>CACRXP010000461.1:400139-414406 GCA_902702965.1 Spirometra erinaceieuropaei | reverse complement strand
GGCCGTTCGGGAGTGCCTGCTGAACGGTGTGTTGTTCCTGTGGGTCTGAACAAGTGATTAGCGGAGTGGTGGTGGACGCTCACCGATCTTGCCTACGGAACTCATTCGTTCCGTTGTACCTTACAGGCTCTCTGTCGAGCCCAACCAGCAGCCGCAGAGCGGCGCATGATATAGGCAGTATGGTATTACCGACAAAGACAAGGGAGACTAGATTAACCATTTCTGGCTTATTAGCCGTCGTCAGCCAGTCATACCCAACCCCGAAGTGTGGAACACCTGGGGCTCAAACTCGCGACCTGTTGGTTTTAGAAGTCCACGCCTCTAACCACCGAGCCACGAGCCCGTTGCCCTGTCGCCTTCGATCGGGAATATACAATGGTAGGGGGCGCTAACCAATCGGAGTGTTGGGCATGCGATTGGTTGGTCCATGTGCTGAGTTGGTGGGAGGGTCGACGTCGGGAAATGGGCCATTGGGACGGCTCCTACAAATCTTCTGCAGGCGTTTGAAAACGAAATCCCATATCTGGACCCCTGAAGTTTAGGTAGAATTAGGACATACTATAGAGTCCTGTAGATAGAAGATGGGAGTAGGTAACTGAGATGTAAACTTTGCCCTACGGCCGATAATCCGCCGGCATGGTCCTGGGACCCCAAACTGTTGCTGGAGATAGAAGTCGAGCTAAACGAATTCTGCAGATATTTGAAATCAGACACTCAGCCGATCAACGCATTCTTGAAATCCGGAATAGATAATATTTTCTCCTCCCATCCTATCATTCCTCACCAAACTTCCTTGATTGTACAGGGTGGCCACTGTTTGAACTCTGAAATATCCACGATGTCGTTATTTGATTGGGACGAGACATTCGCTATTTCTTCAACTTCTTACCCTGTCCACCTCCGAATACTTTTTTTCCTAAGTTCCCAGTCCCAAGCCGTTGTAGGTAAGACTGACTTACGACGCAAAATAAGTCGGCAGCGCTGTTAACAGTTCCTCTCGTCTCGAGCTTTGGTACCTCGACGGTCGCCACAGTGCGTTTGGAATCCAGCCGGAGGCCTTAACACATGTTGGTGCTTGATATCCACGTTCTCCCCAGTCTGAGTGCACTTTGTCCTTGGTAGTTTTGGTACGATCAGTCGAATGAGTTTATACTACAAACTTTGGTAGGGGGCGCTCACCGATCGTTATTAGGGAATTTACTCGTTCCGTTGTACCATACGGGCTCTTTCTCTCGAGCCCAACCAGCAGCCGCACAGCGGCGCATGATATATAGGCAGAATGCTATGACCGACAAAGACAAGGGAGACTGGAATGGCCATTTCTGGCTTATTAGCCGTCGTCAGCCAGTCATACCCAACCCCGAAGTGTGCAACACCCGGGGCTCGAACTCGTGACCTGTAAAGTTAGAAGTCCACGCCTCTAACCACTGGGTCACGAACCCGTTGCCCTGTCGGCTTCGATCGGGAATAAACAATGGCAACGGGCTCGTGGCCCAGTAGTTAGAGGCGTGGACTTCTAACTTTACAGGTCACGAGTCCGAGCCCCGGGTGTTGCACACTTCGGGGTTGGGTATGTTTAGCTGACGACGGATAATAAGCCAGAACTAACCATTCCAGTCTACCTTGTCTTTGTCGGTAATACCATTCTGCCTATATATCATGCGCCGCTGTGCGGCTGCTGGTTGGGCTCGAGAGAGAGCCCTTAAGGCACAACGGAACGAGTGAGTTCCGTATGAACGATCGGTGAGCGCCCCCTACCATTATACTGCGATCTGCAGTTGTCCACCTGCATACCGGCGCACAAGGACATCGAGGATGCGAAGTTGATTGTTTATTTCAGCCACCCTAGTTGGTCGGATATTTTAGCCAATGGGGTTTTGCCTGTGGCTCGCTTAGACGACTGTTGAGATTTGTCGGACGCTGCGTCCTCACCCACCTCCGGGCTTCTTGATACTGTCTTGCGATCGGAGCAAGGTGGGTTACGGAGGATAGTGTGCGCTAGATGCTAAGCATGTCTGCCTGATTAAGCAGAGACAAGGCCCATATCCCCGAGGACCCTTTCGTCGCTGTTTGAGAAAGTGAGGAGACTGATAAGATTCTCGGTCCAAAGCCAACCCGACGTAGTGCATAAGGTAATGTAGAGTCATCCGTCAGAGTAGAAAGCATTACAGCTCGACCTCGGTAAGCTATTCGGTGTTTCGCCAGTCTCTTTAAACTGACCGCTCCTTTGCGCCTGATGCTTTTGACCGTACTTCCTTGCGCCATCCGTGAATCGACACTTCCCCGTTTGCCTGCCGTCATTGCAATCCAGGCTCTCTCTGTGTGAATCACTGCCATTAGTGCTGCTCTTCTGCAGGCGACGTGACTACCGACTCGCCAGGCTGTGCGTCATGTGACGCAGATTCCTTGTCGTCGTTGTCGCCAAGGCGATATGCGGGAGTCGGCTGAACTGCTAATCACAAATAAGAAAAAAAAATGAAACAAAGTCAGCAGCCATGTTAACAAACACTGTAGTCGTCGCTCCCTTGCTCCTACATTGAGACTGCTATTTGATAGAGCACAGGGAATATGACCAACGACTACGAATTCTTTGCAGTAACGCTTGTTGGATCCTGCTGACTTGTCCGACCTTCAGTCTTTTTCGACTTTTTGAAAAAAAGTTAGCCAAAACATCGTCGTTTCAGTCTCCGTTCTTTTCTTTGATCGTTCTCACGGCTACTGGCAGTTCGTTGTCATAAGGCCGTAGCTGATGTCCGCATCTGTTGCTAACAACCCGTTCTAATCGCTGAGTTCAGTCGGCAGATTGGTGCTGTGGTGCCCAATGTGGGTCTCAAAATCTACCCAAAATCCCCAACTTCTTACTGCAGTCTGCATTGCTGACGACTTGGAACTCGACTTGAAACGCTTCCTTTCATGCCTTTCCTTTCAGCGAGTAAACTCAGCCGATAGCCACACTAAATGGGGACTGCCGTGCTTGTGTGAAAACCTGGTGTGTTGTGTGTGGTGGTCAGGTCGTACGTGGTACGCGTAGATGGACTGTTTAGCTATGTCATCCACTTGCGCCTAGTCCCTGTACGTGATGGCTTACAGGCTCGTACAGTGAACTGGTGCATCAGAGAGGGGAGAGAGAGAGAGGTCGACTCCGGGGACTGCGCTCCGACGCCCTCAGTGCATTTTCTTCACTACAAACAGTCTGATACGCGGATGGTAGCGAATATGCCAATCCCAGGTTCTTGTAAAGAAGATGAACAAAAGATCTCTGGAATAGTAGGTGAACTAGTCTTGAAGGCACTGGAAAAAATCGCCTTTGACGACTGTGAACCTGCATTTTGGCGCCGGTACGTGGACGACACGTTCCTTATAATTGAAAGGAGCAGACCGGCCGACTTTCAAGATATGCTCAACAGCATCTTCCCGGACATTCAGTTCACAAGGGAAGAAGAGCATACCGAACAGCTGTCTTTCC
Organism: Spirometra erinaceieuropaei; assembly: GCA_902702965.1. Classification (NCBI taxonomy): domain Eukaryota; kingdom Metazoa; phylum Platyhelminthes; class Cestoda; order Diphyllobothriidea; family Diphyllobothriidae; genus Spirometra; species Spirometra erinaceieuropaei. The sequence continues at coordinate 410,940 of CACRXP010000461.1, read as the reverse complement.
TTGACGTTCTCATCACACGCACACCTCACGGCGAACTCAACACCACGGTGTACAGGAAGGCGACTAACACGACTCAGATTCTCAACTACCATAGTAACCACCCAATGGGTCACAAACGCAGCTGTGTTAGGACACTCTCCCAAAGGGTAAAAGCGCACTGCAGTGAGCCAGAGGGGCGATTACGAGAACTACAGCATCTTCGGGACTAGCTGGCAAGGAATGGATACCCGAACAGCTTCGTCAGCCGCTGCCTCCGCACGCACACACGGCGAACAAACGGAGGAGAGCCGCCAACACTCTGGCACCCTCTACCATATATAAAGTGTCCGAAGCGATGGAACGTATCGCTGGAGAGCTCGGCGTGGGTATCGCCCACCGTCCGACAGCGACCATGCACAATAAAATCATGCGAGTGAAGGACTGATTAGATGTAGGATAACAATCGGATGTCATTTATCAAACCCCATGTCGGGACTGCCCTCGCCACTACACAGGACAGACCGGACGACGGCCTAGCTCACGAATAACGGAGCATACACGGGCAGTCCGGAGAGGCGTCCCGTTGTCTCAGGTCGCCACTCACATGCCGAATGACGGCCACGAATTCAACTTCGCGAGCACGCGGCTAGTGGCGCGGGCCAGCAAGAAGACAGGGCGAGAACCGTTGGAGGCCTGGGTGTCTGACACCAGCTCTATCAACAGACACGTTGGCATACCCCCATGCTATCACGCGCTCCGTTCCCGCGGCCAAGAGGTGAGACCCAATTTCCAGCCCAGAGTGTACGCAGTCACGCTGTCGTGAGACGGCGTGGGACTCAGCTTATCGCGAATACCACCTTCTGCACTCATATGCCCCCCCTTCACGGCTTGACTACAAAAACTGCTCACTTGATGCCGCATTCTAACAGTCTCTGACGCCGGCCTCCTGTGCGAGACCGAAAGCTCAGACTAATACATCTACTATTCCAGAGATCGTCGGTTCATAATCTTTACAGTCTGATACGCTTTTAAACCATCACAGTACATCAAAAGCCGTAGCTCGAAAGGCCTCCAACTGATTTCATAGCTTGGTCCTGCTACGACGGAGAGTCAGGCGGCAATAGCTTGTTGGCAATGTGGCCTCTAGGGCACTCACACTCTTGTTTCAGTGAAGATCTGGCGTCGACGGACCATTTGGCTCTGTCAGCCATTTAACCCGAGCCCGCCTCCAGCCTTCTTGACTCTATCTTTTCATCGGGCTCAGGTGTGTGAGGGAGGAGAGACTGAGGTAAACGCAGCGCAAGCCGCCGTACCATGCCATGGGACACACGGTACTCATCATCGTTCCTGATGGTCGAACTGTTGTGTGTGTGTGTGCGTGCGTGCGTGCGTGTGTGTGTGTGCGTGCGTGCGTGCACATGTTCCTTCCAGTTGGAACTGAAACCAACTTGGCTCATCATACGGGTAATTTACACTAGGACCTGCGTTTTGGTTCGTGTATCCTAGCTGCTGACGTCCTCTTTTAACTTTTAGATGAAATGCTGCGGCGGTAACGGTCCGGGTGATTACCCTGCCTATATTCCTCCTTCCTGCTGTCCGTCACAACTTGACCCCTGCCCCTCAACAGCGGCCTTCTCGATTGTGAGTCTTTCTTTTGAACTCGCCAACGGTCTTTGTTTGCCTCATCTGTTAGATTGTTGCTTTTGATGTTTCGATTGTCATGGCTCCACCACCACTTCCAGACGCCTCGGCATCTCATTCGAACACATCACTAGATAGAGTTGCAGGTAAGGATGATGGACGCGCGTTGCAGTTGCCACGCCATTACATTCCTATCCTCCTGCGCAGTGTCCGCATTCATCACCAATGGCCGTACTTGGTGTTTCCCCGAGCTGGACGGTGGATCGTCTCGGCATGTGAGGAATGCGCAGGTGTGAAGAGAGGGGGAACATTAAAAAGCCCACCGAATTCCTCAATGTCCCGTAGCTCCTAACCGTTTTCTTTGCAACAAGCTGTCGTCTATTCGGAGACGAAACTCGACCCATTTAACCCTCGGCGTCTCACCGTTTCGACCCCGATTTCGCCTGTTTTTCCACTTCGCCGCGTACAATATATAACGGCCTTTCGGACAAACGTCGCATCCAAGGGGGGAATGCACTTTTCGGACATCGGCTAAGTGCTGCTGCTATGTAGCCGTTTTGTGGCAGCTCTTCCGCGGAGCCTCGGAAGCAAGGGCGGCGACGGCGGCGAAGACGGCATTGCTGCGAAACGGCCTGCGTAATGCCTGGGGAGGGGGGGGGGGTGAGCGAAGAGACGGCAGTCGAGAATTTTTCGCATCTCGACAACCGCAGGGTGGGGCCATCCCTCGGGGTGGCGTGTCTATAGCATCTGCGCATTGTCATTGGTCTAGAGCCAACCGTCAGCTGCTGCCTGTCTGTTGCGTAGAACTGACAACAGCGTACGCGGGGACATATCGGCATGCCTAGTGGCGGTGAGCATGTCATACAGCCGCTGGGCCTATTACAGCAACCCCCACCACTTGTCGTCCCGCACATGTGTAACCATCGAAGCGAATCGTGTGGCGCGTACTCGTGCGAATGAAGAAAGCAGATACATTGAAGGCAAACTGTCGCCTGTCTCTAACATTAGCACTTTCAACTGGCTTCCTATGCTGTTAGACACTATAATTTCAACTTCGTCACACGGCAAAGCTATCAAGAGCAGTCTACAGCACTGAGACAATCACGTGTAGCCGATGCGAATACCGGAGCCGAAGTCCGGTCGGGACTTCCTCCTGTTCAGTCTTTATCAGCATCATTTACGGGCGGGCTTTGGCTTCTGACGTAAACCGTGTCAGGAGGAGACACCATTCGACGATGCTTTGGACCCACTGGTCAGGATTCGTATGTGATTTACTGACCCATATGTCTTCTGTTTCCGGTTGCTAGGCTTTTTTAGGAGGAGTGGTAGAACGTACATGACCCCAAAACGATTAGCCTGTCTCTGACATTGCGTGTCTGGTCCTTGTACTTCTGTTGAGTGGGAAAGCGAAAGAACTGGGATGCTGATTCTGGGGGCTTCACCCTAACGTCCAATCAGCGCATTTTTAACTGCAAGAGATCTGGCGTGCTGGAATCTATCACGACGCGCCAGGAGTCATAGCTCGTAGGGCTGTCAACCGTCAATCCTGTCAGGACTGCAATGGCTGAATGCAGTCTCTCCGGAACTGCCACGCATATGAGGTCCGAGTCGCCTTTGCTATGGACCCGGGTCGTGTGTGTGTGGCACGCGTAGACGGGCCGTTTAATTTTGTCTGCCACTGCTCGCGAGCTCAGCTCCGCTTCTGTTGACAGTGTCTCCTCACCAAAACTGAGGGAGAATGGAGTTATGCGGATGCCGCACAAGCCTGCCTTATGCTCAAGTCACCAGTCCTGCCTCCGACAGTTTGACTGTCGTGGATGACTATGTCCAGGGACGGTGACTTGCGCGTGAGTTCGTTCAAAGTGGCAGCTGACTTGCGAAGCATCTATCACGCTCTCACATCCTCTCCCACATGGACCTGGTGTCAAGAAGAGCGGAGGTGGAGGGGGACGCAGGTGTCTGATACGTCGAAAACCCGCGCCTAGGTATACCTTCACACTCCCCGCCCACAACATGCACTTACCAGGACTTTATGGGCTAAAGAGGGGGCGGCCCTGATCTCGATTGGCGGGGCACGAACCTGCGTCTGGCGTGCCACCACACCCCCAATGTTAACATTTGTGATGAGTGCGCATTTCCAATAACGCCTGCCGGACTGTGACCTAGTCCCCGTGTTGGCCCGGCGCATCTCTCGTGCAGTCCGTTTTAGCCTGGTTCACGTAATGGGTTCCATCGAATGCGACAGTCGAGGCTTATGTGAGCTTGCACGTATGTAGAGGGTACGATATAAACCACTGTGATGGAGAATTGCAGTACTAGCGGTACTACTATTTCTTAGAATGAACATTATGCGTTTAGTACATAGAAGTTTATCATGTTTCAACCAAATGTTCATTATAACTTCTGGACTGAACCAAAAAATCTTGTCCAGGCACTTAACTCAAAGTTCTTCTTCACGATTAATTTGCGAAATCACTTGCTTCACGTTTATGCATATGCGAAGTACTAGGCCCTGCGAATGTGTATCTTTAAACAGTAGATGTAAAGGGAGCGGATGTTTCTGTGAAGCAAGCCGTAAAAAGCACGTAGTCTACACGCGTGAATGAGGGTTGCAAAAATTCTCAACCGAAAGTGATCATCCTGTTTTGCATAAAATTTGACCCGCTGATCGGTCTCGAAGTTTTTTCTTATATGATTTTTAAGACCGTGCAATGTACATTCATACAGTATCGTTCCTGTCTGTTTACCATTGCTCCTCATGAAACGTATAGCATTGTCCGCAATCATTGCAAAATTTTATGAACATTAAATTGTTTCTTCTCAAAGACACAGAGGAATAAATTATTTTTCTTACACAGAAATCATGCGCTTTCTGTCGGTAAACCTCCCTCGATTAGTGGCTTCAAGTCACAATACTATCGCATGTGAGCACTTTAGCATGGGCCTTCAAAATAAAGCGGAGCTAATGTCTTCTGTTCTGAAACTATTTCGCATTAATGGGTATTGCTGCACACATTGATTTCACGGATGTTGCCTGAATTCAACTATACCTTGAAACTAAAAATGACCAGGAAACCGAAATGGCACTTCGGATTCATTCTTCTGGGTTTGAGTCTTCAGTGCAACTAGTATACACAGGTAACTACGGCTTCCTTTAGACTGCAAAAGAGGAGATCTCTGAGATATTGGAATTTTGAGGTACTCCGAGTACACACGCAGTGACGTAGCTGGCACGAAACGAGCGTGTTTCCTCGAACCTTAACGCCATGTCGGGAGGGTTTCGGCTGGTTTCGCCAGGCCGTTAGGCCCAGCACTGTTCATAAAAAACGCACCGTGCGTAATGCCCGAAAATGTATGCAATGATGAACTTTTCCCACGCCACCGACTTCCAGCGTAACTTGGGGGCTATAATTTATTTGTTTACACTTTAGACCATGCATTGATCGCCCATACCCACCTACCCCCGTGGCTGGCTTACCAACCCGCGTTACTGACAATTTGGCAGTTTTATCCATTTTCAAGTACGATGACTGGACGCGCTGCGTAAACAGTATTTGGGTCACACAGGGCGCCAAAATGCTAGTGGAGTCGCAGTAGTTAGGACGCGATTTCGTCGTCCCATCGATATTTATTTGTCCCTTAAAGGCAGCGACTCTGAAGTAAATGGACTTTGGAACTCCACTTAGCTCAGGCGCACTGGAGGAGGAACAGCATGCCAATCCGTTTTGATTGGCTACTTCTGCGGCTCACCCAAAGTGACGCTTTCCAAGTGTGGAAAATTACTCAGTCGTGGTTCGTACGCTGACTTTCAGTGGACAGTGTCGCCCTAGCTCGCAGAAGATCGGCTGTCGAGTTACTCACATTACTTTGTGCCGTTTTATGAAGCTGGCCATTTGACCCTGTCAGGTATCGCCAACGTTAGCTTAAAGTGCCCTGATCGGGATCTTGCATCTTCTGCAAGTGAATAAGTAGAATTTGTGGAATACTTTGCCTAACTTAACCACCCGCTGGACTAGGGAGCAAAAGAGAGCGCAAGTAGAACTCGAAGCACGCGCAGGGAAGCGAGTGAAGGTGGCGTGTACACACTCCCGACACAGTCACTCGTTGGGTTAAGAGGATATGGGGTTGCAATCACAACTGGAAGGTCATGGCGGGAACCGCATGATAATTCGCAGTGCATGGCTGCTGTAGTGGAACGGACGGAGTTTAACGCCGTCGGAACAATTTCATTAGCAAGTCTACTTGGCAACCCGCTGGATTAGGATAGTGAAAAAAGCCCAAGCAGGGCTCGAACCACGCGCAGGGACGCACGTGTGAATTGATATCTGAAGTAGTTGAGGCTGGCGTATACGCACTCCTCCCCCCGTGGCACAGTCACTCACAGGATTAAAGTGGCAAGGAAGGTGAAAGCACGTGGTATTTGTAAGGTCGGCGTATTCGCCTCTGTCAGAATTTTTTGGAAAGATCACCATATGATATAACTCAAGTGGGGCTGCAGGACCAAACCTCGCCCAATTCATCTCGAACTACGGGGCTGGTGTGGACGACAATCAATGACTAATCCCATGTTAGCCGAAATTTTGAAATGAGTTTTTGATTAAAGGACTACTTAGGTGGGTTTTTAATCCTGATTTTTTCACGCGGAATGGTCCCGCAATATTTCAGACTTGTCAAGATGTTGGCCCTTGAATGCACTGCTGGATTAAAGCGGTATAAAAGATGAAAATGCATGATATTTGTAAAGTCGGCGTATTCGCATCTGCCAAAATTTCTTTAGAATATAACCATATGATATCACTCAACTGGGGCTGCAGGACCAAACTCTGCCTACTTTACAATTTCATGCGAGAGTGAAGTCTGCACTGGGGAATACATCTTCACAACACATTAGTACACACCTTATTATACTTAATTTAACCTGCTTGAGTATATCACGACGCCTTAAATGCAGTAGCTTGGAGAGTTGCCAGCTGACGAGGTAAAGCAGTACTCGAGGGCTGTGATTGGAGGACTTAAGGTCAGGCTCAATGGCTTCTTCTTTATGACAAGGTCGTAAACACAGGCCTCAGGTTGATGAGTGTGGTAAACGGAGAAAAAGTCAACTATCACGCACGCGTTGCCGTCCCTGCTCCTACCATGTTGTGAGGTACATGGTCGCCATCTTCAGAAACGAAGATCGAACTGTCGTGTCTGTTGCTGTCCGGACAAATGGTCTCACCCCTTCACTGTCAGCTGATGTTCGTGTAGACGGGTGGCGAGAGATTTCCCGATTTGGTCACAATATACTGCATCAAAACTGGTGCTAACATTCTGTCGAGATAGCCAATCCTGCCCTAAGGGTGCAGAAGTTGGGTGCGCAAAGTTGTAGGCCCACGCGCTACCTGCATCTGATGTTCTTTTTATGAGCTCAGTACATTCATCGCAGAAAGGAGAGTTCGCCAGTAGGGTGGCGTTGACGCCTGTGTGCTCGCAGCTAAGGAACAGCCTTTTTCCTTGGTTTGTTTTAGCGAGCTCCAAATGATAGCGTCAGGGGATACCCATTCTGGAAAAATAGTCCCAAATGCATTTTATTCTGTTCAGCAATTTTTTTTGCCCGGCCTTCTAAGCTTGTAACAAACCCGCATTTCATATTGACGCAACTGTAAAAAAACTCGGCGCCTCGATGGGATTCGAACCCACGCAGTAAGGGGAAGGCTTTAGTACAGCCAACGCTCTAACCAGTTGACCTACATGGCCCCGCCGTTTATAACAAAACTGAATTTATGAGAGATGGGGCAGTTGCCCCCCCCCCCCCAAATGTGAAATGACAGAATTTGTCTTTGCTTTAACCTGAAGTTTTCAACGTTCCATCAGTCTCCCTACGTACGACGACATCGAGCAATGGGAGTTTTCCGCCAACCTCTGTTTCAAAGATAAATCAAATTGCGGACAGGTTGAGTTAAGGTTGTTGCGGAGTAGTTTTTATTGGTTTTTTAACATTAACAAATGTATCGTGGCGCGCACACACTATTCCGTGTTAACGGCAAGGAGAGTTGTAGCTTTCAATTTCTGCGTTACTACTTTCTCCAGAAAGTCAAATTGATTCCGTGTCGATAGCCACGCCTCCAATTGAATTCCACACGAAAAGCCAGCATTAGCAGCAGTCTACAGCCGCAAACGTTCCCATTTCTTTTGTGGCGCTTCCTGCGCACGCCTCCTGTCACTTGCACGTTTGCCTCGCTTCGTGCGAGATCAAAAACGTCCGGTATTTTTTCCTCTTTTTCGACTGCTGCCATTCCGGCGTGCCGCGAGATTGTTTACTGTATGCAAACCAGCAGAGAGAGAACGAGAGAGAAATTAACTGGCTGTACATTGTCATTTGGCCTCTGCCCTCATTTGCTGTTTCAACCTGCCCGTTCTTAGCTCCTGCTTCACCGCTCTCCCTCTCTCTCTCTGTGTCTGTGCATTTGTCTAGGGCTGCTACGAGGCGTCTTCGCGCGCGGTGCAGTCCAATTTTATGGCCGTCATTGCTGCCATCCTCGCTGCCGTGGCGTTCAAGGTTAGCTGCCATTCCTTATCCTGCAACAACCCCCTCCCCAATTTTTTATAACTTTCCATATATGTATATATCGCCGGGTTATGGCATGCCATTTTCGGCCTTCATGGCGCAGCCACACACCAGTCAAAATCTCACTCCCCATCGTTCAAATGGAACTCCTTCCACCCCGTCTGGGGGTTTGTTCCCGCGGGGTTGTAAACTGACCAGACATTTGCATATCAGTTGGTTTCCATCTTGACAGAAGCCCGCGTCAGGAAACTCCACTTAAGTAGGCAAGGTCGCCAGTTTTTTTCCCACAAGTCTACGGCTGTTGTGCCAAGCACTTAAGCCCGAATTCCTCTCCGCCCTCGCTTGTTAGGCATTCGAACTGGCGCTTCGGGATACCAAAAACAAGCGGTAACGATCAGCCATGTGCTATGAGTGTCCGGCCTTATGAAATGTTACTTGAAATTCTGTAGAGCATTTTCGATACGGAAGGATTCCTTAGGTTCGTTGTAATATTGATTAATATTTTAGACATGTCAGGGTACCGGTTTTGAATGCACTTACTTCCGGCCACCTGCAAGAACTGCTCTCGGCAAAAAATGGCTTCTTATGTAGTGTCAATGCCGTTCCAACTTCAAAAAAATATTTTGCATAAAACACGCACAAAAATATTCCTTCTTTTGCTCATTTGGTGATCAATCACGTCTTCAAATGTTATAATCGAACATAGGGCGTATTCCGGTTTTAAAGAAAGCTTCTTATGGTATTTATTAAGGCCATGCCATGTCCATTTGAATAGCATCGTATCTGCTCATCATTATGTATTACGACACAGTCCACATTCGTTGAAACATTCTATGAGCCACAGATAATATTTTCTTAAGGACATAATGAATGCTTTTCTTTGCTCGACATACACCTTAAACACTGAAAACTCAACGAAAATGCAGAGGCAGATCAGATACACTATTATTCGGTAATCGAAGAACTTTTTCAAAACCAGAAGTTATCCTTTTTAAGTGTAAAGTGTGAAGAGGGCATGATTTGCTACGAACTGAGTACAAGGAATGATATTTTTGAGGACATTTTCTAGGATATATATTGGAATTATACAATGGCACCTAAAATCGATGTAGAAAATACATTCCACTTAAGTAGCCATTTCTATTGAGTGTGGCTTTTAGAGCCGACTGAAAAAAAGTACATTCGAAAGCCATGACATGATCGAAATATTCCGGAGTTACTCGCAGGATAATCAGTCTTACAGCCCCACTTAATCGAAAATGCATTTCAGAATTTCGTGTAACATTTCGCGAGATCGGTCACTCACTGTAGTAGAGATTATAAAGATAGGGTAAATGAAATCAGCAAATAATCCCTTTCGGGACGAAGAAGTTAAAAGTCTGTTGGCGCTATTAGCCTGTTTAAGTATGCCAGTAAAGTATAATAATGCGAGCGCGCAATTTGATGTACTGGGAAGTAGCAGTTGTATACGGGCAAAAAAATGAAAACAGAGGGCGTTGGTTAGATATCCCGGGCAATCCGGTCCCTGCCACTGATAACCAATCATTGTGGAGGTGAAGGTGTTAAGAATATACCGTCAACTCCGACTCGTGAAATCTGCGATTTAAGATATAATTTAAGTTGGCAACGTTGACAATCCAGCGGCCTACCTCAAACCTATGCCTAAAGGCGAACTCTAGCCCCAAACCTAACCTTAATCTCTAATCCTACCCCGGAACCTCCTAACACTAAACTGACCGCTGGCCCAAGTGACATGGCCGGGGATGAACGAAAGGGATGGCTGGTGTTAGACTGAGCCCAGTTAAATAACATAAGTAGGTTTTAGTGGACGTAGAAACTGGGTTGGGCCACACATCCCATCATCACAAAATAAGCAGGGTAGGCATAAAACCCTTGAAACGTGCTAGGAACTGATCGATGACCATTTGTAGGTAACTGGAAGACGAAAGAGCGTAAGTTCTGGTGGGAGTCTGTTTGGAGCCCTCTCAGCTGTCTACGGTTATCGAAAATTGAACGTAAGCCAATATTAAGGTACTATTCGTTCTACCACCCCTGTTCCACAAGCGCATACATTCTGTTGGTTTTACCTAAAAATATGACTGCATATAGTTTTTGTTCGGTCTTTCGAAACGTTCTTTAGAAATTTTATATTTTCGGACATAATTTATAGCCGTTTGAAGGATCGAGCATGCGTGTATACTAATGTCCTCAGGCTTCTTGCACCTGGTACAAAGAACGCCAGTCGCTACGGGTATATCAGCACACTTGGTGAGATGTAGATTGTCTGGCAGTGTCGGCCTGTTGAGAGGTCCGAGCATTCCTTCAAGGAGGATTAGCGTTTGTTAGTGTGGGATGGGGCAGGGGGTCAGTGAATGCTGATCGTAGACGTGCAAGTCAACATGGCGGCTGATACTACTAATACTAGAGATCCTCTCGCTCGTTGTGTTGACGATGACTTCAGTGTCCTCCCAATGTGGAACCGGCGGTCGCACCCGAGTGCGTGCGCAAATACGAGGGACGGGAAGGCAGAGGACGGACAGCCAGTTTATTTTCGTGGGCACGAGTACGCAGGGGTCGGCACATATGACCAAAATACACGCAGGAGCAATTAGCGCATGTCATGCAATGAATTAA
>CACRXP010000461.1:297927-400077 GCA_902702965.1 Spirometra erinaceieuropaei | reverse complement strand
TATTGGAGTTAGTGCTGCGTGTAGTGAGGTTGCTGGCTAGTGGACGACGTGAATACCAAGGCGATTTAACTGCCGGCCGACCACGTCAAATGTTCCGTCCATGTGAGGCAGGAAGAATGATTTCTGCACCACCTTGCGATTATTTCGGACGACTGAGGCAGTTATCCGCAAAACTGATCGGATGCCCGTTAGATTGAAACAGCCGACACAGGTACTCTAGTTCATCCCTAAGGCGGTCATCGCCGCTGCAATAATGGTAGGCGCGGTGGAAGATAATTCGAGGGCAGCTCTTCTTTTGTCAGCTGCAGGGTGGTTGCATCCATCATTTAAGATGACCCCAGCATTTCCGGTAAACTCATGTTGCGAGGCTACCATCGCCCAACCTTTGTATTCCCACGTCCATTTTAACTAATGTTCTGAGGCTGGTAGCAGGCGCCACATGAAATGCTTCTTGGTTACCCTCCAGGACTAAAGCGTATGGAACGATTCCGGTCACTTTTTTCTACGCGCGTCGATTTGGACGCCGGCTGAATGTTAATCTGCGTTCACAGGCTGCCAACGGCCGTCTCCCTGCGCACTTTTTCTCGCTCCAGTGCGCTCGTCGGGAAGATTAGGAAGTGCACGTCATTTTGTGTCATTTTGGCGGAGCAGCTGGATTACCCGAAGTAACTTAAGGGAATTTTTCACGTTCCCGAAAAGGTTCGCAGATCACTAGGTGGTTTTGAGAGAACGGTTCCCAAGAAGTTTGAATGACAACGGAAATCCTTCTCAACAAATGGAAAAATCATGTTTTGTCATACGTTTCCGACGACAATGAGAAGCAGAGCGAGTTTCTTCTCTCTCTCTCCTCTCTCTCTCTCTCCCTCTCTCTCTCTCTCTCTCTGCTTAAAACTTCTCAAGAGATCACGGTGGAGGTTTCTATTTTTGTCGCTCATATGGCTAAGGATGGGATAATTTGTGGTGCAACTGTCAAAGTCCCTCACTGATAGTACGATGGCTCTGGCAATTTTTAAGATACGTTCCAGTCGCTGGTAGTTGAAGACAGCCTTCTAATCCACAGGATTCGGATTCATAGAGCAGGTTTGTTTCGATGCAGCCCTTTCAAGCTCTGCCTTTGACGCTCGATCTCCTGCTTCGTTGGGTCCTAGAGTTCATGAATGTTTCATTATGTTCGCCCACTATGCGTCATCCGGTCTAAATCTCCATGAACTACCGATGAATGACAGCACTCATTGTGTGACTGAAGACTCTTGTTAATTGTTTTGCTCTCACGATTTTTCGGAGCCTCTGTCTCATGAAGTACGTACATGTTTTTTCTATGTAAATACCCCGTTAAGGTATTTTTCAATCGTTCACTGGAATGTTAGAATTTCCTCAGGTGTTGATAGAGAAACTGGGCGTTGAGTCATCGTAACTGGACTTATCATCTGTGACGCCTCGTCATATCTAAACTTTCGAGCTGAATGCTCTCAGCGTGGACGGAAAATCACTTCCCTACATCCATGAAGCCCTGAGAAGTATATGTCCTCTAGGGGAGTTGTTCTCGCCATATTACCAGTACGGGTGCCTTCAACAAAATGCACGTAGTTAGTTCACGTGTGCAAGCAGATTTCTATGCGGAATCCTCCGAGTTTTCCAGATGTCGCCTCGCGCGTTTTATTTGCTTTCGGCCTGCCCTCCTCAGCTGCAGTGATGCGGAAATGCAGTAACTTCAAACTAATTTTGTAATTTACTAATTTGCCTTGGATAACTGATAATTTATTCCGTATTCTGTCATTAGGAGGAATAAGTTCCTGTTTGGTGGTTAACATCTACCCAATGCGAAAACCCGATTCATATTCAGAGACTCGATAACAAGCTATAATACCTACTCACTTGTCTTAAGTACTGATTTTATTTTACTTTTGTAGTTGATTGGCCTGTTCTTCTCCCTGATCCTGTGCTGCAGTGTGATGCATCACGATCGTTCGGGCGAGTATGCGGAAGTCAACCTAGTAGAAACCTAATTCTCATCTGTGCTCTCTGTATTGCACACATCACACGAATTCCGACAGCAGCCGCGGAACGAAGCTCATTTCTGTTCGGCCCACACGGGAAACGATCTTAGTCTCTGTTCCACACCCGAGTGCAGGAAGTAGCCTGCCCAACAACCCCCGGAGACTTTCCAATTTCATTCTTCTTTTTTGGCACATTGTAATATTTTGTTTTTATTTGATCATGGCTTCTACCTGTCAAACATTTTCTTCCTTTAGTCCCCCTACCTGTCAGCAAGGACAAGCTACGTTTTATCCCTGAACATTAACTTGGTGTTATTTTCATCAGTCCAAACTGTTCCCTATCATGCAATTCTTTGTACATTTATATATCTATTTTGGGATCAGTTTGCGTGCTGAACTCATGACACGGACAGAGTAGTCCCGTCCGAATTAGATTCCACTTCGTCTCCCTCTCTCAGAGAACGGAAATCATACTCCAAAATCTAGTCCTTCCTACGTCGTTCGTAAACTGCTTTTTGTTTATATTTGTTTGTCGTCTTTTCAGCAAACATTGATCATTGCTCTCCTTCGAGTCGGAGCGCTTTTTACTCCTCCCCCCAGCCTCCTCAGCCCGACTCCGTCGACAGCGGCTGTGGGCCACCGATTTCTTTACTGTGCTCGCGCATTTCAACATATATATCTTCGAATTCACGTTGTGCAACCCCTTAAAGCATTAAATTCAGCTTTTTTCTTTTTTTTCATGAGGACAGCTTTTGTCCGCCTGAGTACGGCTTTTCCAGAAAGCGCGTCTACCCCTAGAGACAACGAACAGGGCGACAGGTTGACACATTCGTACTAGCAATGGCCTAATATTTAACTCATTCAGGCTTCTCAAGGACAATTTTATGACTGCAGGGACAGTAACAGACAGCGGTTTAGTTGCCCGGCCGCAAGATCATAAAAACCCACCGAGGGGCATGTTTGACGACCACTTTTCGAGGTTAAACACACCATCTCGTAGTCGTTCATGTACAAACCACATCCTAATGACAAAATCCATCACTGAGCTTTGGCGATGTCCGCATTCCTGCCATTTTTACGCGGCTAGTCTTCTCCATAGTACTCTGCTCGATCCCGCCTGCTAACAATGTGCAAAGCATCCGCTAACAGGTTACAACGGGCCTTATACAACACATCCGTTAGACGTTTATTGTGAAGTTTCAAAAATTCCACTTGAGCGAATACCCTGCGTGCTAAATCGGCGTTTGAATATTCGGCTTTGCCTTATCTGTAGTCATCAGTTGCTTGCATACGTGTCGATTGGGGATCCGTAGGTGACGTCTGCCTTATGTGGTGGTATTTGCACCCTAAAACCACGAGGCAGATGCGCTGAACCAAAGCACCGTCTAGGTAGGGGTCTGCTACCCATAACGAGTGCCAACATTAGGGGGGTGTGGTGGCGCGCCAAGGCGCGGACTCGCGACGCGCCAGTTGGATCCTTGGTGTAAGATCTTAGACAGTGGGCGCTGCGTCAAGGGGATGCGGTGGAAAACCTACATGAGGGTTTACGCCACGCCAGCCATCTCGCCCTCTTCCTCCTCCGGTCTTTTCGACTCTGTCATGACACCTCACGCCGCATATATTTAGAGTTGCACACAGAACGGAGGCAATCTTCAGACGCCAGGTACTGAGGCTTGCCACGAGAGGAAACTTCTGGACTCTTGTAGCAGATTTGGTGCAGTTATGATGGAGAGGCTGAGAGACTACTCTCGGCGCTGGTAAGCAAGTACAGATCAACAGTCAAGTGGAACAATGCCAACTCCTAAGTCGCAACTCACTTAGCGCGACTCGGTCATACATTTAGGTTCAATGAGGTCTAAATTTTCACGAGAATTAACAACCGTGTGAGCAGGAAATTGTTTGAGTAAAGTTTTTCGACCATATTAAATCAGCCTGCGCAACGACCTCCAAACCCCATATTCAGTGCTGAGACTTTGCCTTGGCGGAGTCGCAAGCCTCGGACGAATACAGTTTTGGTGAATAATCATCGTCCTTTTTTTAAAAATAAGCATGTAACTGGGCCCACGCGTGCTTACAGGCCAGCCCCGAATAGGTAATTATAGATAGTGACTGGCGTTGTGCTAGGGGGACATAATCCGCCGGAACGATGATTGTGAACAGTGAACCTGTTCCATGTACATGCGCACTGCCGAGTAATACAATATTAATCATGACAGCGTCAGAAGTGGCACACTATTTTTATCATTGAATTTTTGGTGCAAGCGGGAAATCTAGTGAATTTTAAGATTTTAGCCTTCCCTGAAGGCCACCCGATAATCCTGTGTAATCACCCACCGTGTTCTATATTTACCGTGCGCTGACCTTCGGTCCTTTTCTCTGCGTGCAAATTTACCACGGAATGACTGATTTTCGAGTTGTTATCAGCCCTTTTATCACCCTTCATTACAAATACAGGGTGGCCCAGATGTAAACGAACCCTTTTTAAAATTAAAAATTGCTATTTACCGGAACAAAATTTCATTGCTCAAGATCACGTCAAATGTCCAAATTGTAAATCCTCACTTGTAATACAGATGCAAAATCGTCTAATGGTTGAACCTCTCGTATTTTTTCATATCCCCACTTAATATCATATCATGCCTTTAATATGCACTGTTTCAGATCATTGAGTGTCTCTGACTTATCGGTGGATAGCTTTATTTTGAGTATTTCCCAGAGAAAGACGTTTACAGGGCTGAGGTCAGTGAACGTTGCCGGCCATTTGACGACACCGCGGTGGCCTATCCACTTATACGGAAAATGTTTATCAGGCCACTTTCGAGCAGAGAGGCCACAATAAACAGAGGCGTCATGCTGCTTAAAGATCAAGCCAGCGTAATCCGCACTCTGGGACACTATAGGCCACAGCCTTTTATTTAACATCATAATATATGATTTACCTGCTGCCGTATTATCAAACAAGTGTGGGGAATTAATTCTGTACTGCAAATGTCACCCCGAACAGTGGTACTAGGCAAATTATGCTCTTATTTTATACCTCATGTTGATTTGAATCCGAACGATAGGCACAGTTATGTAGATTCATCAGAACATTTATTTCGAAACAGGCCTCGACGACCAAACAGATGCAGCTCAGAAGGTCAGGGAAGTCTTTGTATGCGGCCACACAAATTTCACAAAACTGATGACACCTGTATCCGTCATCTTCGTTGAGAATGTAGAATGTAAGTTGATATCGGACATGTTGCGTTGCAAGGACTGTCGCGATATGCCTAGTTATATAGAGGAACGTGTCTGGGATTTCAGAGAGCCGTCGACGTATGATGCTGACTTAAAATAGTTCGTAATGTTCTTGGCGCGCCAGGATTATCCGCGTCGACAGTATTGCTAGGATGTTCAAATTTTTGCACAAATTTGTATATTATCGGTTTTGACGAAGGCAGCGTATTGAATGGTTCATTCGAATTATTTGTAACACCTTCATAACTGTGGACCGATGAATTAAATTGTATAACAGCATGAACAGGTTCTTCATTCTCTAAAGTACGTTTTTTGTAGGCCGTCTCAAATAAAAGAGGGCAACAACAACCATAGAGGTTTAGTTACTGCGGAATGGCTGTTCTTAGAGTAGTTCTCAGGCCCTCTAGAACCCTGCAGTGCAAATATGTGGCTATAAGTGATAGAAACTGGTAACGTAGAACATGCACAGTAGTTTGCTAACATTTTGGAATATTGCAGTATGAACTGAGATGTGATCATTGTTCTCACTGAACATATGTCTCTAGAGGGCTCGGATAACTAATGTCAGTCTTTAAAACAAGCGTACGAACCATGGTTTTTTTTCCACAATGGGATGGGTTAATGTCCTATCTTGCTCTCTGTACACTTCCTCCGACCGTTTGTCTAGATGTTCAAGTTGAAGGCGAATTTGTCGTCGAAACTGCGAGCTTGTTTGTCTCATGACAGGTGAAAACATGCAAGTCTAAAGTAATTTTTCCAAAAAAATCGATATCAGGCTGCTCTTATTCATGGTTTTTCGTAGTTCTCACCACAGCGTCAACCAAGCAGACACACGGTCACAACACACGGACCCCAGTAAATCACCTCCATTAGGATATTTGAGTCTGTCAACTCTATGCGTAAATTTATGTAAACCCCTTTGTTTACGCCTACTTGCAGAGCCGTTTCTCCTACTAGGCGTGTTTTAAGACTCAAGAAAATGAACGATCATTTTACTTCAAAGCTTCCGTTTTTCCGGAAAATTGTCTGCTAATGTGACAGGAAAGTAAAGATTTCTCTTCTTGAAGAAGAAGACACGATCGCCGGGACAAGAGCTTTATTAGCCTGACGTTTCGGATTCCTGCCCGGCGATCGTGTCTGCTTCTTCAAGACTGCTTCCTGGGACTCGTCTCTTCGCTTCTATTGATTTCTCTTCTGTAGTGAGCGCACAAGATTACACCAGTGAGCGAAGTATTTACCTCTGTGGCTGATGTATAGATCGAAGTTGCACTTTTAGGTGTGAAGACAACAGAAGGCAGTACTTACGCGAAAAATCTTCGGACAAATGCCATCAGGACACATAAGAGAGATTTTTTTTTATCAAAGTAACCCTTTCTCCAACTGTTTGACTGTATGTTCTTAGTATAACTCCTCAGGATTAAGGGATGAGTTCAAGTTGAATGCAAATTTTTCGTCGACACTGCGAGCTCGTTTATCTCATGGTTAGTAGAAACATGGAAGTCCAAAGTAATTATTCCAGTAAATTTGACAGCGGTCTGCTACTATTCATGGTTTTACACAGCTCTCGTCAAATGTGCCGGTGTCAATCAAGCCGACACACGGCTACAGTGCACGGATCCCTGTAAAGCACCTCCATTTGGATTTTTGAGGCTGTAAATTTCGTGTGCAAGTTTGCGTAAACCCGTTAGCTCTCCTTTACTCACAGAACTGTTTCTCCTACGCAGCGTGTTTTTGATACCCAAGGAAATGAGTGGTCATCTTACATTGAGTTACTCGTCTTTCCGGAAAATTTTCTGCTGATTGGACAGGAAAGTAAACATTTCTCTTCTAGTGGAAGCGTCAAAGATCACACTGGTGACCGAAGTCATTGCTTCTGTGGCTGACCCATTTGCTACCAGCATTTAGTCGTACTTTAAAATAAAATGTTGCCGAAAGACCACCAGTAGTTGGTTCTGCATTGGTCTCTGAGATGTGATTTTGCACGTTTATTCACCCTGGCATTCATCTCTTTTTATTCATGCTTCATTTAAAAGCGATAATTCATTAGCCACTAGCTTTACATATACTGATTTAGTAGAACTGCTTTTTGTAGTTTAAAGTCCTTACCCTTCTGGTTAGTTCTGGTGTACAATGCATGCTTCGTCTGTATTCCGCGGCAACTTTCCCAATCTGGTTGGCAGTCAGACTTCAAAGTGCCAAAACCTACTAATACATATTTGCGATCTTTATACCCTACCAAACTTAGCGATTAATTTCATTATATTATGGAAAGTTTATTCAGCCCTGGGAATACGTTCGCGTGAGAAAATGTATTAGCACGATATCACACGCACACTAACGCGTTTTTCATTCGGTCGCTTTGGTTCAACTGTTTTTCGTCTTTCCACGTGCCGTTACATCAAACGCACTGAAAGGTCTACAAAACATAGGCTTTATTTCAGTAGTTCAGCAGGCATTCGTAAAATATCTGTTTCTCAGAGCTCCTGGACAGGTCATTGATAGTAAAAAATCGATAAAGTGACAGTCCCCGTAGGCAGGGAAGACTGTCTCAGTTCTCATCAGAGTGAAAGAAGTCCATTCCATCGGTACAGAGTTGCTTTGATCTCCTCTTGTGACGCACCTCTGCTGGAGGTAGAGAATGGCTGGCATCGAAAAGCGTCACCACAAGGGAGGCCATGTTTCCGCGAGCGGCCTTGAAATTGCGCTCTGACAATCCTGCGGAAGAGGTCGCGGTGCCGTACTTTTTAAACTTGTCGAAGACATTTGTTGCGGACTCTGCAATGCAGCGAAAGTGAAGGGCTGTTGGAGTGCATCAGGTGACGTCTTGACAGGGCTAACGTATGTAATCCCACCTGTGACGTATTCCTGGGAACTGTCTATCTACTTCATTTACGTGGAAATGTCTTGTTGGGTTACGGTTGCGGTAAAAAACTTACGATAATGACTGCGTTAATGACTGAGGTTAGTGTTGGATCTAAGGTCGATATAAAGTTGCATATGAAGATTGGTGAGAGGGTTGTAGCTGGAGATAGGGTTAACTTTGCCTGTCGCATATCGTCTTACCCACTCCAGTCACCATTAACAAATAACCACGAATTATCTGTCTCAGCAGTTTACGCTCTCTAAATACGCAACTTTTCAAATTGTGTGGTTTGATTCGGAACCTCGTTGGAGTGATAAATAGGTTGCCAAATCAGACCACCTCAATGTGCATTTATTCGTTTACTTTCTCCTGTAAAGCAGATCACATTGGTCCCACGAGTCGACTCTTATTGAAGAGACTAGCAGATCACCACCCGGCATGGCTGGAAAAAGGCCAAACTGGGAACATAAGCGGCGCCATTCTTGCGCATGTTGCCGATTCCGGACATCGGGTGGACCCCAGCGAAGCTTTTCGTGTGGTTTTGAAGATCCCATTGAGCTATCCTAAGCTACTAGGTCAGCACCTGTTAGCAACAGCAGAAACGACCGCCATCAGGTTACGAAAAACAATCTAATGTGCGCAAAAGAACCACGTTCAGGCTCCGCACCTGCCGTGGTCAAAAGATACTAACCGTGAAACTCTGCGCACCCTTTCGCATTCATCCTGCTCCCGGCATTGGCTGCTATTACCCCCATTCCTCCCCATTCTCACACCCGGCCTGTGTTCGGAGGCGAACTGTAGTCAATTTCTCCATCCACGTTTTTACTTCTACCCTCTTTCCTTATAAATGTACTGGCCGACAAGAATTTGTCGACAGCAAATGATCTTCCGTATACTGTCATGGGAATTTTCACGGCTCTAATAAATAGGTGTCAGAAATGCGGGTTTTCTTAACACCTTCCGCAGATTCCGCAGACTCCGATCGACCCCACCCATAAAATACCTCTTACATTCGCCCGCACTACAGGGGTTACTGTGCTCCTTTTTGGGCGGCGTCAAACACAATATTGTTGCCGAACTCATGTTAGTCAATGCAGGAATCTGATGAAGTACCCGGCGAAACGTTAATGCGAAGAACACATAAAATAAGTAAGAAAAAAGAGTAAACTTTGGCGGTCGACCGCCAAGGAGCTGCTAGACGTAAACATGATACTTGTCATGAGTGCTTGATTACTTTTTGAGCCATCCAACTGCTGCAGTTGGACAGCTCGGCAGGAGAGAATATCCGAGAAGTAAACTGGACTGCAAAATGAGCTTTTTTAATGAAATTGCGGAATACCGTTCTGTCTCCTAGCATTAACTGAATGTTAAACTACAGTTTTTCGCTCCGCACTCAGACGACCGACGGTGTCCACCGTGCGCTCCACAGCAAGATGAGGCAGGAAGACTGACTCGCGCATTAATTAGTTTATAGAGTAAGCAGACTTGCGTAGCACCTACCGCACTCTCTCCCCTCCCACCTAGGCCCGTTGTTAAGACATAGTCAAGAAGACTGGAAGCGGGAGAGGTCCCGCACGTAGGCGCACACCGCACTCCCTGATCCACGCAGCAAATGACCAGGATTTTAACCAGCAACAGCATCAGAACGGGTCAGAAAGACGATAAGGATGACTGGGCGAATATGCACACGATCTGTATACCAACCGGGAGCGCAAACGCCTCTGCTGGCCGTGGAACCAGGTGCCAGAGAAATGCCAGCGCGCACCAGGTTGTGAGGGCCATGGCTTACTGAATCGTGGAACAGTAGACGCTCACAATCCTTAGGCCATTGACATGGCATTTACTGTGTTGTTGGCACCCATAATAAAGTTCTACATTCTTTCCTTTGGACTGGCTTTTCGGTCATCACTACTCTCAGATAATACAGTAATCCTATTGGCTGAATTTGTAAGACACTGGAATAGGAAAATACGTGGACTTGATTCATATACCATGGCTACTAATTTGACTGAGGTAGTATGGCGACACTAGGGAAATCTCTAAGAATTTACTGCTAAAACACGTGCATTACGAGGGTCTTGTTTGTAGCTCGACTATTACATTTAAATAGGCATTCGAAGCAAATGAGGTTTTTTACGGTCAGACACGAAATTAGGACCCCGCACACCGTAATGTATGTGGCTTTGCGCAGAATTCCAGCATGGGTATCTCTTCCCGTGTCCTAAACTTAGCACTAATCCCTAACTCAAACCTTACCCATAACTTGTCTTTGGCCTTAACTGTAGCTCTGGTCCCTCTGGACTATAGAGAAATCCCACCCGTAATATAGTTGGGTACAGGTAGGTACAAATCTGCAGAGAGGTGGTGATGTGTCTTTTGTCCTCTGTGACCAGAAATTATTACTAATGTGTATTTGAAATTATTACTAATGTGTATTTGAAGCACAAACACCGTAGGGGAAGAAAGTGAAAAAAGGGGAACGTTAAAGAGCAAAAATGAGAGGAGAGAGGGGGAATCATGGAGCTAAAGGCTACCATGGCAATGTAAGATTAACCACGTGTTCCAATTGTTTACAAAGATCTGTTTTCACTCGTCGTATATAGGCCGCCTCCAGGTAACGCAATGTCCGAGTTGTTCGGGCCCGAACAAGTACTCGGAAGGAAGTTTTGGAGTCGACGGAGTGACCAGTATCATGTAGGTGTTTCGTAATGGAGGAACGCGGGATTTTATTTTCTTGTCTTAGGAGCCACTTGCGCAGGTGCTTAATAGACCTGGCTGCCAACTGCCTTTGCGTTCTCTTATGAAGCGACAGGACGCAGCTGAAGAGCTGTCGCGAAACGTTTTGGTACCAATAAATCCTTCCCTTCTTGCCTACTAATGTGTATCATGCTACGCAAACGAAATAAGTAGACACGATATATGAGTGTGTTTTATGAGGTTCTATACGATGTTTGACCGTAGAATTAAAGCCATGTCCGACATAAATATTTGCGCCTACAAATAAACTGCACCGTTCCAATCACGCCTGACAGTATCTAAGATCACATGGAAGCACCTTAAGGGCGCTAAGTGAAATAATTTGCCTGTTTATTTATAAGCCTGGACGTCATTTTTTCACAAACTGAGTATGAGAAAGGATGTTTATGCGCATGCTTTACATTAAATACTTTTAGATATAAATGACTATCAGAAAGTAACAGTAAAATGCATATCGCCTGAGTAGTCATTTTTAGATGATTCAGTTTTTACATATGGCCGCTAATACGCCCATTTACAAACCAGGATCTTAGCGCAAATGAAATATCTTTGGATTGTTTCGGAAGTTAACCAGTTCCAAAACTCAGTTTGAGCAATTCTTTCGAATCGAACTCATTAGATTTCAATAAATGGTTCCCAAATTAAGTTAAAAACTATAAATAGTTTTATATCAGGACAAAACGATACCAGTGATTTCAAGGCGCACTAAGTGTCCTAACTCATGAAATGTTATTCTCCCCCAAACTTCGACCATGGCATTTCAAGAGTTAAGCCACCTACTATATGACCACTCCTAAACAATCAATGCAGGCTGCATCACATGCCAGATAATTAGTTAACTCGGAAAGAAGACAGTAAATTTAAAATTTTCATGATTTCTGTTTGTTCAAATGTAAATGAAGTTTCGTTTCTCACGGTAGCTGGACTTTTGCAATTGTAGCGTACCTGAGTCCGTGAAGAAACCGGCCTCCGTTTCACTGCTCCCAACTGGTGATTCCCGCTGGACGTAAGGGACCCCGTCACCGTGGCACGCCTGCCCTAGCGGGGACAATTCAGGGAGTAGACACTCCGGTCTGTTGGGTGACAGCGGCGTCGAGGAGTGTGATGGGGGAGGCGGTTGTTGTGTCATTGCTGAGAAAGGGAGTTGTTGCTGACGCCTGTGGAGGCAGAGTGCTCGCGGTTTCATCCGTCGACACAGAAGACCGCCCAGTAGAATCAAACAAATTAGCAGCAGTGCGAGACATGTAAGAGTCAAGGAATTCGTCCCAGCTGCCACTGAAATGGACAAATCAGCAAATGTCAGTGAGACTAATGACAGTAGTGCGCTTAGTGCTCGGTGGACATCTTGAAATATTTCGGGTTGGCATCATTTACAGAATTGCGCACGTAGATAAATGAGTATGCAATGACAAGTATTACCAGTGTCATCAGCGAGCTGCAGTGAGAGCAGAAAATGGAATACAAAGGCGCGAACAATAAAGAAGCTTCGTTTAGCGTCTTGCAATGTCAAGGTCATTCACTTTCACCACTAACGGTTCCAGATGCGAAGACCTTGCTGCAGTCTGACCGACTGCAGCAGGCATGTATATTTATGCGTTCACAGCTGTCCGCACCCTCCAGGGCCCACCACCTCGCGGTCAATAAAAGCCTATTCGACCGTTGCGCACGATGGCCTCTACCGTGTGCTTGCGTGGAGATTTCTTCATAGTGAGGCAGACTTGTGAAGAATCTACCGCACTCTCACTCCGCCGACAACAAGACAATACCAAGACAAACGGAGAAGAACTCAAATGCGGTGGCCCAGAGAATAAGACAATCGTGTACGCGTACCACACACAATCCAACCCCAACGGCATGTGCCAGGCTTTCGCGAGGGTGACTCGGATCCCACATGCGTGAAAGCGTGGTAAATTCTAAGTAAACAGAAGCCACCGCAACCTGATTCTCATGTCTGAGAACGACCGTGTTATCTCGTGAGTTGGCGGTCATCCAAGGTGCAATTTTTCGCATTTTAAGCCGGATTTAGGCGAGTCATGTTTATTTTGTTGGCGATGACGCCGATGCGTCGTGGGAGCGGATTTTCCCCTTCTTCCATGTTCCAGTCGGCTGTCCGAGCCTGTCCAAAATCCGGTCTCGGGAATGGTTACAATGGCTTGCCCGAAGTGGAGCTTCAACAAAACGTGCCATAACGTCCTTCATGTGCAGAAATTAATTACGGTCTTCCAGGGAACCGGCGCTACCGTAAGTACGCCTCTTATGAGCCAATCTGACCGTCATTTTTTCCAGAGCATCTAGAGCGCAGACCGTTTTGAGGATTAGGTTAGCTAATCACAGAGCACCGAATACAGTACTTCTCACATAGAGCCGCACACACAATTTTGGCAGAAAACACTTAGACTTGCCTCCAAAAACCTTCAAATGCAGCTCTCCTCACAGTCCCCTCCCGTCTATCAAACATGACTTACCTATATCAGCCCAAGCTCAGAACACGTCAACGACCACTGCTGCCTACGACAACAAGTCCGCGTTCTGCACACAGCAGACCCATCAATTTCACGGCCCCTCTCTCTCTTTTATCCTGCTAATTCAGACAAGGTCGGATGCATGCGGGTTTGGGAGTACATCCACCAATCGAGCCGCAACAAATTGCTGACCCCTGTGTGACCCGGACAGTACATTTTCAGACCGAAGTTGGGTAAAAATTGGGAGATGGCACCCAATAAAATCCGCCCAACCAAAGCAGCCTGTCTTACGGGACAGGTGGTAATAGGGGCTTTACGGGTGGGGCCTTCGATTGCGTGGATAAATATAAATAATACTAAGAAGTTTTTTCACAAATGGCTTTTCGAACGATAAATTTTAACCTCATCACTATATGGCAACAAAAATTTACGCGGTGTCGGATTTACTTGAACAGGCAGATAATATGAAGTCGATCCAGCTCATATTCCCTGCTTAATTGCTTTTTTAAATAGAGGATTGAAAGCGGAATGCAGTTGGCTAAAGGAAACGTTCTACGTTGTGCTGTTCATGACCCTATGCCTTCATATCCTCGCTTTCAAAACTGCACGTTCAATAAGCACAGAGGACGTGATTGAAAACATCGCCGCACTTGACCCCGACGAGAGTTGTCATTCTGTGAAATTGCTTAGCTGACGACCCCGTCTGTCTAGGATTGTATGCTTTTAAAGTTTTCCGGCCCTCAGTAAAATGCCCTTATTTTATTCCTTTCAGCAGCCTGTGGACGAACATTCATGCAGTCCTCCGGCATATTCTCATCGGTACCGGAATTTTTTGGGTGCCATCTCCCAATTGTTACCCAAAGTTGCCTCGTTCGCCGACTCAGTTTTGCCAATGCGGGTGCGGACAAAAGAGAACAGTAGCATACTCCCGCAGGCCTTTTTGCCATGGCAAGGAACACCTACCCTCCATTGTGATGACTGTTGTGTCTGGTGTTCTATCTACCACGATGGACGCGTTAAACTCCAAAACTCGAAACTGTATTACCTGTTCCTTAATCGTAAGACGTTGCTGACTTTGAGTGCTAGGTAGGGTTTAATTTAATCCAACCAAACGCTCTACATTTGAATTCCCAAATGTAGTTGACTGCTTAATGCGGGCATTCAGTTCAAAGTCTCCACAACAGACCATTTTTACGAGCTTATCTTTAAAATCTCAATTTAGGGGAGTCGGGATAGGATTTTATACAATTGCTTAACTATTTGTCATACTGACAAGTGTTTTAAAAATCTTGTGCCGATGCCTGACGCAGCTGCGAGGGGTTAGGCTTATCAGTGGGTCCCTCAGACTTCTCCGCGTGTTTTCCGGTATATGAACTCCAGTTTCACCTTGCCTTGTTTGGTTCCCAAAGAAATTGATGCGTGAACTTAAGGCAATTTTTTCGAAATACAGTCCGCAATTGTGCCCTAATGGCTTCCTGTTGGCGGCTTGTGTATATTAGGCTCAAATATTCATGTACACTTTCGGTCCGTGTCTGAAAAGCTCAGCTTCAAAGGATTTCCTCGGAATATAGAAAAGGCATAGGATTGTATACCGGTGAGTTAACTCTGTATGCTTTGTAATTTCAGGCCACAATTTGTTTTCAGCTGAAGGTTCCTTACCATGACTCTAGAAGAAGCGAAATTATTTTCAACGCATATGACGCGCTGCCAATTACATTTTAATCTAGTGTTTCCAGCTTCAGTCTCAACAAACACTAACGGAAACTCCGTGCCGACATGATTGGCGTCCTTTCATATAGTTATAATAGGCATTCAGTTTCCGGGTTACATGTCAGAGAAGATGAAGCTTATTGGTGGGAGGGAGGTGCTCTGTCCTGCTGCCTAAGCTGTTGATTTCCTCAACACATTGTTCGCAACCGAATTCCTGTTTCATTATAAGACGCGTTGGTTGCATACTCATTTTTAGCGACGCAACAAAAGCGTCAGCATGGATTTTGGATTAAGGTGCACTGCCGATTCGCTGTGCTCTGAGTCACAATCATCCTCAATAAAATTGCCAGTAAGTAGTAGTCCCGGGACCACAAATGCCATTCATGAGTCAGCGCATTCAAACAAACTTTTTGAACATTATCTCATGGACTCGTAGTTAACAGTAAAATTCTTTTCGGTTTTGCCATGCATGCTGATTGGCCAGCATCGATGTATAAACCCATCAAAACCGTTATCCATTTTGGGGAATTCGCAGACTCGGGAAACTGAACCCAGAATAAGATGCATCCGATAGTTTGCTAAAAAAAACTTAATCAATCAGTGAATTTAGCGTTTGTCATTCGGAAAACCATGTTAATTCACAATAAACGACTTAATTCTATCCTGCATCTGACCCACATTTGAATTTTCCTATTTCAGGCTAGGCAGATGTGTGTTCCACCTTCCATACTCCCCAGAGGGTTGGGATCAGATTGTTGTGTTTGAAGTCCTCGCTGCTGGCCCATCAAAACATGCAGTGATTTCAGAAAAAGTTCTTAGGGGAACTTATAATTTTTAACCAAGTTTTTTTCATGCCTTTTTGACACGTTACTATGCTTGTTTTGACTTCCCTAAGAGTTATGTTTCCCAGGTGCACACGAATTTCACCTAACGATCAGGCTCTACGGTTCACGATGAGATACCCGCATTTTTGGTCGCGATCTAGACAGGTGTGTAAAAATGGTAAGCGGGAAACAGATGTATAGGGCTGAGAAAAAAGACATGGCCGACGTAATAAGAGTTTTATTTGTCTGACTTTTCGCCTCCACACTAGACTGATCATTAGTAACTGCACCAGACATCAGCAGAAACATGACACTCACCGGTTACTTCTACATTGAAAACGTGCATAATAATATTCATGCTTTAACTGCCATGACAGAAAATCACGTCTTTTCTGATTTTTGTACTTAAAAGACGGGTAGAATTCGGTTTACAAAAACTTTTTCAACGCCCGGATAATTTTTAAATCCTACCTGCCGTTATACTTAGATTCAGGTTTCCTAAACTACAAGCTGTACATTTTCCGTGCACGGAAACTCATGTATTTCTATCCGCTACTAAGAGGAGATCATATGAGTCATATATAAGGCATATGAGACATATTGCAAACTCTGGAAGCGGCAGTTGTATGGCCGGAGACACGATGTTTTATGAACGGGCATTCAATGGTCTTAAATAATTTAATTAAAATAAACTTAATTATAACCGGATTACACCATTTATTGAAGTATACAATTTTGAGAGGACGTAATCTTCTACCGCAGGAGCAAACGACTGAATATTCTATGCATTTATTCTGTGAAATAGGATTGAATTTATAAGGGCATCGAATTTAAATGAGAAAAATTCTTACTATATAAGAAATAATTTTTCGGTGGAGGGGCGCTCATCGGTCGATTATGCAGAACTCACTCGTCTCGGTGCGCCTTCCAAGCTCTCCCTCGAACCCAATCAGCAGCCTCACAGCGGCACATAATATAGGCAGAACTTTATAACCGACAAAGAAAACAGAGACTGAAATAGTCATTTCTGGTTTATTAGACATCGTCAGCCAGTCACGCCGAACCTCGAAGTTTTGAACACCTGAAGCTCCGACGAATCTAACCACTCAGCCACGGGCTCGTTGTCCTGTCGGTTTCGATGTGGAATATACAATGGTGGAGGGGCGCACACCGATCGGCCCTCCAATGAAATACAAAAGGTTCCTTGGCTTTCCTTTCAGCAGGTCAGACCAGAGGACCCTAACCTATTTGAGTTAAGATGACAGCGATCGCAGAAAACCACAAAGACGAAGGAATGTTAGGGGGCGGGGTAGTTGACGTTTTGGGAACTCTTAAACAGTTTGACCGCGGATGGTGGGTGCCAGTATGCTGTGGTGGATCTAATAGCGTCCATCCTCTTAAGTTTCACATTTCCTGTCATGCTGATGGGCGCCTACCGTGATGGGCATCGCGGGATCCGCATCGCCTACAGGACCGATGGGCATTATCTCAACAGCCGGCGAATGCAGGCCCCGACGCGTCTCCCCGCACCTAGTATCCAGGATCTGCTCTTCGATGACAACTGCGCACTCGATACTACGACCGAAACAGACATGCGACGGAGCATAGATCTCTTTGCCTCTGGCTGCGCCAAATTCAGACTGACCTTCAATAGGGACAAAACGGTGGTCATGCAACAACAGCCACCGACCGCTGTATACAGTGTCCGTCACATCCACGTCAACGGCACCGAAATGCAGACTGTGGACAACTTCGCCTTCACAGGCGTTACAATGTCACGGTGTATCAGAATGGACAGTTAAGTGGCTTATCGGATCTCCAAAGCCATCCAATCTTTCGGTTGATGTAGAACGTCGTGTGGAATCGCCAGGGTCTTCAAATGAACACCAAACTGAAGGTGTACAACGCCGTCGCCCTGACGAAACTTCTTCAGGATGTTGAGACCTGGATAGTCAACTCCAGCTATGTCAGGAGGCTCAACCACTTCCACCTTAGTTGCCTCGGCAGAAAACTGAATATGAGACGGCAAGACAGGATCCCGGACACGAAAGTACTCGAAAGGGACAATTGGAATTACGCTGGAGTGGTCATCTCGTGGAAATATAAAATGCAGGTCTGCCGAGACAATTTTGCTACGGAACTGTTACTTCGGTTACTCTACAACAGCAAGGACAAAAAAGATGTTTCAGGAAAACTGCAGAGAACTCTGCAAAGCGGCTGCAGATCAATTCGGAGACCTGAGGATATCTGGCCCAGAATAGACTGGTCTGAAGAAGAGAAATGAAGACCGGCGCGACCATCTTAAAATCCAACCGGATCGTTGTCAAAGTCAAAAGTGAGGCTCGCACCGGCCCCGACTCCTCAATGTCAACAGCCGTCTCCAACAGTCCTCCGTTGCCAACGCATATTCAGCGGACGTATCAGCATCTAAGGGCACCTACGGAAGCAATACACTAACAACCCGGCAACATCAACTTCTCCTCCTACGAACAAACTTAAGATCACCCCTGCCGAAACCCCGCACTCGTATAAGCGAGGGAACTTTCATGGCATTCGGACTTTTATTATCTGAAAATCGAGGATGTGCTGTCGAGGTAGACCCAAGGATGCCTGAAATTTCTTGTATGGTCAGATGGCACCTGGCCATTGTATCGGAATCTTCATCAGCTCAGGAAACTATTTCATCCCAGTCAAAAGCAACCCGATCTCCAATGCCCATGTAACTTCCGTTTTGCTGCTTCCGTATCTTGCCAACGCTGGACCGAACGGTAGTTTTTTTCCTATCAACAATTAAGTAGGCAACTAGGACTGAAATCACTGTCTAATGAAGTCTGTTCATATCAAACTGTTGGGAATGGAAGTAGACAAATTCCATTTCACTCAAGTTTCTAGAGTCATTTGGCAAAAGGGGAGCATTGCACGTGGAACAAACCTCGCGGTTGATCAATGACTTTCCACGAAGTTCCAATGGCGTTGGCCACCGAGCAGTTGTAAAACCCACCAACTGCTGAGTTGGGAGGCAGCAGCGGCACTTTCAGGCTCCAGCCGAACTCTGTTCTCCGCAAAGAGATTGGTGTGTCTGATGTCCTAGCGCTGCCATCACCGGCTCCAAAAAGCACCATCGTCGTCTTGCCTCCCGCTGCGTGCAGACGAAGTTCGAGGGAGCCGAGGTTCGGAATGGGAAGACCAGAAACCTCGCAGAGGAGGTAACTTACACTGGACTCCCCGAAAGACTTGAGCACAGTCAGGTTTATATGAGGCTTGACTAAAACACAAGGGACAACTTGAGAAATTTACTGACAGCGATCTGGATGTTGGGCGGATGAGTGTTATGTCAGGTACAGTAGGAGGACTAACTCAAGAAATGTCAACCAAAATTTCGAAATGCGTTCTCGTTTCGAAAAGATAAATTAAGTAGTGTTGTAAAACTAATCGTGATGCAGCATAAATCTATAATGATCCAGTTACCTCAGGGTGTCGGCTTTTGAAAGAACTTATGTTCGGCTGCATGCAAGGTCCATACTCTGCAAAAATGACTACTTAAGTAGTATGCAATGTTCTCATTGATTTTCGATGCCCTTGAAAATTCAATTATATTTCATGGAAAACATGCATAAAAATATTCATTCTTTTACTTATTCAGTAGAAAATCACGTCTTCTTTCAATTTCATACTCAAACAAAGAGTATAATTCGATTTTAAAGAAGTTTCTAATTGTGAGATTTGTTAATACCGTTAAATGGCCGTTCATGAAAAGTCATGTATCTGCATTGTGACATGGCGACCGTAAACCGCCATTAAATAAGTTTACTAGCCACCGCTGCCTTGTGGTTAGGCCTTTAAGCCAAAGCGCTAGAGGAGACAACCTCGAACAAACAATCCCAGCGGCTGTTGGGGACCCGCCCGTATTCGAAATTCCCAAGAAACCTCATGCAACATGTCCAATAACAGTACTACGACCCATGCTACGGCGTCCGCGGGAACCGACGCGCTCCGCAACCGTAGTCCAGTGGTGCGGGCGAATAGTATGCGAGCTGGACTACTCAATCGTGGAAGGACTCTCGGTATTGGATGCTGGAATGTACGAACGTTCCTGGACCCTGGTACCCAAAGTCTGACCGCACGCAGCCTTCATCAGTACAACGTGGATGTCTGCTGTCTGTCTGAGGTACGACTTCCTGACTCGGGCTCTCGTGAAATAAAGATCCCGGGAGTCGAATCCCACTTCACTCTGTACCACAGCGGCCCCCGCGATTCCTCTGGTCGACACGGTGTGGCGATCGCCTTATCAACAAGCGGAGCTTGCGCTACTTGCTTGGGAACCAGTAAATGACCGGATGGCCTACGTGCGACTGAAGGGTCACTTCACGAACATCTCCATCGTCGCTGTGTACGCACCAACTTCGGCTGCCGAACAGCGCGATAAAGAGGAGTTTTACTCTCAGTTGCAAGCACTAGTTGAAAGACTGCCTCGCCGCGATCTGCTGATTGTTGCTGGCGATTGGAATGGTCGAACTGGACCTGGCGACCCCACAACCAGTCATCTTCTTGGCCGCTTTGGGCTTGGTTCTCGATGTGAAAATGGTGAGAGATTGCTGAACTTCGCTGATCGAAACCGACTGCTTGTCACCAACACATGTTTCCAGCATCGCAAAAAACATCTGCTGACCTGGTATTCAAACGACGGTCGTACGGCCAGTCAGATTGACTACATACTAGTCAGCTCAAGGTTCCGCAGCTGGGTTCATGATAGCAGATCGATGCGTGGTGCCGAGACTGGTAACGCCCATGGGTCGGATCATGTCCTCGTCCGTACACGCCTGAAAGTTCACCTCTCATCCGCACCAAAAATTCCACATCCTAGACGCCTCAATGTCGCAAAAATCCGGCAAGCCAGCACTGCCGAGGCCCTAAGCAGAGAAATCCGGACCTGTTTTACGGCCCGAGTCGACGGAGAAGTCAGTAACCAGTGGTCGTCGCTGAAGACATCAGTCTATGGGGCAGCTGAGAAAATCCTTGGATACACCCAGCGACGCCGCAGTGACTGGATCAGCGGACGAACCCTGGAGTTGTCTGCTCAGACGGCTAGAGCCAGGTCCCGCAACGATGACCATTTCCGCCAACTTCGGAAGATGACGGCAAAATCGGCCAGGGATGACCGGAAACAATATTGGGCTGAAATAGCGACATCCATGGAACAGGCCTCGAACGTTGGTGACACTCGAAAGCTCTACCGTCTGATCCGCCAAGTTAGCGGTAAGCCCTCTACACTGAGTGACTCTGTTCGCGATGTGAACGGCAGCTTTATTGCTGACAACTCGGCCAAAGTCGAGCGCTGGCGTGAGCACTTTGAGCACCATCTCAACTTCGATACCCAACCTACATCGCTCTTGTTCTCCTCCTCAGCGGAGTTTCTTCCCTCTCCTACCTATGCAGTGCCATGCGATCCCCCTCCGAGGAAGAAGTCGCCAATGCCATACGAAAGTTGCGCAACAATAAGGCACCCGGAGAGGACGGTATACCCGCTGAAATCTTTAAGTCTTGTGTCGACACTCTGGCGCCCTGGCTCCATGAGGTGATTGAACGAGCGTGGAGAGACGAGGTTGTTCCTGATGACTGGGGCTTAGGCATCCTTGTACCTATCCTCAAGAAGGGAGATAAGACGAGATGCGAGAACTACCGCGGCATAAGTCTCATCGACGTTGCTGCGAAGATCTTCGCTATTGTCCTACTCGGACGATTCCAGGCTGTGCGTGACTCAAGGACGAGGCCCAACCAAGCCGGATTTCGTGCTGGCCGTGGATGCGCAGATCAGATATTCACACTGAGGCGCATTCTCGAATTTCGCCATAGCTACCAACAACCGACGGCCGTCTGCTTCGTTGACTTTTCCGCCGCGTTCGATTCCGTTCACCGTGAGTCCCTGTGGCGGATAATGGCGCTAGATGGTGTACCGGCCAAAATCATCGCCATGATCAAGGCCTACTATCGTTCCACTACTGCGAGAGTCCTGGTCCGTAACAATTTTTCCCAACCGTTCGGTATTCGGTCTGGCGTCCGACAGGGTTGTATACTGTCACCCATACTGTTCAACTACGCTATTGACTGGATCCTCGGGAGGGCCCTACGCGACAGTGACGGTGTTGAATTTGCACCCGGACATCGACTGACTGATCTCGACTATGCCGATGATATCGCCTTACTTGCTTCAAGTTTTGGTGATCTGCAGTCTATGGTGTCACGAGTGAACGAGGTCGCTAAATCAGTCGGTATGTCCATAAACGCTGGGAAGACCAAAGTATTCTCAAGCTGCATTCCTGACCAGGAGAAGGCACCCCTGGGGATTGATGGCTGTCAACTTGAAGAAGTGGACAGTTTTAAATACCTCGGGGCGCGGCTGCTGCCTAATGGACAGAGTAAGGACGACATTGTCTCCCGAATCGATGCTGCCCGCTGGGTTTTTTCAAGCCTTCGGAAATGCCTGTGGAACCGACGTGACCTCTCCATCGCCACTAAGATTCGCGTGTACCGTGCATCTGTCCGGTCTGTCCTTCTCTACGGTTGTGAATGCTGGGCTTTGCGTGTGGCGGATGAGCGAAAACTGGAGGTATTTGACCACCACTGCTTGAGGACCATCCTTCGAGTGAAGTTAACCGACTTCGTCTCAAATGAGATAGTCCGCGCTCGCTGCGACAACATCGCGAGGATAACTCAGGCCAGCCAAGAAAGACGACTGAGGTGGTTCGGGCATGTTCTTCGTCGTCCACCTCAGGAGCTCAGTGTTACTGCCCTCGATCCGGCACCGTTGCCCAATTGGAGGCGTCGAAGAGGGGGTCAGTTCAAAACCTGGCTCGACACTGTCCGTCAAGACATGGAGGTGGTTCTTGGACCTTCGGTATTCGGTCTCCGTCGTTGGCGAAGGGAATGGGTTGAACTGTCTAGATCTGCGGCCGCGGATCGTCACGCGTGGAGAGGTACAATTCGGGACATCATAGAGGCCGGCTAGATCAGGCATGATCGCAGCCGTATCAAGTACAAGTAAGTATGTATCTGCAGTTACGAATGTGGCTTGTAAAGTTAACAATACTGCTCAAATCCACTGCTCAATTTTATGAACTTCATATTGTCTCCTCTTAACACCGTAGAGAAATGCATGGTTTTCCGTACACGGAAAAATATACAGCTTGTAGTTTTGAAACCCTGAATGCAAGTATAACGGCAGGTCGGGTCCAAAATTGTTAACGAATTAGAAAAGTTTTTTTAAAACCGAATTAAACTCTTCTTTTAAGTATGAAAATGGAAGAAGACGTGAGTTTCTACCGAATACGTAAAATAACGAATATTTTTATGCATGTTTTCCAAGATATATAATTGAATTTTTATAGGCATCGAAAATCTACGAAAAAGTTGCATACCACTTAGGTAGTCATTTTTTGCAGATTATGGATCTTAAATGTAGCCAATATAAAGTTTTTTCGAAAGCCGACATCCTGAGGTAACTGGATCATTATAGATTTATGCTGCATCACGATTAGTTTTACAACACTACTTAATTTTCGATACGAGAACGCATTTCGAAATTTTGGTTGACATTTCACGAGTTAGCACATCTACTGTATATCTCGACTCCGACAGTGCACCCTTTCGTTTTTAACAATGTACTCTACAAGAGGCGTTCAAATTGTGGGTTTTTGCTGTTGTGCTTTTTGCATGCAAACGAATTTTCTCGAAACGTCTCTTTCATATGAGCTTCTGGTTGGTCGTTAAACGTCCCACGCACTACCGCTACCATTAGTGGTCTGATTTCCGTTAATACACGCACAGTTGTGCTGAGGAGTCTTTGAACCTGACCGGATTCCTAATCCCACTGTTCTATATGGCGAGTTAATTTTAGAGCTCCAAGTTATTAACTAAGGGGTCTTGTTAAGCCTTTTTGGTGGACATATTGGGTGATGAATTTTCAGTATTCTGAAATGTGGTCTTAACTAGAAAGGATTATATAATTGACATTGTAATACTGATTGTCAATCGGCAGCAGCTTTTGAAGGTGTCGTTATTCGACGACATGCAAAAGCTCACTTAGAAATAAATAATTATTTATGTCTTTCGAGTTATTGCCATCAATCTTCTATCCTTTAACAAACCTAAATACGTTACATACGGTAGGCGTCCTAAATCATGAAATACTGACCGAAATACTCAAATGCGTTTTTGATTCGAAAGGATTACTTAAGTAGGGCTAAAATATTAATTAGCGTGCAGCCTAATCCTAAGATAATTCAGTTACTTCACGAGGCCAGCTTTTTAACGAACTTCTATCCGGGTGCCCGAAAAGATTGCAGTCTGTAAAAACAGCGTCATAAGTAGTATGAATTTTTCTCCCTGACCCTCAACGTCCTAGCAAATGCAAATATAGTTCGCAGAACACATGCATACAATGCTTAATTTTTTGCCTATTTTGTGAAAACTTTCGTCTTCTCCAAAGTTTAAACCTGAACAAAGGGTATAAATCGGTTTTAATTTAGTCTCTAATTGTGAGGATATTTAAGATCTCGAAATGCTCGTTCATACAATATCCTGCCTCTGCATTCACTAATGTTGCTT
The DNA here is from genome assembly GCA_902702965.1 of Spirometra erinaceieuropaei. NCBI lineage: Eukaryota > Metazoa > Platyhelminthes > Cestoda > Diphyllobothriidea > Diphyllobothriidae > Spirometra > Spirometra erinaceieuropaei. Next base: position 375,620 of record CACRXP010000461.1, on the reverse strand, counting down.
GTAAAGCTAAAAATATGGCTCCGTTCCACGCCTCCATCTTATGAGCATTGTATCGTCTGTTCTTACGAGCGTGCAGAAGTGTACGATGTTCTATACACGGAAAATATGCAGCTCATATCTCGAAAACCTTGGATGCAGGTGTAACGGCAAGGTTGGTTTAAAATTACTCGAAAACTGGAAACGATTTTTAGAGCCGAACTGTGCTTAACCTTTAGGTATAAAATTTACAGAAGACGCAACTTTACAACAAAGAAGTTAACGAATGAACATTTATGTGCATGTTTTCTATTTAATATAGTTGCATTTATAAGGGCCTCCAAAATCAATGGGAAAAGTTCACACAATCTACGTAGTCATTTATCAAAGAGTATACGTGTCCAGACAGTCGAAATAAAGGTATTTTGAAAGCCGTCTACATAAATAGCATAATTGTTCCTCATTGACGTTTAAAATCTTTATAAATTTGGATAGATGTACATGGAGACACGCATAAAAGTCCTTATTCTTTTACTCGTTTGGCAGACAGTACCTCGTATTTAAATCTCATACTTGATATAAGGGTGTTACTAGGTTTAATACCTTTCCTGATTTCGGAATAATTTTGAACCCGACCTGCCGTTACACATACATCCAAGGTTTCTAAACTATAAGCGGCACATTTTTCGTGTACGGAAAACCACACATTTCTATACGCCAGTAAGTGGAGTTTATAAAATTGAGCAGTGGATTTGAGCCATAATGTAAAATCTACAAGCAACATTGGTAAATGCAGAGACACGATGTTTTGTAAGGGGCATTTTGTGGTCTCAACATTCTCAGAGAAGCAACTTGAAATAAAATCGGAACCTTCTTTAAAGTATTGAATTTAAAGATGACTTAATTTTCTAAAAAATGAGCAAAAGATTGAATATTTTTGTGCATCTTCTCAATGGAGTGTAATTGAATTTATAAAGGCATCAAAAATCAATTAGAAAAAATTATGCTATTTCAGTAGTAATCATTTACAGAGTGTGGCTGTCGCAGGCGGCCGGAATGAGGTTAATTCAAAAGCTTGCAACCTGAAGTAACTGCAATATTTTGGGATTATTGTTCACAGAGGTTAATGTTACAACCCTACTTAAGTAATCCTTTAGAACCGAAAGCGCACTTCAGGATTTCGGTGAACATTGTATTAGTTAGCACGTCTACCGTTCGATCGATGTCTCCTTAAAACAATGTTCTCGAAGAAAAGAATGTTTTAAGGAAAGCTTTCTCATTCATAGATAATTCAGACACGATCTGCATTTGCATTTGCGTTTAAAATTAACAAATTACAGATGTTATACTTCCCATGAAAGAAAAGTCGAATATTTTACTATATCATTAACAAAAAATCCTATAGGAATCGTAGTATTTTTAAAAAACATTGTTCTATAATGCAATCGTCATAAAAAACATTAATAAATTGACAAATTCAACGCTATTTCACCCAATATTTTGTAAACTTTAAACTTCCCAATAAAAAAATGTGTCTGACTCAAGGAGTACATTTTATTGGAATTAAAATCTAAAGATGACCCGATTGTCTACCAAGTTTTATGAGCAGGAATATTTCCTTATCTTCTGTAAAATATGTTTTAAATTATGAGGGTATCACAATCCATGTCCGAATTCGCACGATATAAGTAGATGCACCCAGTTTGATTCCTTAAGGCCGACATTTTCCCATTACTGTACTATGATGTATTTATGCTACATAATAATTAATATTACAACCCCCTTAGGTAGTCCTTTCTAAATGAAATGGAATTAAGGGAGTTCTGTTCAGATGTCTTGCGATATGTCACTTACGATATGTTTAGGAAATGCTGCTTTATAGTTACCTTGATTGACAGTTTAGCTAACTATTTTATGCACCGCAAAATTTCCAGTGGGACGCATATCTACATAAGTAGCATGTCTCTCCTTTTGCTTGTATTTGCGTATCCCGAGTACGTCCGACACGTTCTTCTGGTGAACCACACATCGGTACCAAAAAATTTTAAGCGTCCTGTCAATCAAGGTTTCTTTGTGTGAAACTCCCAAATATCTTATGTAACTTCCTTTTGGAAGACAATCAAAACTATTTCGTTTGATAGCTTGCGGATTTATTGAGCTAAAATGCTCCGGAGTAAGGCCTTGAAGTTAAGGAAAGAAACAGGAGATACTGCCCCCCCAGTAAGCTGTCAGTAGAAGGGTAGACCTTCGAAATAAGCATAAACTTCAATTGAGGCCGAAATTTAATTTGTCTCACTTGGTACAGCCAGCAGGATGCTCCGCTTGGCATGCGGGAAACCGTCCGACCTAGCAAGACACAATATTTGCAGCAGCAAATTCGGCAGACCCAAAAGATGCCCACCCCCTGCTTTTGGTTTGGTAGAAAAATCCAACCGATCGGATGGGCAAAATCTGTCTTTCAGGGTGAAATTGAGGCATAGGTGTGCCGCAGAAAGGTATCCACCGGGCGAGAGCACCTTCCGAGGCAAGATAATTTGTGGACCACTCCCGAGGGGGCATGAGAGGCCGTCTGGTCTCGTCAGTATCCAGTCAATTTGGGCCTCTGGGTGAGCGTCCACACCGCACTATGTGGAATTGAAAAGATAGACGGACTTTAATAGAATTTGCAGTCGATTTTTTGAAGACTTTCATTCACGAAAAAATATTTAAACTTGAAAAGATTTTCTTATGAAGAGCTGATTTAGAAGGTGTCAATGTTATTAAATCTATGTCGGTAATTGGTGACTGACAAATTTTTCCATTCATAAGATGGGTAGAATCCTGCACGACGAATGTAGAAATGTTCCAATACACATGTAAAGAATTAAATATTCGTCATTTATCAGAAGACTAACCACTCTCGCCGTCACTGACTGCGCCGCTGAATCATATTCCTTTTTGTCTCCAATTTTACCGAATTAGTGATCATTTGCAAGTTCTTATATATGCCTTATTTGTAGTAATTAGCTCATAATTATTGTTGTTGTTATGAATGAAGGCGAAATTTCGAGTTCCAGGTGTATGCATAAGTGAAGAAGAAGAGTCGAGCACCGGAACAATTCGTTTATTATCCTGAGCTTTCAGTCGCTGCCTACGCGGTCTCCACCAGAGAACTCGAACATCAACGCCACCGACGATATGGCATTCTCTGCCATACATCAAGGGTGTTTCAGAAGTGACCGAGCGCATTGCTGCGGAGCCAGGTGCTGGAATTGCACACCGCCCCAAAGCTACCATGCGCAGAAGGGTCATGAAAATTAAAGACCGGTTAAAACCTGAAGAGCAATCTGGAGTAGTGTATCGCATTCCGTGTCAAAATTGCCCTTGTAATTACACGGGACAGACTGGACGCATGCTCGGATCGCGCATACACGAACATAAGCTGGCTGTACGGCGAGACGACGCACTATCACAAGTGGCCACCCACACCTACGAAATGGGTCACGAGTTTGACTTCGCTGCCACCAAAATAGTCGCCCACACCGGAAACAAAACAGGCCGAGAATTGATTGAAGCCTGGGCCTCGGATGAGAACCCGGCCAATCGATTTATCGATCTGGCGCCGGCGTACAAAGCCCTGCGTAGCCACCTGCACTCGTGCGACGTCGGTCGATGATTGGGCCTACGTGCCTTATAACTGTCGCCTATCCTGTTTCTGCCGCTACCTCTGACGATGGACTGCTGTACGAGTCTGAAAGCTCAGCATAATAAACGAATTGTTCCGGTGCTCGACTCTTCTTATTCACTTGTTGTTGTTATCCCTAACCTCCCCTTCCCCATCATTATCGTCATCTACTTCCCTGTGAATGTGTTACCTATCGGTAACTGAACTTTAGAATAAGGCGGATGAGAGTCTGGACACGTGGTCTCCTTGAGCAAACAGGAGGAACTTCCAACGCCAAAGAATGCTTAACTCACTCGTACTTTTTGGCCGTCTGTCAACAGTGAAGAACATGTGGCTGTCCTTCTGATTGCTAAACATCGCAATCTGCCGAGGTCCTTGATGGCGGCAAGCCCGGACCGCTCAACAGAAGATGAACCATTCTCATCCCGGTCTTTTATCAAAACCAAACCGAATTAACCTAGATGTGTTTGTCGACATACTCTCATCTACAAAGGCAGTTATTTGTCCTCGTGCAAGTTGGGTTTCTGTACGACCACTGCCATCATCAACAGCTACTGATAAGTAATTCCTTCATGGTATTCTAAGAGAAGCGCTCGGTCACTGGAAACGGCTTCTACCTCTAACTGAATGCTGGTTTCGTTGCTGGAGACTATCATGTTCACTTCTGACATATCTATTGGATGAAATGCACCAACGTGCTTTTCCGGGGAGGTGAGTTGTCCTTGTTCAGCTGAAGTCGACCGCAGAGGTCTTTCGGTCTTCTGTAAGTGGTATGCTCTCAAGGGCGGAAAGGATCCATTGAGCGCTGATAGCAAAACGATGTCGCCGTCTGGTGGATTCAGGGTTGGGCCATCTTTAAGCAAGAAAAGATTGAATTACAAAACAGTACGTTCTTACTGAAGAGACAGAGCCTAGATACTGTTTCCAATAAGGTGGGATCAAGAAGGATTAGGAGGTTGGAAATACGTTATAAGTCTATGCTTCCTTCTAGTGTGCTGTATGGGGAAGTGTGATTGCCAGCTTATTTCACTGTTGGCACGGAGTTACGAGCAGTTGACAAAATCTACTATTTGAAAATTTGCACATCTAAAATACCCATTCGGATAATCACCATTTATTTGTGTCTCTATACATAAGATTAGGGAGAACAAAGCTGCGAATTTGAATACGGAAGCTCGGTTCGTGCTTTAAAAAAGATGTCTTTTAAACGTCGACCGAGAACAACCCACTTCGAAGTCATCATACGTCGCGGAAGTCTCATTAAAATATAGGTTTCAAAACAAAACGGTGTGTTCACCGAGTGACCGGATGTTTCGGTCTCTCTGGTCTAAAGACATGCTGGAAATCTCCTTCCTAATGAGCCCCCTATTACAAGTCACTTAAATGACCGGATGAAAGTGCATATATTTGGAGTGATTTGAGGGACTAGCACTATTCCTGGTATGGCCACGAAAATACATTATACCAACTGGCCAACAGCTCTCCTCCCCCGGCTCCCATCAAAACGCCCAAGGATTTGTGGGAGGGATGACATGTTATCATCCCACATGTGACTTAGACTGCTTCACGTTGTTTTATTGTGACTAACTCAATGCCGAAACCCAAAAGGTAACTTCACAGGTGTAGCGGATTATAAAACGTAGTTTACGAAACGCAGCTATCTTTGGTTCTGCAAAATTACCCTGGCTCATGGAAGGAACAAAATTTCACAATAAAGTACGATGCTGAATCTGCTTTTCGAAAATAATTGTTTTCTGTTTGATATCTTAAAGGTAAACTGCCCTTATACGAGGTATCTACTGCCGATTTAAACGCCACCTACTTCTGCAAATAAGCACGAAGAAGTGAAGACGAAAGAAAGTTTACGTTTTGCATGGTAGCCGTCTAAGTAAAAAAATTGAAGCCGGCCTTATCCTTGGAAAGGAAATAGTAAGAAAGTTGCTTTCGGTGCCTCATGAAATCGCCTTTCCTATACAGAAGTTCTTCGGGATAGCCGGCGAAAGACCACCCTACATGCCTGAACATGACGGTTGATCGACAAGTTCTACTTTCTGTCTCTGCTCATGACTGATAGGTTAATCGTGCTTACGGACTAAACCCACGAGTGGACGCAAATGACATTTTCCGGGAACGTCTGATTGTCACGGTGTGGATGTCAGCTACAGCAACGGACACCTCCAGAACACAACTTCGTCGCCAACGAAAGCGGTCTTTCGCATCTCAACTATGGTGATACGAGGATTAATATAAGCTCGCCTCAATGGCAACCGCTGTAATACAGGCTCGTCAGGAGACGAAGTCCGCAACTTGGGCTGATGGCAAGGCATTATGTGGTGACTGTAAAACGAAGAAGTCTCAAAACGAATAATATATATCCAAAGCTGAGCACAGCAGCACCTGATTTGGATGGGCATAGGCTGGACCTCAACGAATAAATTGATGGCAATCATGTAGCAAGCACAATTCCAGGAGGATGAAAATGTTGAGTGTAGGCGGAATCGTCTAGGCCATCAACATGGGGGTCATTGGAGTTAATGGTGTGCATTGCCAGATTTTATTTTATCACAAAGTGGAAAAGTCTTGTCGTCGCCCCCTATGAGATAAAATAACCTTGTAGTACAGAGCCAGCTCAAACGAAGCTGCATGCTTCGGCTGTCGGGTGCAAGTTAAACAGAGGCTCTGCAAGTTGCGTAAACGCTGGTTGTTTGAATAACAGGCCAGATAGGGAGTTAGACTGGTCGTGGTGAAATGAAGAATTGCCCTCCAAAAAGCAGAGCTGTTCACAACGCCGTACAGTCCAGGAAGCATAAATTTGTATAGGAGAAATTGCAGATGTTTGGGCGCTAGGTTGACCACTCTACGTACGTCCTCTGCGGCCTATTTTCACTCTTCAAGGCAACAGTTGAAAAACGCCTTGCAGTCGAGACCACCGCTGGTAGTAATCCTTTAATAATTTTACGATAAATGATCGGGGCAGTGTCCAGTAGATGCATATAGCAACCACTACAAACACGGTGGACCTCAACTTTTCGACATACCGAGTTTGCTGCTTCGGTCGACATGTGGACAGAAATTAATAACGAAGACCATCATCAATAAGGCTCTGTAGACGTGAACGGTTGCTTGATCATTCTTTATCCACGTTCTTCTCGGCCGTCGGAACCAGTATTTGAAGTCGGCATTTCTCAGAGTGACCCAATGTGGGTACGAGAAGCACGACAAAGGGACCGCGCAAACCCCGCTGCCTGGACAGTGCGTGACGGGTGTTAAGAAATGAATACCAGTCTCTACTTTCCAAAAAACGGTAGAGGCAAATATGTGAGTTTCAGCAATTAATTGATAAGAAGTAGTAGCAATCGCTGGAATAGGTGATTTATTCGCTTGCCGTCTCGGATTTCCCTCCAGACAGCAAAATTAAGGGTGGTTCGTACACAGGAAGTTGCAGCATTTACTGTGCCCACAATTTACGAAGATGAAAAAATAAACCTCCCGCCTTCCTTGATGACCGCGTCTGACGCAGCAACGACCGATTTGGATGCGAATCGCTGAACACGCGGCAGCAGCGTCGAGGAGTGACGCAAACTCTCAAGTCGCGGCCGAAATTCTCGCAAATGATAATCGTGTGAGCTGCGAGTTGCTTGAGTCATGATTCATGGGACCCCAGTCTATCAACAACTGCAATGACATTCCCATCCCACATCATGTGGTGAGACATAGTCCGGCCAAAGTAATTAGCTTGCTGGCCGATGAGCCAGAATGCCAAGCAATCATCACGCCAACATCCAACGCGGATGACGAAACTTAAGCAATTATCAACTTGTTTGCTGGTAAGTAAGTAGCGGATAGCAATCCTTGCTGAAGGGGAGAGCGGTTAATTAGCAGAGGTATGCGGTAGCATAACGACTGCATCCTGTTAATACTAAAACTTCCTATTTGCGAATCACCCATTTCTGCCACTGTCTATGATTATGGGTTCAAGCGTGAACGCGAAACCTCAGGCGAAATAAACCCTTATCCAGGGATCGCTTCTACTTCCTTATAAAAAAAACCGGTGACATCACAGGCCGAGATACGCTCAGTAAAATCTTAGCAACGTCCCAATGCTCAGAGGGATTTGAGTAAATGATTATGCGTACATCACCAATAGCTGGTTAAGCTAAGAAACCCTCGCGTTGGTGAGTTGAATAAGTTCGGTATACACTCTCGTTCACATCCTCTCCCGTCTCTACTTACAGTAGGTGGGCTAACCCATGAAATGTCAACTGAAATTCCGAAATGCGTTTTTGTTTCGGAAAGATCAATTATCTAAGGTTGTAAAAGTAGTCGGTCTGTAACATAATTATATGGCATTTCAATTACCTCAGGATGTCGGCCCTTGAATGAACTTCTTTCCGGCTTTGTGCAAGAACTATACTCTGTAAAAAATGGCTGCCTCAGTAGCATGCATTTTTCTCTTTGATTTTCGATACCCCTAAAGTCTACTTATATTTTACGGAAAACACGCATACCAATATTCATTCTTTTTCTCAGTAGGCAGATAATTAAGTCTTATTCTAACATCACATTCAAATGAGGGACATAATTTGGTTTTAAATTAGTTTATAATTGTGACACTGTTAAATATTGTGAAAGGGCCGTTCGTTAATCGTCATGTCTCTGTATTTACCAATGTGACTTGTAAAGTTAACAATATGGATCAAATCCACTGCTTAATTTTATGAACCCTATACAGTCCTCCTTTATCACCGTAGAGAAATGTGTGGTTTTCCGTACATGAAAAATTCAAGCCTTGTAGATTGGAAACCATGAATTTAAGTGTAAAGATTGAGCGAGTTCAAAATTATTCGGAAATTGAAAAAGTTTTCAAAAACCGAATTTTACCCTGAATGTACAAATTTAAAAGAAGACATAATTTTCTATTGAATAAATATTTTTATGCATGTTTTCCATGAAATCAAATTGGAATTTTAGGGGCATCGAAAATCAATGACAAAAATTCAGGCAATTTAAGTAGCCATTTTTTACAACGGGTAGTTTTTGCATGCAGCCGGAAGGAAGTTCATTCGAAAGCCGACATTTTGACATAACTGACGCATTATATAAGCATATTGCAGACTAACTAGTTTTACAACCATACCTAATTAATCTTTTCAAATCGAAAACACATTGCGGAATTTCGGTTGACATTTCATGAAGCAGCCCACAAAATGTATTTACCTATCTTGATTAACACGTACCGCGATTTGCGACATGGTATTTAATTTAACCGTCAAAAGGATAGACAAATCATAGCAGGTCCGAAATAGGTAAGACGACATGAGATTAATTAATGCTTCGTTGCATGACGGACATGCAAACTTTTTGGATTACGAATGACTCAACTTTAGAGTGACTACCAAAAGGGAGAAGAGACTGCCAGCGCACCTACAAAAGTCATTTTCAATGCTTCATCCGGAAACATCGTAAAGTCCCTGCTAAATATAGGTCCCATATAGTCATGAAAGTCATGATATCGAGTCGTTTCAACGCGGAAGCGTGGATATCTTACTGAAATCATACGGAAAGAGCTAAATCATCTGAACAGGCAATCAGCGACTGGTTTTATGGAATGTTACCGGAAATAAGAAGTGCGTTTTAGATTTGAAAGGATTATTTAAATAGGATTTTTATGCTGTGTACTGTGCAGCATAATTTAAAGATACTATTTTGCTCGCAGCATGATGCCGGTTTTGGAATACGCGTCTTTTAGGCTGTGGGAAAAAAACATATGTCGAAAATGACAGCTTAAGCAATTTGCATATTGTATTGATTTTTAGTGCTTTACAATTTCAATTTATTTTATAGAAAACATGACACAAATATCTTTTCTTGTACTTAGTTGGTTGTAATTCAAATCTCTTTGAAAATTTTTTTTCATCAAGAGGGCGTGCATAGATCTCAAACGTTGTTCGCTAAAAAACAATTCTGAATCCGATCTGTCATTGTATTTTCGTTTAAGGTTTACAAACAACGATCCGTATACTGTCCAAGGAAAATCGCACTTTCTTCCGCGATATTAAGAAGACGTCACACAAGTCTCACGATGTTTTGAGATGGAAATAAACCAGGTTTTAAACTCCACAAGCAGTATTAATAAGTGGACACACTAGCTGCTGCATAAATAGGCATTTCAAGGCTTTGAATGATCTTTCATATACAAATCGTTTATCAAACCAGACAAATACCCTTCTTTAGACGAAAGGTATGAAACAGATATGATATATCACTAAATGAGTAAACGAAGCAATATTCTGAACTATGTTTTCCTTTGGATGGCAACAACAACCTATGAGAAATTTTAAATTATTTATGCTGTTATTTTTATCAAGTGCGCTTCCTGTAGGTGGCTGAAATTTGGAACATTCAGAGACCGTCAGCCAAAAGCGAATGAAACACGACAATGAGAATATGCTACTTAATACATTGCATTATAATTGCACATTTGCGACCCTTCCCAATTGAAAAAGGCTTTTCATGAACATTATTGATATTGGTTGCTGACCGTAAGCTGTGAGAATGAGTTGGGACAATTAGATCCCTTGCACTCGTGAAACTAACTTGCTTCCTTATCATGCATCACATGCTGGAGCGGATTTGATTTCGATTTAACATCTGTCCTGGGGAAGCGTATATAAAAGTCAAGTAAACGCGATAATGGACGAATTCTCCGAAGATTTCATGAAATCACATAAAGGCAAGCCAATGTTCGTGGGAAACTAATGATCTGGACCGGATAAACAAAAGCAACGAGCTTAACCCCGAGGCCATAAAGGCAAAGTGCGGGCACAAACGCACTGAACACTTAACGCCCCTCAGCATGGCTTTCCTGAATGTTGCAGAGCCTACCTTTATCTTAAGACCTTCGTTTTATTCTCACACGCCCCGGTCAGATGTCATCGAATGCAGCCCAAATGGGATGTCCCTACGAGTCATACAGCATTTAGTCTTCTTTACCTTAGTAAAAGCCGATCCCTCAGTCATTTTAAATTCTTTGGACCACGATCCGGCCCCTCGCAGTCAGTTATCTGCCAAGTATCTCAGATTTCGGCTTGGGATGCAGAAAATATCGAACTTAATCCAAAGTAGGTTGTTTTCGTTCCAGCAATGGAGTGGCTGCGCGATCTACCACAAACCTACTGTGGCAGCGGTCAACCATCATGACCTCCTAGATTGTAGGCTTAAAAGAAGTTACGCAGAACCTGGCTGGGAGGTCATTTACATAATGATGACGGATTAATAAAAAGTGAAATCGAACTGACAAGGTTGCACAATCTGAAAGCATTGGACGCTGAATGCGGTACACGTGACGTGTCTATTAAGAAGCCAGTGGTTTTGGGTGCATCTATACAAACCAGACAATACACCGAACTCATGACAACTGTTCAGGAAGTCCCTCGTAGCTCTTACCGTGTTATCTTGTCCGGAAACCCTACCAGTTAATATCCAATGTTACGAGAAATATGTAGCATTGATAGTCAAGACTGTTCAGGCCAAATAATTTAGTCCAGGATAACCATGGTATGCTTCGCTACGTAAATGTTAACCATACACACGATAGAAAAGGTTTGGACCACTGTCCGTCAAGTAGCCTTACTGGAATACTACAGGTGAACTGGAGGTAGTGGATTCAGGAACTCGCGTTCTGAAATAAACTGGTGGGTCTAAAGTTTTGTACGTTAAAAAAATCAATATTTAGTTTGAAAGCCGGTTACTGATAATAATTTATGACGCCTATAGAAATAAGTCTTTAAGGTAACCGCCAGCATTATTAAAAAAGGACGCATGAATAATTCGGCAATGGCGATCTAGGAACCTCAATTAGATGCTATAAAATAAAAGAAGAGTTCCGAGGAGCACAAAAGCCCAGGCAATAAACGCTATAACAGAACACTTCGAGGTCAACTTAAGGTAGAAATGCTATACACAACGTCAGGCAATCTTGACTGATGCCGTCAAATCAGCCGTTATTGATGCTGAGGTCGCTTCAACTTGTTCGCTCCATGACCTTGCATCCTCGTCGCACAATGATCTGGTCGGACACATCTTATTTCATCACACCTTGCTCGGAACATCAGTGATGGCGGCCCTGTCCACTACCTACCACAGCGCCCTCACCGGCATACAAAACACTCGTGCATTCAACCACTGCATGGATCAACTAGGTCTTATGAACATACAAGACAACAACCTTCAATTGCCAGCAATTTCTCATAAAGTAGTTCCACACGACGGTCGTACCTATGCAAAATCGACGGAGCGGGTCCTACATAACAAGCAGAGGTTTTTTATGGATGGAAACGAATATGCGAATCCCTGGTTCTTGTTAAAAAGAAGATAAACACACGAGCTCTAGGACAGTATGTGTATTAGTTTGAGCTTTCGGTCTTGTACAGGAGGCCATCGTAAGAGACTGACAACTCAGCACCACGGTGTACAGAAAGACGAATAACGAGAATCCGCTTCTCAACTGCCATAGTAATCACCCAATGGCGCGTAAACGCAGCTGTGTTAGGCCACTCTTCCAAAGGGTAAAACGCACTGCAATGAGCCAGAGGGACGATTAGGAGAACGACGACATCTTCGGGGCCAACTGGAAAGGAATGGATACCCGATCAGCTTCGTCAGCCGCCGCCTTCGCACGCACCCTCAGCGAAAAAGGGAGGAGAGCCACCAACACTCTGACACCCTCTACCACATGCAAAGAATGTGTTCGAAACGATGGAACGTATCGTTGGAGACCTCGGCGTGGGTATTAATAGTCGTCCGGCAGCGACCATGCGCGATGAAATCATGAAAGTGAAAGACCGTCTAGGTGTAAGAGAACAATCGGGTATTATTTATGCGATCGCATGTCGGTACTGCCCTCGCCATTACATAGGACAGACCGGGCGAAGACTTAGCTCACGAATAACGGAGCATAAACGGGCAGTCCGGAGAGGCGACCCGTTGTGTTAGGTCGTCACTCACACCCTGGAGGAAGGCCACGAATCAAATTTCGCAACAACGCGGATAGTGGGGCGGGCCAGCAATAAGACAGGGCGAGAACTGTTGGCGGCCTGGCTGTCTGATCTCAACTTTACCAACAGACACGTTGACATATCCTCCTGTTAGCACGCAATCCGTTCCCGGGGTTAAGAGGCGAGATTCGATTCCCAGCCAAGGGTGCACGCAGTCACGTCGCCGTGAGACGGCGTGGACTCAGCTTATCACGATCCCCATCCTCTGCATTCCTATTTCCCTGCCTTCACCGCTTGACTAAAAAAACTGCTCATTTGATGCCGCATTATCAGAGTTTCTGACGATGGCCTCCTGTACGAGATCGAAATCTCAGACTAATACACATTCTGTCCCAGAGCTCGTTTGTTTATCTTCTTTATAGATTTTTATCTACCCCTGCTAACCGCTTCTTGCATATCTGTGTTTGGTCATTTGTCGGCTTGGCGGCACGTGTATCAAAAGGACGCTAAGCATGTCTACCCCGCTACACACAAATTCATGTACAAGCCGCCATCCTGCTCCCGTGCGGGACAATGACATATCTCGTCGCTCACAAGGGTTAAGCTATCAAGTGTGCGTATGACATACAGTAAAAAAGAACTTCGCGCATCGTCAACTATTGCTCTCAATGGTATCTCCATCGTCCAAATCTACAATTACTTATAAAAGTGGAGGTAGGACAATCTCAAACGCATTAGCGTTCACTTTTTGTCAGCATAAACAGTCTGATATGCCTCGCTTCATCGCGACTAGCAGCCTCTTCAAGACTAGCATGCTGCGACCGCTCAATCTCCAGTCGTAATGCAATTTCGACTGCAATGTGTTTTTCCTAAAGGGTTTTTGCTAACAGCCCTTTGTGAGGAAGAGAGATCCATGACCCCGTTTTTTCTGACTGATTTATGAGCACGCTCGGGCCAGCCAGTGTGTGTGGCAAGCCGGTGAACGGATTCAGTGATGTCATTTTCCCGCCAGCATTGAGATGAATTGGTCCCAACTTTGTCCTGTTAGTGGAACGGGGTGAGAGAAAGAGGGAATGGAGTGTGTAATTCCAGATAATTTTCATTTAACGCAAAATCTGCGTCCTTAATGCAGGGGATATTCTTTGCTTCTGTAGAGGAAGAATTTCATTGCATGATAGACATTTCGTTCTTCTTCGTGCAATCTAACTGCACTCTGTTTACATAAATGTTGTTTGCCATTTGGCTTGCGTTCATTTGATTTGGACGAATTTCCGCAAGGATTGCGCAATTATACGCCCACGGCGTTAATTAAAACATGCGTGTAATTAGGGAAGTCGTGTAATATTTGTCGCATCATTCAGGCAGGGGAGAGAGATTGTGTGGAGGTAATCAGTGCCAGCTGACGAAAGGAGGGCGGGGGGAGGGTTGGGAAGGGATATGTCATGTAGAAAGTTGAAGGGGATGTGAAGTCGTGAAAGACTGCACGCAGTTAGTAGGTTAAGTGGATTGCTGTCTTAGTGAATGAAGGGCCTTCAGGAAGGTCTCTTAAGCGCCCAGAATTAGCTCGCGTAACCGGTGTACGGTGTTTTTGCTGTTGGTAGCAGATACCGTTCTGATTATTTTTTCATATGTGGAAGGAACATTGTGAACCATTTAGAAGGCTTCGTTAATGCCCTCCCCCTGTCCAGAGTCAACCGTGGGTGCAAACTTGGTGCCGATTGCGTCCCTAATGTGATCCTTTCTTAGTAATGCGAAGATGTCCCCACGCAACCTTTTCGACGGGCACCAACAGGTTCGAGAAGTATAACCTACCCCAGAGGAGGAGGATAAAATGAACAGTCGTGGTTAGACCGTGTCAAGAAAATTATACGGATTTTAGCAGTTGAGCGGGACCCTCATGCCAGGCAATTGTCCTGAAATAGTAAGCAACTGCACGCATCTGTCCTCCTACACAACGCTGCTCATTCCAAACGATGACTACTGTCTCTACTTAGCTTTCCCTATTCCCCGCCCTACGCTGCGGGTAATGATGAATACAGTTCGCTTTCTCTGGTCAGCCCTTTGCCACAGTGGCGTATAATTTCGAAGGTACTTTTATTGAAAGCAAACGTATGCGCATATGGTAGTCGCCTAAACTCCTTAGTGGTATTTTTTGTAATTAGGTGCCAAAAGTTGCAATATCTGCCGCTAAACCTTTACCAGTGTTATAAGCGAATAAGAAGGATGGTCGAGCACCGAACCATTTTGCTTATTGTTCTGATCTTTCAAACTCGTGCAGGAGTCAATCGTCAAGGATAATGGCAGCAACAGAACAAGGAACAGTGTGTAAGCCAATAACCGACCGAAGACGCAAGACTGGAGGTGACTGCGCAGTGCTCTGTACGCCGGCACCAGATCAATAAATTGATTGACTGAGTTCTCATCTGAGGCCCAGTCTTTAGTCGTAGGTGTGGGCGGCCACTCGTAATAATGCCTCGCTTCGTCGCACAGCCAGCTTACGTTCATTTATGCGCGATCCGGACCTGCTTCCATTATGGCCTGTGTAGTTACAAGAACAGTTTTGGCACGGGATGCGATACAGCACTCCGGATTGCTTCTCGGACTTTAACCGGTCTTTAATTTTCAAGACTTTACTGCACACGGTGGCTTCGGGACGGTGCGCAATTCTAACACCTAGCTCCACAGCAGTGCGCTCGGTTGCTTCTGGAACGTCCTTGATGTATGGCAAAGGATGCTATATTTTTGGTGGTGTTAATGTTCGTGTCCTTTGGGGGCGACCGCGTAGGCACCGGCTTATGAACGCATTCGGATAGCAATTTTGCACAAACTGGTTGTGGAGATAACGGGCTCCTCCGGTTTCCTGCGATAAGTTGGGCCCGTTTGAAGAACATCCTCACACACTTCCGTTTGTGAGGCACGGGATGATTGCTGTGAAAACTGAGGAGCTGCATAGCGTATGCTGATACGTTGGATGTTTGTAGAGGGGTAACACAGGTGGGGCAACACACAGGACAAGGAGCAAAAAGACAGAGACAGTAGATGCATTTCTGCTGGCAGACATAGGCCTTCCTCTTACTGCGTGGGTTTGAATCCCACCGAGACGCCGAGTATTTCACGGTTGGGTCAATATGAATTATTCAAAAATCTACCAAAACATCTATGAAGTATCGTACACTGTCATTTGGCAAAGAAACTGAGCGCGCCAATTAAAGCATTAGCAAAAGTAATTTGAAGAAAGTGACGAACTTCAAATAAAGCGCCACTGGTAAGTTGAAATTTGGTCCGGAGGGGGAGGGATATCAAGCAATAGGAACGGTGGATAATGAGTGATATCTACAGTCACACTATATTTTAGGGCATATTTTTGAGTTTGCATCTATTTGTGAACTCTACATCCTAACGGTTCCAATTTGGACTTAGGTGGCCAAAATGGTTTATTTCAAATATGATGCACATATCTGACCATATAATTTGCACGTAAAAGTCAAAATGTTCACTCCTGATATTTTATGTTCGCAGGTCGTGACCTCCGGCGTTATCGCCTCGAGACTTAACAGACGGAGGATTAACCCGCTCAGTTCAGTTTAGTTTAGTGTAACTTAACCTTCTCCTTCGTTTACTTTGAACTTCTTTGTCCCTTTGACGCCTATTCCCACTCCCATTGTCGCAAGTACTCTCTATGAGGTTTACTTAACATACAACGCTTTTCTCCTGGATGCATAAGGGAGTTAGTTTTACTTTTTGACATAAATAGACCATATGAAACCATATGAAGTTTCCTTTTATCCGGCCTTGGAAATTGTCACGAAGTTCAACCTTTGCGTCTGTGATCGGCAGATAACCAATTTTTAGTCCTGAGACTACTAATTTCAAGCCTTTTATTGTTAGCTGATGTCAACGTCTGGGAATTGCTCATTGTATCCTCTGATAGGCTGCTCTTCTGAAAACCCCCTTATTCGTTATATTAAGCAGAATCTTCGTGGGTTTTCCCAGGACAAAATGCAGACAAGTAGTTTTTCTAAAAAAATCAATACGTAAGCTAGAATCCACAGCTATGATGTAACATCGGACGCAAAACTTCATAAACAGCAATTTTTTCGTAATTTTTAGGACATCGGCATTTGCTGTGGCTATGCCGAACACCAGAAGGTGACGCCCACAACTTCTTTTAAAGGAAGCATTTGGTAGAACCGATAACATTAAGTGCCGTCAAAGCATACATACAAAATAATTGCTGGAATAAGTAATTTAGAACCTGAAAATTTGAGCGTGATGTCAGCAGGACTGAACGTTTTTATTTAGATTCCCTAAAAGAATACTGGACCAGCTAGAACATGAGTGTCTTTGTAAAACCGATCGCAAAGTTTAACCTTTCCCACTGAATTATATTTTTTTCAAAAATAAGCTTTTTGGATGCGCACCGCAGGCTAGATGTACCACAGATTGCAGATCAAGATCCCGTGTTTAATGACAATTCAGTCTATGAACTTGGCCAACTTGGAAAGGGCTTGTTTAGTTTCCGGCTGGCAATTCTAAAAAATATCCGAATTTTAGGCAAATCACCCCTTTTTAAATGAACGTTTTTATGACATCAGGGTTTGCATAATAGACTAGCAAAACATACTCCCTACCATCGTTATTCTACCTTAATTAAAATTTCACGTTCTAAATTGATTTGCTGATTGGTTATGTAAATTAAAAATTTTTATCACATTACAGTCGGAATAATAACTGCAGTTATAATACGCCTGACATGCATTTTGTCATTATCATCTGACATCGTACTTCATCGAACATACTGGGTTGGAACGAACGTGTGTCCCGTTTAATCGTGTGCAATAGAAATAAGGAGTCAACGTTCATATGCTTATTTGATCAGCGTGAAAGCGAACTACGTTGAGGGTAAAACGGCGTTATGGAAAAGACTGGAATACACGTTTGTTTAAACACGTTAAGGGCATAATTTTATACCTGACAATAAGGGAAAAAACTTCAGTCCAACCCATAAAAGATCGTCCTGTTTTTCCAAACAGCGAAACTAGCGGGTTGCAAAATTATGAGAAACATTTTACGCGGCTAATGTCAGATTTATCTTTAACTCATTAAATTCAAAACCAATATTTCTGGTTTTACCACGGTATAGGGTAAAGATGCTCCCGTACCAGGAGTCTAACCCAACGAGTCACTTGAAATTACAGCTGTCAGTTTGATTGGGTACCACAAATTTGACTCACACGTAACATTGAGCACCAAATCGGCAAAGCGAGAAAGAAGTTTCGTCTTTCCTTCTCCCTTTCGCCGAACGATGGAGGAGGTGACTGTGCAGCGCAGTACAGCCCGATGCATCTGTCGCGTTGGAAGAATGCTGATATCTGAATGGCCAGAAGTACTGCCACCCAATTTCGTATCCAGTGGAGATACATGCCGTTTTTTCCGCTCCAAAGTACTTGCCGGCAGATGATGGCCGTTTGAGAGTGGAGACTCCACGTTATAAATTAGCGACCAACTGGAAATTATCCAATATGTATACATAATTATTTCACTCTAAATTGCAAGTCTGTTGAACGTCGGCAGTGATGGCAAGAAAAGAATCGGTGGTGATTAATCGATGGAGGGGAAAGGGTTGGTAAAGACATAAATTGTGGTGTCGACTTAAAAACAAAGTCTCGCCTAAGTGCATCTCAGATCAGGTCGTTACTATCAGTAGAGGTTATCACTGTGGCGTGTGAGTTGAAAAAGAACGATGGTGTTGATAATTAGGGAGAAAAGTAGGCCTTTTCTGTTCACTATCCAAACTAGCAGG
This sequence comes from Spirometra erinaceieuropaei, assembly GCA_902702965.1. Classification (NCBI taxonomy): domain Eukaryota; kingdom Metazoa; phylum Platyhelminthes; class Cestoda; order Diphyllobothriidea; family Diphyllobothriidae; genus Spirometra; species Spirometra erinaceieuropaei. Next base: position 357,181 of record CACRXP010000461.1, on the reverse strand, counting down.
TTTTGCTTGCCGTTAGAAAGTAATTATAAAACGATTTCTCTGCCAAATGAGCACGCAAATATGAAACCTCGTTTAGAACGACATCAAATACTTTAAAGCAACCACTTGACGAAATACGCGTTTGCGAGGAATCACGCAATTTACGAACAATCAACACTCAATCATTTGAAGTCGATGACATTCGTATGTCCATGGCAGTCGGCCCACCGCTACAACGGTACCGATTCCTTACGGTGTCAAGAGATGGAAGTCTGGAAGTTTGATAAGATATCAGTTAGTGGCAATCGCAATTTTGGAGAGTCGTTTTTCCTGCGTATGTCGGGCAAATCAGCTTCCAAGGAACAACTGGTTTAGTGCCTGACATCTGTGAAGTTGTGGGGACTAGGTTAGATGTACTTGTCATACCACTGAGGGCGCTAAAAAGCCATAAAAATACTAATTTGTCTATTGGTTACCAATATGTCTGCAGCAAATAAATTGAGGAGAGTAGAGGAAGGCGTTAGTCGTACTTTATTTTACGGGTTTTCAGTCTGGAACAATTGGCTTTACAGGTGAAATATAGCGGGCCTTTTGGTTAAAGGTTTTTTCGGAGGTACTGCCTCTAGACACGCAAAAATTGTCAGTGGAACTTGAGTCTATTATTTACGCTAAGATTACCCGTGACCACCTGCCTTTTCATGCTGTTTAAAGCATGATAGATAGTTAACCTGGAAACTGTTTTTGAACAGTGCATCCAGTAAATAAACCTCCGAAATCGTGATTTTTCTGGTCGCGTTTGTTTAGCTGTGACCTTGGAAAAAACTCTGCGATAAAAAGCGAATCACTCTGAGGCTGCCAAATCAGTGGCGCAGGGGAACTTCCGTCTCTCTACTCAACGGCGTTGACAGTCTTTTCTATCAACAATCAAGTTTTCATACAGATCTGCTCGCGTTAGTCTGGCCATCTTAACCAGTCCATACGACCCCCGTGTGCCAGTGTTCCACCGGTTCAGTGCGTTTATCTCTGCAGACAACGATCAAACAGCAAAAAGGTGTACTGAAATTTGTTCGAGCGGAATGCTCCACAGCTGTCATCGGAAGTCCGCAAGTTTGAGTCGATGGTCAGGCCCAATCGCAGTCACATTCTGGCGGGTCTTTGACCGCTGGCTCATCGTCTGCGCTGAGCTCCAGCAGATATACAAGATCAAGTAAGTGTCTATCGACACTAAGATATTGAGGGCATTTTCGGATCAATGGAGGAATGCCCCGATTTACATACCCATATATACGAAATATTCGGTGGCAAGACTTGGGCATCATAGACAACGCCTTAATAGCTGAAGTCTGATTTTTGGACGAATGATAAAGTGAATTTGTGTTATAATCCAGCAAAGTGCGCATAATTTCGACAAAATAAAGCCGGACCTGATGTAGATACGTGAGAATCAGTCGAACGCTTTTTAAAGGACCGACTAATTGCACCAAATGGGAGCAGCATAGACTGTGAAAAGAAACGTTATCACTGAGTCAAATGACGGAGAGAAAGTTCGGCTGTGTGCAAGGGCACAGCATTAACCCACGTCTACTAATTTGCATTTTTAATAATGTGTCTATCAATCAGAGACACCACTCAGCCCTTTAATCTACAACTGTAAAATTTGACTGATGCCTGTCCACGACTTCTATCTAAAAGAACGTGGTTCAGAAGAACGGGCAGAGGGAAGTAGACAGTCTTCCAGTGTCTGGTACAACTATCCTCGCAATTGAACGGAATGCACGAGGATTATCTATTGCGTCTACACTCCAATGGCTGATGTTTAAAAGTCCAAGACGTTTAGTGAAAATTCTAGACGTTGTGGGTTCTCGCTGCCCGCTATCGCTGAAGGCAGAAAACTTGTATTCTAACGAAAGTTTTGTCGATTTTGGGAACGAGGCATGCTGAAGACTGACCTAAATCCTTGGACACACTTTCAAACGGGATAAATACAGACGTTGGATTATTAAACTGATTGAGGAAAAAATAATCTTTCGGTAAACCATTCATGAAAGCAGGCTGACTTTAGTTTATGACTCTTCTAATTAACTATCTAAATTTTACGCCTGAAAATAATTAGCATTTACAGAGGGTGTGAACCAATTTCGAAGCTCCTGCTGTTTCCAAAATTAAGTCTGAATCAATGGACAGGAGTCAATCAAATTTAATTTGATACAAATAGTAGAGCGATATTTCGTCCTTGGTAAAAATATGCTTGAAATAGAGTAAATTACTGCATTAAAATGTGCAGTCATGAGAAGTTCTGGGAGACAGGGATTATTATTCGTGTGATTTTGTGTTTTTTGTTTACTTATGTTGTTGGTCAAGAATGGCAACCTAAATGATATTGCAGTATTATTTAATAAACGGCAGATGAATATTAATAGCCCCTGAGTCATTTGTAATTCCTGTGAACTTCTCATCATGTCGATTACGATATAGCTATATTAGCCTGATAAACAGTTACCGAAAATACGAGAGATGACCTCTCGAACAGCAGAGGCCTGAAAGAGATAAGCATATGATTCTAGAAGACGAGCATGGCATGCCGATCGAAAATGATACAGGTGGGATTGCCTTAATGTGTATGAAACAGGGGGCCCGCTTGACATTTGAATGAAACTCTTGATCGAATCCAGAAGTTTGAAAAGCATAGTTCCCGATAAGGGGTTAAAAAAGGGAAGCTTTTTATATACGTCTTAGGAAGTGCAACAACGTTTTTGTATACATCAGAAATAAATGAAAATCAAAGCTGAAAGGCTAAATGTTGATTTTGTTTCTGTGATCTACTGAAGGAGTCTGAAAGTTGTGTATAAGGGATAAATTTCTAAGAAGTGTCTTAAGCTGGAAACGATCACCTAAACAAGGTTGAATTTACGAGAATTCAGGGTAGTAATGCCAAAACATTTCGGCCACACCAGAACGCCATCTTTTGAAAAACGTTCCTTCAGGCAATTTAAAAAAACCAGGTCAAAATGGTTATCTATTTAATCTCCATCTATTTCCCCTGTATCTATAAATGTAAACATATTTTGTAAAACCTATGCATTAAACGCGTTTCCACATACCCCATAGTAATGAATGTTTATGCGAGTTTGTTACTAAACAAAACGGTTTTTATCTGTTTAAAGTAGTTTGCAAGTGTGCGAATTTGAGATGCTTTTGAATGTATGCTCAAAAGCCACCAAAATATCCGTTTAACATTTTTTTGAAGTATGCAGCCGGTTGCACAGTTTTAATACACGGTCTTTTGTAACCATATGGCGCTATCTTAATGCCATATAGAAAGACAAATGTTTCATAAGTTGTGAGTGTTCCGCTTGTATTTTTAAAATCACAAACACTATCGCAACGGCATATCAGGCTTAAAAGTCTTAATTAGTCTTATGATATATTTTTAACTGGAATGTGCATTTCGAGAGAGTGTAAGATCTAAGTAAGACGTGATGTATTACACAGTTAGTACACGCCTTCCATAAAATATGTTAAGATCTACAAAGAAATCAAGAATTATTAGGAAACGCTGTATTACCTGAGTGTCATTTTTAGTAAGCTGGAATTTCTTAAGTGACCGAAAAACGAGCATTCAGAAACGACATCCTAGTGTTAGCAAACTGTCTTTAGATTGTGCTGTATGATGTCGAATATTACAATCCCACGCATGTTATTCTTTTAAGCCCAAATCGCATTTCAGAATTTCGACTAAACCTCCATGTTTAACGCCAACCGTTCTAAAGACGTATGTGAAGCCTTTTATTTTCTTTAAGGCCATTGAAAGTGTCGTTGCTATGTTTTATGAATTTTGTGCATGCAGCAAAAGCCTAATTTCTCGGGTAGAAGCAGAATACATCTATATTTTTGTAAGACTTATCGATTCTAAGAACAGTTTGCTCAAGAGTTTTACTGGATCACAAGAAGAGCCAGATCGAAGTCGGATTTTCTCGTTATCGCTGATGCGCCTCGTTTGTCGATTACTTGTTTCTTTGCAGCCTCCAGGGAAAGTTTCCATTTTCTACCTGCAAATCAGAGCATTACCGCTGTTACGTATTTTGGGTCACGGCAAATCATTAAAGCTAATTCCCCTAAAAATGTAAAAGCCACTGGTTTTGCTAGATGAAGTACAGACGTGCAGGCCCGAACTTGCGTCTCAGTACCGGGTGAGGTGACAGTAGAATCGATTGTTCCCCTCTGCGTAATTTATGACCCACTCGCCAATTCCAGCAAAATGCCGAGTTCCAGGAAGTTAATCAGAAGGAAGGGTGAGAGTTGATATAAGTTAAGCTGCGTGTTTAATGCTCTGATATTGAACTATCCACATTTCATATACTGATTCCAGTAGACCTCTTCCATCTGGATTTACGTGAGGGTTAGTTTTTGTCACAAAATGTCAATTTCATCCTCCCTCTCAGCCAACGCGAATAGGCCAACCAGCGTTTCAGGAACATAGCTACTTTTTAATTAAGTCGTGCTGTGATGCTCATGTGTGCTTTAATTCTCTATCCCAAGGAATTTAGAATCCCGAGCACACACGTTAACACTGCGTAACTTTCGGTAGCCCTGATACTAATTGGTAATTCTATTGATATTTCGAAAAGATATGGTTGTGTAGCCCCATCCGATGGATACAATACGGCTGGGGTTGGGGTAAGGGGTTATGGTTGGGGCTTAGGGTCAGGGGTTAGGGCAACTATTTTCAACTACTCAAAGTACAACCGTGCATTCCCAATAGATTGTCTTCTGCATTCACCTACTTGATCTCGTTGCATGTGCGTTCCCCTGCCCCAAACATAAAAACCCCTATTACCACCGGTCCCGCATTACAGGCGGCTGGGATTTGATTACTTCAGGTGGGGCCATGTAACCACATCTGACCGATATTTTTGGTTCAGTATCTAATGAAAGTCTTTGTATATCTGCAGCAGAAGGTGGATATCAAAGAGCCTTGATCTGAGCAGAAAGGCATAACGGACAAAGACAAGAGCGACTGGAGTGATCACGTCTGTCTCACTATCCGTCTCTGTGCCGCTGTGCGGCTACCGGAGCAGCTAGATAGTGAGACCAACTTCAAAACGTGACGAGCGCTATCGGCAAGTGCTCTTCGACCAAGCTTTAATTTAAACAGAAAAAGGTGTGATAGGTGCTCTATTGTGCGCGACAGGATTGCCATGGATATTTAGGCAGAAGAAAGGTCCTAAAAGTTGAGCTTTCGCGCCAATAAACAAGCAAGCATCCGCAGTCGACAGCCAGTCTGTATGCAGATGTTATTTGATACTTAACTTATGCTAGCTTGCTAAAACACTCGTGATAGACTATAAATTTTCACGTTTACCCGCTTCCAAACGACCGCTATGGTCATGGACATAGGTTTTGAAGTTTTTGGAGACTCATGTCTGACTGTCGTAAGCTGTTCAATAATCAGGCACATTTGTCGCCTACAGTTATGGTAACAGGATTGAGGGATAGCCGTGTGTGTGGGGGGGGTAAAAGATGAGCTGATAATCTTAAAAAATGGCGACCGTGACGGTTCACTGTTGAAGTTGTTAAACTTTGAACATTCTTCAGGTCAACCAGGGTGATCATCTCGGGTGCTCTAGCCACGACCCTTTGACGGCAACCTAATGAACTCATTAACACCAGTACCAACCGTCAATCTGTGAACCCAAAATGACTCCGTATAATCCCAGAAAGTTCTTTTCCAGGAAATTTCCGGACTGAAAGACTAAATAAGAACCGGCTTAGAGTGTAGTCTTAAAGTAGTGACAATTTAAATGGCATGCAGTCCAGGCAGGATCGGAACTCCTAAGAGCCACTTCTGGAGATCCAGTAGGCTGTATTAGGCAAAGGAACCACATTGAGGGCAGGATTGAATTACAGTAGATGTGCTAACTCATGAAATGTCAACCAAAATTTCGAAATGCGTTTTCGTTTCGAAAGGATAAAATGAATAATGTTGTAAAACTAATCATGGCGGAGCATAAATCTACAATAATCCATTTACCTCAGGGTGTCGGCTTTCGAAAGAACATATTTTCGGGTGCATGCAAGATCTATACTCTGCAAAAAGTGACTACTTAAGTAGTATGAAATTTTCTCATTGATTTTCGATGTCCTTGAAAATTCAATTATATTTCATGGAAAACATGCATAAAAATATTCATTCGTTTACTTATTCGGTACAAAATCACGTCCTCTTCCAATTCCATACTCAAAAGAATAGTATAATTCGGTTTTAAAAAACCTTTCTAATTCCCGAATAATTTTTAACCTGACCTGCTGTTACACTTGCATTCAGGGTTTCAAAACTGCAAGCTGTATATTTTCCGTGTACGGAAAACCATGCATTCCTCTACGGTGTTAAGAGGAGACTATATGCGGTTCATAAAATTAAGCAGTGGATTTGAGCAATATTGTTAACTTTACAAGCTACACCCGTAAATGCGATACATTACGTTTCATGAATGGGCATTTAACGGTATTAAAAAATCTCACAATTGGAAACCTTTTTAAAACCGAACTTTTTTCTTCTTTTGAGTATGAAATTGGAAGAAGACCTGATTTTCTACCGAAAAAATGAAATAATGAATATTTTTATGCATGTTTTCCATGAAATATAATTGAATTTTTAAGGACATCGAAAATCAATGAGAAAATTGCATGCTGCCTAACTAGTCATTTTCTGCAGAGCATAGATCATGCATGTAGCCGAAAATAAGTTCCTTCAAAAGCCGACACCCAGTGGTAACTGAATCATTATAGATTTATGCTGTAACCTGATTAGTTTTACAACACTACTTAATTTATCTTTTCGAAACGAGAACGCATTTCGAAATTTTGGTTGTCATTTCATGAGTTAGCACATCTAGTGACTCTGCTGGACTACATGACTTGCTAAAATAGTAAATATTGAGTCTGGTAAAATGATGGCTAACTCACAGTTGTGGACCCACCTAATATGCCACCAACTCAGCAAGTCTTAACTAAGAGAGTGATGAATTGTAGTTTTGATTTGTTTTCGGTGTGTAGTGTTTGTCATCGCCGTTCAGTAGAATGCCAACAATTTCTCGAAAGGCACTTCGAAGTTGAATTCGTTTTTGAAAAATGACTGACTTTAGTCTTCACACGCCGTTCTCGAACCGACAAATTTTGGGCGACATAAAGTTCTGACCCTACGGGTCACTGATTCTAGTGGAGTATTCAAAAAGGCCAGAAGAACCCGAAAACCATGGCAGATAACTTCACTGTAGCTCGCAAAATTTACATTAAAGTTAAGTGGACTGGAATTATGAATTCCTATACATCTTACAGAAAAGAACAATACTAAATAAGATAGCCGCGAGAAATAACAGCGTGCTCATCGTCGAGGGGAATCTGTCTCAGTTGGTTTCGAAAACTCCAGCTCATGGTGCTACATATAGATGGCAACCTAATAACCTCATTAACACCAGTATTAACCGTCACTCTGTGAAAATAAAATGAATCCATAGAATTCCAGGAAGTTCGGTTCCCGGAAATGTTTCGACAAATGTAACCGGTGACAAGGAACCATTGGCTGGAGAGGAGTTTGGACTGAAAATCACAAATTCAGAACAGATCAGTGACATAGGGCCGCCCTCTTTAAAGAAATAAATTCTACGCTGGACGGTCTTGCATAACTCGAGTCAAGATCTTGAAACCTATACAAGACGTTTGTGCGAAGGTGGTAGTATAACGACCTGGAAAGCTTCGAGTATTTTTTTAGTTGATATTATCTTAAATCACTTTGCAATTAAAGCTGTTTTATGTAAATGCTATGGCTTGCTATTTTCTTTGGGGACAAAGGCGGATTGTTCAATGTAAAATCTTAGAAATATTCGACGAAAACACGCAATCTTATCACTATGGAACAACCTACAGATCTAACTTAACGACAAATGTCCCCCTTTAAATCTATCTGATGAGTGCAGCCTTAGCAATCAGAATGAGGCGTTTTGCAGTTGACTATTGATAATTGGTTATTTTCTTCAATATCTACAGTAATTGAACTCTCTGTTGCCTAATTAGTCATAGAAATCTGTCGGGCCTCACATTTAGTAATACATTTAATCATTTTACAGGAATTTTGACCTTCCTCTCTATCTAGCATTATGTGGACAATCATGCTACCAATGAAATCGGTCAGATTCGCAATCAAAGTCAGCAAACTAGGCTGCATAGATGGGACATTCGATGGGACGACCGTTGAGGGAATCAGCTTGTCAGTCAGTAAAACAGGCGTGAGACTGGCGGAGGTGGGGGGGGGGGTTTAAATTTGATTTTTAGATAATCATGAAAACAAATCGTCCACAAGAGTCCAAGGCGTTCACATAATCACCCAAATGAGGTGCTGCGCATGCTGGCTCTGACGAGAGCGGGAACGCGTAGAGCGCATGTGAACGGGGTGACAGTCGGCCAGGGCGTTGCGCTGGTCTAAATGTTACCGCTGCATTTATTTGAGGTGCTTTATTTAGAACAGTGTTTCTGCATTTAGCATATTCTCGGCACCGGACGGCCTACCAGTCCGGACAGTATCTCGGGTCTGTGAGTGGGAATTGAGATTGAGGTCGACGTGTCAGCGCAGTTTCCTCACTATGGACACGCTGACGCACTTGAAGCTATCGACCTGAGCTGAATACGGTGGTTGGGACGATTTCCAACCGACGGGATAAGTTAGACCTCGCAATTAGTCCACTGTCTGTTTGTGTGAATTGGCTGACTGGCGGAGTGACAGTCAGATTGCAATGGCTCCTTCATAATGTGATCTCTATGGCAGACCTGATCAGTGGGAACGGAGCCGGGTGCGGTAGCACTCCTAGGAAGCGTCTCCGGCAACGCCAGTTACCCACAACCTTTCTCACTTCCCGTCTTCTTAACTATATCTTGATAACATACTCCGGTAGCTAGGAGGAGGAGCAGGACAGTGTGCGATAGATGATGCGCAAGTCTATGAACTAAATCACGCTCGATTAACTGTGCCTGCTCTCATCCTGCTGTAGAGCACACGGAAGAAGTCGTCTAAACCGACGGTCAAACTGTCAATTCTTCATTTAAACACAGATACAAACACTCTCTTGATGCCAAAAGCTGTCATGTTTAGTAACAGGAACGTCTTCTATAAATATACCTGGTGCGGTCCCAACCAGCGCATATTTCATACGAATTTGAGAAATCCAGTGCATACATGGCAGTCAACCCCCCGATGGCCAGAGCGCTGCACGTGTGTATCCACGTTCATCTTTTCGTTGCGTAACGTCGATCGATATTTCGGTCTTCATCGATTGGTCGCAACCGGGCAAGGCTCAAGTGCAGGCAGAGTGTTCACGCCCGGACTAACGATGTCAGCCGCTGACACGACTGGTGAGAACACTCTCTCTGCTGTCACAGGTACCCTCCCCCTTCCCTCGCTTCCCTGAAGGTCGTCCTAAAACTCTGTCATCCCTGTCCTTTGCATTGGGAATCTTGGAGTAGTCAATCATGTTGTGAAAACATACGACAGTAGGCGATGAAGACCCTAACTTATTTTCTTCTCCGGCTCTTGTGGGTTGTTTTAAAGGGCATTAAATTTTCGTAGCCTACTTCTTCCAGGCCGTTTTGATTTTGACTCACATTCGTAACAAGGCGAATTATCATCATCTTCCACGTGACCATGAGGAATTAGAGCCTCTGAAAGGCAGTCTGGTTAATCTGACGATCTGCTTGGCAGGCAAGGATAGAATATATAGGCCCATCGGGGAAATAGAACGCAGGAACTCCTGAAATACTGGAGGGATGTACATATTGGTCATATCAAAAAGCCAGATATGCGCGTCAGTTAACCCAGTCTATGGAAGGCAGTCAGAAAACACGCATTTCTACTGTGTGTTACTTTTACTGCTACAATGAGATTTCGGAGCTGACTACGCAAATGGGAAGAAGCAAAATAGTGACATGTAAATAGACGGAAAACAGGTAATCACCGGTTAATGGTAATAGAAGGCCAGATGGGACATTCGGCATGCGGCAGAAAAATCTAAGGTTAACTGTAACCTTCACGCCATTTGCCTCTAAATTCTGCCAGAGGCTTATTTTAACGAAAAATCTTCTTATCCTACTTTAGACAGTTGCACATTCGTCTAGTTGATTATTTTCTTAATTTGCAACACGTCACAGTCAGTTACAGGCAACTTTCAAAAAAATTTCAGATAACTGTCTGTTTGCGGTCGCTTCAAGATGGGAGGGGCATGCGGAAACCACAAAGCATACTAGACAACGGGGAGGATTTATCTTTCCAAAAGTTCTCTGAATGAGAGGATGTCAGCTAAGGCCCCACTCTGGAAAATCAGGGAATAAATGTCTTTGTTTGTTTGGTTTCACGCTTTCTACTTTTCACACGCAACGGATGCAGCCATTAGTTTTCGCAAATTTCACCTATGGTACTGCTACTGCACAGAAGCAGCATCAAAATAGAAGATCGGGATGTGTAAACGACAAAGTAAAACGTTCAGATTGAGCCTTTCCAGTTCATTGGGTAAGACTAGTCGACACCAGACTACAGGTCCGAGACTAGCTCCGGACTCGTTTTGTCCTGTTTGAGGCGCAGAGTAGCAGATGTCCGGCGACACAGACCAGAGCTCCAAGTGAAGACGAAACATACCGATTCTATCCGGCACAAAGAACGCACCGGGTAAATGTCACTATCATGTAACGTTTAACCCAGCGGCTTAATCCTTAGGTATTGGACATCAAACAACTACTTTTTGGCTCAGGTCCTAAGCCTGTAGATCCTGCGCTTGAGGACATGCTGGCCAATGTCAGCAGTAAGGGTAACTTCGCCGTTCCGCTTGCTTTTGTCTTAAATACCGCATTGACTTTGGGCTTCTATTATAGATCGTTCGGTTTGTTATCGGAATACACTGCGCGTAACATTCCTGAACATAACGGACTCCGTACCCTGACATTGCTGCTAAATATAGCGTCCTAGCCAATAATCCGTTATTAAAATGAAGTAAATGCCCGAGGTTGGCCAAGGACAGGATTTTTGGACGGGTTTTGTTTTGTCTAAAAATCCTCATATTTGTGGGTTATCTTGATTTAAATAAAAGCGGAGACACCAGTCGTCGTGGTTGTTTTGAAAGTGACTAAGCATATTTTTTAACTAAAATTGACCAGTGGTCTAATCCGTGCACACACATGCTCGCATTTATCGAACTGCTTAATCCTTCCGAAAAAATGTAGGGGAACGCGCAAAAGTGTAATACGTGTGGAAAAATTGGTTTAACGAATACGTCTGATTTGCGGGGAAGATGGAGATCGAACAAATTGCAAAGTAGCTCGTTGTTTAAGAATTCATCTTTACATGTTGGTTACATGAGTATGGTCTTAATTCGCATTTTGATTGGAACTGTCCTCAAATTCATCTACCGACAAGAAGAAATATATATATTTGCCCTCATATCCCATGTATGCGTTTGCGTTAATGTAAACAGAGAATTTGCTTTCAGGTTGAAATGAAAATATGTTGCCGAATATTCATGAAACAACATAAAACAGCGTTGACCTAAGTGACCACAAATCTGCAAGCCACCATAACTTTACGTTTGGCGTTTTCGCTCCATGAACGAGGAGAATAAATTAATAAAGAAGTTGTTTAAATCTAGCGATTAGGCAAAAAGCCAGGCTGTCGATTTTTCAACGAAAATTCGAGATCTTTCTTATTCGACTTCCGGAACAAGGGCTACAAAAATAAAACAATTATCACTATATAAATCTTTATTATCAAGCAGTCTATGCAAATACGGCCGTGCGTCATCGCTTAATTTAAGCAAAATATTTTGGGTAAAATGTTTATTTTAAATTCTTAACGTTTATTCGTTGAAACTGCCATATAGTACAGATCACGCGGAAAAACGCGTGCATTCTTTCAGCGGCACGGACCGTCAAACATTCTTTTTCATGCGGTTATGAGACAAATGTTTTTTTCACTTGACTCGCCCTATATTTGTCGCCGAAAATCTGACAGACCCTTAAAAATCGCATGATATTGCAAATTTTAAGGGCCTTATATATTCCAGGACGCACAAATCACTTAACATGCTCAGGTTTTAATATTGAAACCTACAACATAGTGTATGCAAAATTCGGATGCTTTTTTCATAAAAGTGCCAATTTTTCTCATGAAAGACATTTGTGCCATACTTCCGTCTTTTATAGAAAAGCCTTCATTGTTTACACTCCATAGGATTGTATCTACAATTTTTCCGGTTTTCACTTGCAGCAATTACTGTTTTTGAATATCTTCAAGATAAGTAAACCCAAATCACTTCAAGGTGCATACCTGCCAGCTGATATAAGATTTGCAGACAGCAAACTTCTCTTGACAATAAAGTTCATACGTAAGAATAATTCTTTGAAAGTGGACTTTTTGAATTTGTCATAATTGGGCCAAAATTCGAAATTTTGTAGAAATACGATTTTTAACTTCATTTCATATTATAGTTTTTCCCAATGACATTACAGAAGTCAACATACACCAACTGGAATGACCTCCCTCTTATTGCTGACAAACAAATCTTTCATCATTTTATATATGCAGTCAAATGCCTCAAAATATACCTCTTTGATTAAGTGGACAGACTAAAATTTGACGGACTGACAAAAATTATTACCATACTATTTCGATAAAAAAACATTATTAAAGAAAAACACAAAGTAGATGTTTGCCTTTAAATTTTAAGTCCAAAACGTCTCCTCTAAATCCGCACGATTTTGAAATGCAAATGCAATATTCATTCCTCATAAAATTCTTTTAAGTAGGCAAAAGATTTGCAGAATACTATTTCTAATCGTTCCGATCTAAGTAATTAAATTAGTGAGCACTTTAGTGGATTTTTTGACTTTGCCTTAGATAAATCTACCAAAACATCGTTCGCTTTGATGCTTTTTTATTCGTATTTTCTTGATTGTAGAAGCGGCAAAAACGCATCTAATTATTAAGCAGGGAAGGCTGCCTTAGGTTCTTTTGAGAAATTTGTAATTTTAAGAGCAGTTAGTTCTTGATTACAGGGGAAAATAAATGACCTACTTTAATCAGTTCGTTCAGCAACATTAATCTGATTTAAGGCCAGCAAATACACCGCTAAATCTGCAAGTATGAATATACAGCGGCGAAACTTCTAAAAGTATATTACAACCAGATCTCATTTTCATACGGTATGCCAGATCGTAGGCAAAAAGTACTCTTCAGGGCAACTGAAGTCATTAACTTTCGGCGTTTATCAAACATAAATATGACACCCTGAATTTTAGTGAATACAATTCTGCCGGATATTAATCGACGAATCCAATTCTCTGGGTTAACGGCATGGATGCTGGCAAATTGACAACACAGGGGTTTGAGATTTTAACTCGAACCTGTTTTGGAAGTATAGTCAGTAAGTGCCATTTACACTTATTTATTATATGTTGGTGTCGTCTTTCAGAACTATGTATCATAAATGAGACTCACCTATCGAACACAATATAGTTAGATCTGCCAAGAGATTCATAATAACGTTTTCGGCATATTAACGGTTAGAGTCCTATTCCTTAAAAAAAGTGAACTCACGCTCAGGCCGTCAAAATTACGGCGATATATTTGCTGCTTATTTATTATGTTTTGAGTTGAAATTTGGTATCGATTTGTAAGCCTCTAGGAATGATCTATATGTACATTGTCATGCACTACAATTATTGTGTAACAATACCCAATGCAAAAACTTGCATATATCTCAAGTCAAATACGTTCTCTGGGAAAAGTATAAAACTTTATTGGTAGACTTCCGATGCTAGTTCCCCAAGTCATCGTCAGACATTGAGTAGGTGTGCTGAAACAGTTGACGTTTCAGACCTGTTTAAAATCGATACTTATGCCAACAAGCAGCCGCCGTATACGTGATTATGGATTGATTAGTTCTCCTCACTTTCGTTTTAGCTCAGAGCGTTGTGCACATGGAATCTTACTAAACATGTCGATTATTATATATTATTCGCCTGACTATAGGCTTACAAGAAGCTTTAAACATTTCTTGGTAGGACAGAAATCGACAATGCGTGTTCCCTCACAAGCAAAGTACAGCTTTAAAATATGTTTGGTTATCTGAATAGAACAAAATTTGCGTGCATAATTCCATGCGATGCTTCCCGTGTATTAAAGGGGAAAAAGTTCTACCCGCAGACATTCGAACAACTTGACAGCAAGTTAACCAGTCCGCCTACTCCAAGTAGCCATGTACTGTCCATCTTCGAAATACTGAGGATTTATACTGGTTATGCAGTTGTTTGCCTCATACAACAATGCTTAGTTTAATTTCCGAGTTGATTAATGCGCGAACTCGGAGCAAATACTTCGAAACAGACCTTTACAAGCACGGTCCGATAGTTGATATGAACATGTGAGCTAAAATCTGTCAGCTGCTGCGGAATAAACGCGTAATATTCATAAACCGCAAGCAGGCGGCAATAAGTGGAGAATTACGTAATTATTTACTGTACTGACAACAGAGGTATTAGCTAAACGCCCAGACACCTGCGAGGCGTTCGGCTCATTAATGGGTCTCCCAGCCTTCCGCGGACCCACGCAGCTGCGTCATACAGCATCCCCATACTACATTGGATACCATATACAAAAATTTCATGGAAAACTGAAGCTTATGCTCTTTGCTATAAATAGGGTGCTTTGCAAGTTGCATCTGTGTTAAATCTAGTGCTCATCTGTTTTCCATACTGGCCAAGCGCAGGTAGGGGTTTTTGTAAAGAGTAGATTATCTGGACAATACTCAGCGTGTGTCACGAATGGAAGAGAATATGCACATCCCAGGTTAGTGTTTAAAAGAAGACGAAGGCATGATCACTGGGACAGCAGATTTATTTGTCTGAGCTTTCGAACTCGAACTGGAGTTCATCATCAGAGACTGCTAGAGTAACAATAACTTGTGAACATTTATATCGCTTTTCCTTGCGAGGGGGAGGAGTACGTCCGTGGCTAGGTAAGGTTTGTGCCGCCTGTCCCACGATGGTCCCCCGACGTGGTGACGCCGTTTGTTCTTTGCGACGGTGTGAGCTGCGCCACCTGGCTGCGTGGGCGGTTCTCAACTATCATAGCAACCACCCATTGGTGCACAAACGGGGCTGCGTGAGAGCGCTTTTTGAACCGGGTAAAAACGCACTGTAGCGAGCCCGAAGGAAGGATGCAAGAACTACGGCATCTCCGGGACCAATTAACAAAGAACGGCTACCCAAATAGTTTTATCAGTCGCTGCATACGCGCGCACCCACGCCGGACAAACGGAAGAGAGACACCAACAATTTGGCACTCCCTACCGTACATAAAGTATGTGTCCGAGGCTACAGAACGCATTGCGTCAGAGCTAGGCGTGGGCATCGCTCATCATCCGGCGGCCATCATGCGTATCAGGATCATGAAAATAAAGGATCGGCTGGACGCAGGTGAAAAGTCGGGCAAAGTCTATCAAATACCGTGCCAAAACTGTCCTTGTCACTACACAGGCCAGAAAGGACGACGTCTCAGCTCGCGAATACTCGAGCACAAACGGGTCGTTCGGAGAGGCAACCCACTATCTCAAGTCATCACTCACACACTGGAGGAAGGCCATGAGTTCGACTTCGCCAACACGCAGATATTAGTGCGAACAGGCAACAAGACGGGGCAAGAACTGTTAGAGTCGTGGATGTTGAACATCAACTCCATCAACAGACACATCGATTTGCCTGCGTGTTATCACGCGCTCCGCCCACGCAGCCAGGTGGCACAGCTCGCACCGTCGCGAAGAACAAACGGCGTCACCACGCCGGGGGACCATCGTGGAACAGGCGGCACAAACCTTACCTAGCCATGGACGTACTCCCCCCTCCCCCTCGCAAGGAACAGCTATATAAATGTTCACAAGTTGTTGCACTCAAGCAGTCGTTGATGATGAACTCCATTTCGAGTTCGAAAGTTCAGACAAATCAACCTACTGTCCCAGTGATCGTGCCTTCGTCTTCTTTTAAACTCCCAGTTTGTCTTTAAATTCATCTGGATACGGCTAGTCACGGTCGGCCTTCGAGAGAATTCTAGTTTAGGCCCTTTTATTGGTAAATCCGCTACTGGATGGTCATTAAACGTTTCTGTGAGCGTTTCTGTGTGACGTTGTTTCCAACAGTTTTAATGAATGTACTCAGTCTCCTTCTATAAGAGACTTCGGAAGAATATTTTTATTCATTATGTCAAAATTTGAACATATTAGGCGTCTGCGTTTTTGATCAATAACGGCGTTTGTTTTTCGGCCACCTTCACCCATCTCAACCGCCAAAATGACCCGATCGATATAAACAAGCAGATGCGCTACCAGCGTTTAAGCTACTGAGCTCTTGGTCGGTAAGTTTTGAACTGCTGTTGAAGCATATTTTGTCCATTAAAGCAAAATGAGCAGATTTCAATTGTTTTAGGGAGGCACACTTGGAAAGGTTTATTCTGACTATTAACTGAATGATTTTGATGATGTTTTTATTAAAGGTTTGCACATATACCGCCTGCTTTTTTGCCCATAATTTGGGGGGTTCCCTAGCCGCAGTTTCCGCAGACTTTTGTTTGAGTGCGTTCTTTAAATGCAATCCAAGCAACCGGAAGCTCACTGAGCCATTTCATGTTTATAAAGAAAAAAAACCCGCGAAGTCTGCCAAGGAAGTGAACAAGGTAAATGTCCATTAAATATAAAGACACGTTCTGTTTCAAGGGAACCGTGGGGCAAGTTTAAGCGAGCTCCAGCAATCAAGCACATCTAACGCTTTCAGAGGAACGCCACATAGGATATCCATAAGATATATTGCACTGGTGTTCAGCATATCGTGTTTCTGTATGCAGGGGGGTGTTAAATAAATGTCATTCACGATGTTGATACTGCAAACAGAAGTTTACGGAGCAAAATGTATTACCGTCAATTATTACTGAATGTCGCATTTCAATAAGCGCAAAAGTGCCCAATTAATGAACCAATCCTCCTTGTTATTGAACGCGACTCAATGGTTGATGAGTTATCACCGCCCATCGTCTGTTTAATATAACACCGGAGAGATATCATTCAATTTTTACAAAATAAACGTGTCTTTGGTTTCCACATATACTCTTTTTTCAAATTTAGTATGTACGATCACATTTCACAAACCAGTTCACAACGATAACATTAAAATGCGGGTTAATAAACGACTTCTTCACAGGAAAACAAAACTTCCTAACAAGATGTTTCAAGATGTAGTAAACACCAATAGAACAGAATAGGGATTCTGCCCAGGTCCCTTAATTTACAGTATTTGAAGTGAGACATCTTTCGAATCAAATATCTGCGAATGTATAGACGGGATTTCCTTAATTACTGGTGACTTAGTAATCTACTCAGAATATATTTAATTGTTTCTCCCTTGATTCTGCAATGAGCGTCACTTCTGACCGGTGCTCATTTATGAGATTAGACCCTCAGATTGTTAACCTCACATGCTTAAAATTTGTCAAACTTTAACTTTTATATTACCGGTAATTTACTAAATTAAAAGGGTAGAGTACACCGTTAGTACAACTAACGCATTAAAATTCATTTGAAATCGCAATTAAATTCGGAGTCATAGCCCGCGCTTACAAACTAGCGGATTTACGATGGTTTTAGTCTGATTTTCAGAAATTCTGACGTCCAACGATTTTTCCAATTTTTCTTGCGAAACCTACAGACTATGAGGATATATCTACAAAATTAAACACTTTAAAGCTTTCGTTTGCTTCCACTCAAGGTTGGTGGTGATCATCGAATAAACACCCAAAATGGTTTTATGCAAATTAGGAAATATCATACTCACTTTCTTTTAATATGCCAAATCGCGGGTGAAAAATTGTAACCAATATTATTTTAAACATCAGATGCAGTATTTTTGTATTGGTTAATTGTCGTAGTGAAGAGCAATAATTTTTTTGTGGTTTTCCTGCCCAATGTCTTAAACGTCATCAGACTCCAAATGTTTTACTTTAAAATTCATATTGACCCAATTGTAAAAAACTCGGCGCCTCGGTGGGATTCCAACCCACGCAGTAAGAAGAAGGCTTTAGCGCAGCCAACGCAGCCTTCCCCTTACTGCGTGGGTTCGAATCCCACCGAGGTGCCGAGTTTTTCACAGTTGGGTCAATATGAATCATTCAATATCTGCCAAAATGTCAACGGATTTACTTTAAAAATCGGATATAATTTTTGGTAGGCTTTCAAACTTCATGAAAAGCTTTTTGTTCTAGCGTATTGCTGTCAACGATAGAGTGGAAACTGAAACTAAATCACAAAGCGATGTCTCAGATTTTGTCGAAAACTCAGCAAGATGGAAGGAATACGTAAACGCTTACGAATGTTTCCCGCGCTTAATTTTCGTTTACTGTTGGTCCACCGAAATCACACCGAATTAAGTATAAAGGCTCTCAATTCGGATGGATCAATACCGCTCCTTGCGTTTAAAAAATTTCCTGCGCTTTCGGAAACTAAAACATGATTTTCGTCAGGAATATTTTGAGATTAAATGCCGGATTACATATGCGCCAAAAAACTCAATACCTTCGTCGACATGCGGGTTTTTAAATAACCAGTGTAATTTGTTTTCGTGGAGCTTTTTACAATTTCACATTTGAGACTCCTTTGTCTAACGAATTAACGAAGCCGTCGCAGTGGAATGCTGTTGTCAAGCAAAGAATGTCAGGAAATCAGTTATTATGGCTCAGTATCCTTGCGGTGTAAATGAAACGAACCCTTAATCAGCATTAATTTGAAGGTAATTTTGGAAGCCAATTTCGATCTCGAGGTACGTACACTTACTGGAATTCCAGACTTTGCTCCTTTGTAGGTTCGGGTTTAACGGCACATCGGAACTTAGCAGAGTTATTTTCGCGGAGAACGCCAGCGTCCAAAAACTGTATGGATACGTTTCGGATAGCTAAATTAAAAACAGTAAGTTGATGCATATGGCAAGTTGTGATCGCTTTAAAAACAAACAAGTGGCTGGAGGACTAGGCTGCGCTTTCATCGAGAATTTTCGAAATATGAACGGCAAAATTGCGATTGTTGTCGAGCAAACCCGTTTTATGCCAAAATATCCAAAACCATTATAATTACACAATTAACGAAATTCAACCAAGGTGCTCTGCAGCACAGATATTATTTATCTTTTAGCAGTTAATTCAAAGTTACATGACATTTTATACATTTAAATACTTGAAAAGGGAATCAAATAGCTGTTTTCAAAATTAGAGTCAACTAGATTTTGGAATTATTTTTTTCGTTTTTAAAAAAACTGAAAAGATTTTTTAGTCGAATCTCAGAGTCGCAGTAAAATACCGAATCAGCAGCACAATGCAGCATCCTTAAAATTAGTAAATCTGTCCAAAAGTCAAGGTATGTCTGCATTAATATCTCTTGCTTCCGTAGTCTTTTTAAGCGAGAGATTGGAGAAACAACGTTTTAAAACAATGTTCTTATATAAAGGCACCAGGTACCTCCACTGGCTGCAATATTTTTCCCTTGAGATGAGAAACAACAACCGAAGGAAAACATGGGGCTTACAGTTAACGGGAACAAAATCTACTGCACACAACAATCAAATTAATCATGGGATTAAATTTATCCCAGATTTGAGACCCAGCAGTGATGAGCTTCTGAGATCACCAAGCAAATTTTTCTCTGCTGAAAAATACGACATACTCCAGCGATTTTACTAAGCCTGATAATTTAATTTTACCGTTTGCATTTTGCGTTAAATAAGTAGATGAGGAACTGTTTGGTCCTTTACCAAGCTATGTTCTATTTTCATTCTTTAATCCTAAGTCCATTTTATTCTAGACAACAGTGAACTCTCTTTGTGTGACTCGGACTTTCAACATTCTAAACCAAACTAGTGTTTATATGAATAATACATCCTTTGTGTTTTAATAGCATTATTTTCCGTATATTTGCATATCGAATGTCAGAACTAGGTTTTAGCTTTGTCATCTAGTTTTTAATTACTTATCGTCATGTTATGCTCCACCTAGAGAAAATGCGATACAAACACAGTTTCTTCTAAAAACTTCTGCCCCCACCGGTCTTGTAATTCGTATCAAAGTTGAGCAGGCCTATAGACGACATTTATGCAGTTGCGTTTTGATCTCACTTAGAAGATAACTATCACCATTTAATCCTGAAATCCTTAATTGCGGTACCGTAAATAATTCAGCAAATTAATATGATAGTAACAGTCGTAATTCTCAGAAGAATGCATTCGAACACAGGTACGCTACTATGAGGAGCCTAATGGTATCCCAAAAACGGCTGGAATTCTTGAAAGTCACAAAGTTAGATAGAGGTTAACAAGCAAATTTGGTTAGTTTTCGCAGGCGCGGCAAAGCTAGTGGAGTGGAAGCAATTTCGATCAGCAAAAAGGGCAGCAGTAACCACGGAAAGATAGCATAAGGGGCATGACGGTAAGACTGGGCCTCCAGCATAATTTAAATTTTCTTTGCACCTTCAGTCTTCGAAAGTAGCCTATGGATCCCATTAAAAAAAAACCAAGAGACATTGAGATCAACCATTTCATTTACCTAAAGTAACTTCTAGAGGCTTCGGTATAGATCCGCTGTTATGCTGATCAAGATCAGCAGAGCGTCATTCTGATCATTAACAGGGTTTTGAGTGAAACTATATTTACAATTCGTTTCGGACAGCAGGGTTTCATATACTCCTCTGGGGTTTGGCCCCGCTAATGTATAAACACTCTGATAGGTGAGGATTTGCTTGATGCTACTCTCGAAAACAAGCGTCCCCTGTAGTTTAGAGAGCTGACATAGGAAAATTCATATGCAAAGTCTGGCCTGAACAAACATTGAAACTGTATTAAAATTAAATGATGTAGCCGACCGCCAAAATTAAACGTACAGGGGTTCTGACGTTCCGCATGACATTGTGGTACAGCGAACCAATTTGTCAGAAATAAAAGTTTGGTCTATTTTATAACTACAGTACGTGGGCTAACTTATGAAATGTCAACCGGAATTCCGAAATGCGTTTTAGTTTCGAAAAGATTAATTAAGTAGGTTTGTAAAACTAATCAGACCGGAGTAACAATCTAAAATAATTCAGTCACCTCAGGATGCCGCCTTTCGAAATAACTTCCTTCATGCCGCATGCAAAAACTGTACTCTGCCAAAAAGAACTATTTATGTAGCATGAATTTTACGCATTGACTTACGATGCCCCTAAAAGTCTAATTACATTATACTAAAACCATGCATAAAAATATGCATTCTTCCGCTCATTCGGTAGAACATTAGGCCTTCTTTCAATTTTATATTCCAAAAAGGGTAATATTTGGTTTTAAAAACTTTTCCAACTTCCGAAAACTCTTGAACTCGTTTTGCCGTCACACTTGCATTCAGGGTTTCTATACTACAAGCCATGCATTTTCCGCGTGCGGAAAAACACACATTTCTCTACGGTATTAAAAGGAGACCATAGAGGGTTCATAAAATATAGCAATGGATTTGATCCATATTGTTAGCTTTACAAGCCACATTGGTAAATGCAGAGACAAGACGTTTTATGAACGAGCATTTCACGGTATTCAAAAGTCTCACAATTAGAAACTTTTTAAGACCGAATAATGTCCCTCTTTCGAGCAAAAATTTGAATGAAGGCGTAAATTTCTACCGAATGGGCGGGTGAATGAATATTGTTATGCATGTTTTCCATGAACTGTGATTGGAATTTTAGCGGCATCGAAAATCAAAGAGAAAAATGCACGTTACATAAGTAGTCCTTCTCTACAGAGTCTAGTTTTTGCATGCAGCCGGGAGGAGGTCCTTTCGAAAGCCGGCATCCTGAGGTAACTTGATTATTATAGAATTATACTGCAGACTGATTATTTTACAACCCTACTTAATTAATCTTTTCGAAACGAAAACGCATTTCATGATTTAGCCCGCCTACTTTAAGTGCAATGATTGCATCATTCATTACGACGCTGTTGTGGCCGGCTTCACTTACATTAACTCGCCGCGACATCCCGTCATCTCAAGCATTCGGGAGGTTTTTAAAGTTCAAGTGGTTTATTTGTAGGTAAACGGCAAACCCACACATCATCATCGTGCAAAAGACGACATCTTCGTGAGATCTATCGAAGGGGATGGATTGGGACCATAGATTTCATATAATATTTTCCTTGTTCAACAGACCATTCATAACGATACATAAAATATAACGTTCAAGCTACAAAACTGGCACTCAATCACCAATGTTTCCGATCCCATTGACTTTCTTCGTCAGCAATGTTTAAAACAGAGCAAACAGCAATTGAAAACGGATTTTTACGAAACAAGCAAATGCCCTACCTATATATCATCACATTTCAAAAGCGGAATTTATTTTGCTATGCATCGAAAGTACCATTATCTAAACTATATATATGTTCTTTTGGGACATTCCATGGGCGCGGTCCAAATTCAAATCAAAACCTTCGACTGTTTACAATCAAATTCAATTGATCCGGCCGCAAGAGACATGGACTGCAAAATATGATGTCAAAAATGAAGAACAGATAAGAAGAATAAGTGAAATCTAAAGCAAAATTCTCAAAAACCTGTGAACCTACTGTGCACTCGAAGTAGAATGAATCTTGAATTTAATCCACAGGTAGTTCTCTGTGTATCATTGTTTTCCGAATGTGCAATTTGTCGAAATGGGCTTTTTAAAAGGAAGTCATCCATGTTTCGAAGGCGACAGCAAACATCCACCTGGTCCAGTGAGGCGGATTGAACAGTAAGGAGAAGCTCTGAAGTGGTGGAAAGTCTACAACCAAGACAATATTACATCTGAATTAACCAAAATCAGGCCTCGTAGTTACTTGGATATGTCGTAAACGTTCTCTTGACTGGTTGGCATTAGCCATGGGGGAAAACCGTATGACTGACGGTAATAGGAAACTTTGCGTTGAAGGTATGGCTGCCAGCGAGCATTCTATACCTCAGCCGACGCTCTTTCAAAGATCATTTGACACCGGAACATTCCCAATCCATTGGAAGTCGGCGTATATAACTCCCCCATACAAGAGCGTTAGCCTGGCGAAGATGACAAATCACAGGTCATAAGTTTGACAGGCATTCTTCGCAAATGTATGGAGATCATGAAGAGCGGATAGATAGCTCCTCGGAGTCCGCGACTTGATATCCAGCTGTCAACATTCGTTCAGGAAAAGACGAAAAATCTGCTGCAATCTCTCCAGGACTGTACCCGAGCTATCGACGACATGCACGCGGTTCGCATCGCCTTCATTGCCTCCAAAATGCCCCGTAACTGTGCCGCACTAAATACTGTCGTGCAGGTTAAAAAGAGTATAAATTAGAAATAACTTCCCGAAGTGGATCAAAAACGTCTTTGTGGGTCGGCGCCAGGTTGTTTACGGCGGTCGATAAAAATAAAAGCCAGCTGCAGTCAAGAGTGGGATTCCCGCGGGCTCTGCCACGGAACTAATTTCGTTCCCAGTATGCACGGATGCCCGCACAAATGATTTAGAATGCAAGGCAGCAATGCTTGCGGGCGGTATGAGGACCTGGAATGTAAGTCGGGGCTTAGACGACAACGATAACCTGCAGATCAACCTAAATCGGTTGGAGTAGTGGTCAGATTTCCGACTCATGCGTTTTACGTTGGTAACTTTACCGGAATTCGCCTAGACTACCCAGACAGCTCTGCAAACAAAATAAACTACTTTCTCGATGATGTAGCATTACAAGACCTGGAGACTCCGAAGAATCTCGGTGGGGTGACGGAAAATTCAGGAGTGGCAAAATCGCAGTCCTCGTACTGAACGTCATCAAGCGAGTATTTATGGATTGTGATGAAGACCATTTCTCTCGGGTATTCAGGATATTTGGGAGGTCGCATTCGGAATGCAGCATATAAGCCTGATGACGGCGGTCGATTCGAGATTTAAGTCCTGAAAGAGTCCAACGGCGAACCACGAAAATGTTTGGACTTCAAAGCTCTTTTCCACTAACAACTTCGCTAACGGATCCGGACCGCTTTCTTATGAGTTATAGACAAATTCGCAGGAATCTCTTATTAGAAATCCTCATTGTGAAGGGATTGGATTCCAACCTGACTTTTAAAGAATTTTTTTGTGTTTGCTACCACGAAAAACACACGAGTTCACCCATTAGAACAGCCCGTTCAGCAGACAGGGCTCGGACTTTGAAATCGATCCTTGGGACTCGTGCCTAATTTCCACAACTTTATGACCTCATTCGAGGTGCTTCAGTCCATGTGGTTCCTCTGTTTACTGCACTCGATTTTACGCTACAAGCGGGACATTCGAACCCACCGCTGTTTCATTTTGAGAGGTTCCCATTCAGGGCTGTTTTTTAATTTTGATCATTCAGTCCTCTTTTGCTCCTGAGTAAGGCCTCGGTTCGTCTGACGAACTGGTTTTTCAAGCCTCATCGTGCGTACGACTTACTTGAATTTGCAAGAAATGTCCAGAATATTTATGAAATAAGTCATGGTGTTTTCGTATTTCACGGGCATTAGCAGCCAAGCAGTATGCAACTGTGTGTGTACAGTTATTTAAAAATGCCTGAGAAGACGCACCCAAGACATCCCAATGCTCTTGTAACACGGTGAATGCTGCTGTAGGCTTTAATTATGTATGCATGGTCCAGAAGATGGACACAAGTGCTCGAGAGGAAATCCCAGTTTTTAGCCGAGATGTCGTTGGATATCCTGCCCCCCAGATTGCCCTCCACCGATTCTTTTCAGCTAAATTCAATTTTCATCAAGATCAGCCCTACTTTGCATAGTAAAACCAAGCGATCGGAATCTCCGTAGTGTATATTTCACTTGCGTATAACAAAACATTTTCAGTCGTACGCACCCTAGTAATTTTCCTAATAGATTACGAGCAGATGAGAACGCAACATTGTAGAAGATGACCGAAATCTGAAAGTAGAGTTTATTCACCAATACTCATTCTAAGATGAGGATTTCAACTATTCAAAATATTGCGTCAAATTTTCACACTTGACATGAAATCAAAGCACTCGCTAGCAGCGGGCAGTTAAAATGCCGTTAATTCTATACTCTTTATGCAGAAGTATCTCGAATTTGTGCTTCAAAAGCAGACCCAAGAATGCAACGCTTTAGAAACACCGCTTGAAATGACCAAAGTAAATATTTTTCTCAATGCAGGTTGGTTGAAAAAAGTTGATTATATTCGAATGTTTATACATGGATGAACGTGCCCTTTTTACTGGCTTTCTAGTGTCGACTTCGAATATTCTTTTGATTGATTACGTATACATAAGATGTGTTTGAAGATCGAGCACGCAGTATCATTACAGTTCTTAGATATGAACCGGAGTCAGTGGTTGTTGCAAAATCCAGCCGACTAGACCTGCATTATCGCTTTGGGGGGAGTAGTTCCACCCAAACTTCGTTTCCATTTGGCGCAGTCTTACTTGTTCCATTATATCATCATAAGTAGAAAAAAGCGTGCTGAGGCAAAAACATATTTAAGTCCAAAGGGGTTACTGAGGGAAAGATGTAAATTACTACATGAATTGTAATTGCTTACAACTTCTCTGAATTATTCGCCATGCCGCATATCTTCACCGTATATGTCCTCAACCGGACGACCACGCCGTGATTCAACTGTCGCGTCATGTCAGTCGCCTGCTCCCGACCGCCGCAGACATGGCCACACTGACAGCTGTCCCCGACGGACCTCAACGGAAACTGGTAAACTGGCAGATCGACCGCCCTGTAGGTGTCGAATTGCGGAACCTCCCCGTTTACTAGCCATTCAAGCTGGGCTTCTGGCAACGAGGGCTCACTGCTGCAAGTGATTCGCACAGGATCGTCAATCTCGATCCAGTTGGTGACCTGCCCACAGCCCTCCTCCTCGTTGGTATTCTCGTCAACTGCCTCCTCTTCATGGCCGCAGTTGTCCGCGGCGTTGGTGAGCAGAGTATCATTTACGGCCAGATGTAGTTCTTTTGGAGGAACTGGGATGTACATAATGCAGTTTTACGTTTAAGATATGGAAAACGTAAGACTTCCGGCGCCACCTTAGGCGTATTTTTCAAAAAATGACATAAGTGGAAAGTCCAGAGGCAAACCAAGCAAAACCCACGATAATTCACTGACTGGTGGCGCGATTTCCATTTTTCGTTTACTACCGCCAGCAGAGATGGTGAACTATCCAGATATCAGAGTGTCTTACTTACAATTGCCGAGTTAAAATTAATCACTGGTTCACAAAAACAGAACTAAGTCGGTCAGGAAAACTTTTTTGCCTCGGGAATATCCATTTCGATGGCAGAAAGTTGACCCTAAAGAGGTTTCTTTCGGATCTTCGCCTAATTAGCCGGCAAAAGAGTTTAACCCACTGAAACTGCATGTGTACAAACCTTAAATCTTAGAAATTTGACCGGTTTGGTTAATAGATATGTATAAGTGATAGTTCAACCGTGGCGTCTGCCGATGTCCATAATGTGCTCCACACCAAGGTGAAGCAGGCACGGTGAATTTGCGTGAGAGTAGACTTGCGCACCATCTCTGCTCCTTCCCACCTGGACCCGGCGTCAAGACATAGTCAAGATGATAAGAGGCGGAAGAGAGTGCAGATGGAGGGCGCGGTCGAGCCCGGACCTTGACGCCCCACTCCAAGCCCTCTGGCTCACACAGCAAGTGACCAGGTTTTTGACCAACAACATCGACAACAGAAAGACGTGGATAGCTGGACGACCATGCACACGACCAGTAAACCAAGCGGGAATGCAAGCACATCTACCGCCGAAGAACCAGGTACTGGAGGCGTACACCGGGCTGCGGGGGCCTTGGTTTGCTGATTATGGCATGGCTGACTCAGTCGCGCGATGAACTGGAAGGGCAATACTCACTGACCCCTTCTTTTTTGTTGTTAACTGGAAAAGTTTGTTGTACGATCATTCTAACGCCGGGCAACTGATATTTACTTTTTGAGAACTTGTCAGTTTCTGTTGAACGAGTATTATGATTAATTTCGGATGGACCTTCCGATCATTGGTACGATCTTTGTTCGGATACCGACAGCGACACAGGAAGCAGTGTTCGTTCACGCTCCCCAGTCGTGGTTAAACTAGTCTGCCAAAACTAAGTTTCAGCACAGAATATGCAGGGAGTGGCCATAGCGCTTGTTAATGAACTGCGTGCCAGTGAACCATGGCTCGAGCAGATTAGGGTTTACGTAAATGCCAGCTCTCGCAACAACACTGACCTCATCAGAGTACTATCATAAGTGCCGCGATATGGAAGCTAGCGGCCCTTCTCCTCACCCCTGCTGTGTACCGGTTCGTCCGCCTTTGGGTATTGTCTTTCGATTTTTCAGACCCATTTGCTTTACTGACATCTTCAAAAGGTCCGATTAATGACTCCAGAGGTTTCCCGCTATGGTGAGGGATCAATCGACCGCGTGAACCACGACTTACACGAACGACTATGATACGGACAACTGGCTCAGTGAGCTATCTGCGCTCTGTTCATTGCTAAAATCCTGCCTGAAAAAAGTAATTGGAAGTATGCATGGATGCTGCTTCCAGTAGCTCTATCGGTGAATCGAACGGCCGAACAGCAATCACGTAAATTACTAATATCGGCTGCCAAATTTTGATATTAAACGACCCGACGACGGACACTCGAGCAATTACCGCATTTACTGTATTCACGGGTGATGAGTGCGGAAATGTTTCAGTAGGAAAGTATGCAGATGTCCGTCAGTTGCATTCTGTAAATACTGTGACCCCTGTGCACTGATCTCGTTTTCGAATTCGTATTAGGTCTATGTAATCCTGATTTTGCAAAAACTCATGACGGATAGGGGAGTTCTTGCTCCTGGTTCTGGAACAAAAAAGACGTTTTTTTAGCCTTTTAATCAGGTGAAGATGTAAACGCCAACCGTACGTGGTTTTGAAGACTCCGCGTTGCTACCGCGACTTTTAGGCTAGTTGAACGGCCATAAACTTCGCATACCTACCGACCAGATAGGGCATAGCTTTACCGAAGTACGGTTGAATTCGGCTGTTGATCAATGGTAAACAAGCTTTGCCTCTTTTGTAGTCTCTCTGGTCACCGTGTATCGATCTTTCCCGATAATGTTGTTATTATGTTTCACCTCCTCCAGGGCATTTACATATACTTACGTGACTTCATCTGAAATCCGCCCATGCGAATGCTTTCGGGGCAAAATTTAAATGTCAATTTTAATAGGAGGGACGACTTTAAAATCACAATTATCTTAGCAGATAACTTCATTTTTTACGAATGAGAGTGTGTGAAACTGGTTTTAGCCATCTCATCAATGTTTTGGGCTGGAAAACGTTACGATTATGGGAGATGTAAGCTGCGTTCTAAACATTACGCCAACGTCAACCGGTTCGAAACTCAGATAATCGCTAATCTACGAAAAACGAGGAGCTACGGCAAAAGGGTTGTGAATATTGTTCAAAAATGACTTTACCGAACTAAAATCAGATTTCAGGAACGAAGCTCACTTAAGTACTATTTAACAGCTTGTATGCCTTTTGGAAAAACTGCTCACAATTACCAATGGGTTTTCGAAAACGCTTTGAAGATAGAAGCTTCTTTCATGACTTGACTTTCGGGCATTTTACCTGTCAAATCAATCCGGCTAATCCTTCAGTCCGGAGGAGTTATTTC
Organism: Spirometra erinaceieuropaei; assembly: GCA_902702965.1. Classification (NCBI taxonomy): domain Eukaryota; kingdom Metazoa; phylum Platyhelminthes; class Cestoda; order Diphyllobothriidea; family Diphyllobothriidae; genus Spirometra; species Spirometra erinaceieuropaei. The sequence continues at coordinate 328,397 of CACRXP010000461.1, read as the reverse complement.
TAGAGAAATGTTTTAATTGGGGTCCCAGACAGAAGCATTTTTTTCTTTTTTAACGAATGTTGGGTTGAATTTCACCCTCCAAAGGTACCCACAAGCGCACGCCTGGCATATTTGCGATCGCTTGCCTCGAACCGAGTAGAGACAGTCCCGTAGGACACCAGTGTTGTAAACAAAAAGTAACCCGTTTGTAACATTACGTTATGTTTTATGCAACCGCTGAAGTAATTGCACGCTGTCTATTTTATGTGCATAATGCTGTGATCAAAATAAAGAAAGTCAATCGTGCGAAAACTGGCCACCTTATTTTTTCCAAAGCCCCGTGCACTCGGAATCGAAGCTGAAATAAAAGATTCTACAAAGTATTTAACTGCCTTCATTTACCAGCATAATTCAAACTGCCTACATCCTCCTAACAAAATCCACCTCTTTTTCCTCTAAGAGCTGGTCGACTGACTCGTTCTAACCAAGGGAAATCACGGAAATCTACCCGACACTCAAAATAATGATTTATGTGCTCATGAGATAAAGATACATATGCAGCCCCTAATTCAATCGTTTGTGCGTCCTAATCTAGGTTATTCATTTGATGAAATTTTGAGGAAACGGCAATTAAGATGAGTTATTTCTTCATTTTATTGCAAACTTAAAATAGAAGATTCAGAAGGCATCTTAATAAAAACTAATCTAAAAATGAAAAGATAGTTCCAATTTGTCAACTTTAAACTTCCTGTGTGAAAGAGATACCCAAAAAATGTATATGAATTGAGATCACTTACAAAGGCATCAAACAGCTGAAATATTTTTGTAAAGGGGCTTATTGGGTGAAGTGCAAGATTGCGATAAACAGATGGCAAGGTTGGGGCCTATAAAGAAAACCAGGATTTGACATAATAGCGAAAATTCCTATAAAAAAATTAAGACCGCTTGGCGAGCGTATATGCGCCTTCAAGTGAGCAAAGAAAGCGAAAACCCCTCCAGATGGAGTTAACAAAATGCAAAATCAAAAGCACAAACAATGTTCTTTTCGTATACACCGTTGATTCCTGGTGTCGTGCGGACCTTAACGCAACCTTCCATGTGATTTAAAAGGTCCTACCGAATTGTCCTAGGTCACTGAGTCAGTCACTGTATTATTCGGTTACAAAAGAATGTCATGTGAGCATAGAAGGAGCTTGTACAAGTCCTTCGCCTACCGTGGCCATATTCCTGTTAACTGCATGCATCTACCCCCCCCCTACTCACTGCTTCCTAACTCACAGTCTCCTTACCCTTCCCCTGTTCCCATGTCACACTAATATCAAAAGACGAGCTGTGACCAACTTATGATAGTTTTGTCCAATTCATATTTAAGTGCACTGGTGCAGTGATAATTTATCGAAATCATGCGTCTGCTCAATAAAAACGAACAGGCGACTTCCGGGAAGCAATTCAGGAGGAGAAAAAAGGGCGATTACTGGAACACGAAATTTATTGGTCTGAAGTTTCGGATTCTCACTCGAGCCCATTATCCGAGGCAGTCGCAAATAAGGGTAACGACGGAACAAGGAGTGCGGTAATTGTAGCACGTAGCTGCCCTTGCACCAAATGTGTACTTTAATTAGCAGCTCTCGCAATCACCAATAGGGTCGTAGTGGGTATGATGATGACAATTATCTGCGACTGTCTCTGGTGGTGAATTAGATTGTGAACATAAGACACCAGACCAATAAATTTCTTGTTCCAGTGATCGCATTTTCGTCTTCTTAAGGCTTGTCAGCCTGTGTCCAATTTGTTGATTACCACGGTTTCGTCATCCGTGTTGGATGCTCGTGTGGCGATTGCTAAGAAAATTGGCTCAGCCATTGAAATAATTGCTCGCCCGCGGTCTACCCACGTGACTGGTTTCCCTTTCCAGGGAAATCTCAGCGCAGAACACGGTAACGGGAGGCCATCGCACCATGACTCGAGCAGCTCGCGGCTCACGCGGTCCCCACCCTTTGAGAGGATTTCGGCCTCTCGAAACTCGAAAATATGGCCGGGTCGTGTCGAATAAGCCGCCACCCGAGAGGTATCGTCTCCCCGCCTCACCGCCGCTGCGAGCTCGACCAGTCTCATCGGAGTAATCTCCCGGTTTCTCCGAACTATTTTCATTCTCTGCAGCTGTACCAGATCCGGTAAACTATTTCAGACGTTTTCTCTCGTGGCAGTGGGTCTTTCGACCTCATGACTTTGGCGCCTAATGGTTGCCTCTGACCTGTGTGAAACCCTAACCCAAGTGCAGTGAGAAGACGACTGACGGCCTCCGAGACGTTCTTCACGTACGGAAGATCCAGCCAGAATTTAGTGCCGGTTAGATTTGGTCTCTAGTGTCGTATGCACTGGTTGGCAAAGTTGCGCGGGTAGCCCTTAGTTATCACTACCCGTCGGAGATATTGTAATTCAGCAACATTGTCTTCCGTTTTACTGCACTGCGTCTCAGAGCGCCGGTATAGCGCCTCAAAGCAACTGTGTTCGTGATTGATCGGGTGGTTACTGTTGAAGTTCAGTATTTGTCGCTTTCCTGAAAACTTTAATTTTTAAACCATCACAATCGTTGCGGCAGACGAGGATATCCAGGAAGGCCAGCTGGTCGTTTTCTTCCTCCTCCATCGTCAATTGAATGTCCGAGAAGACAGCGCTGAGATGTTCTTTCGATGTCAGCACCTGATCCCGTTCGACCGCTAGCGGTGATTGCAAGAGCTGTCAATTATAGTACGCATATGGTTCCACATCAACTATATGCTATAAATAATGCACTCCATGTGCCACCATCACCCTTATCTGCGACTGTCTCTGGTGATGGGCTCGACTGAGAATCCGAAACGTCAGACCAATCATTTTTCTGTTTTGACGATCGCATCTTTATCTTCTGAACACCTTGCACTCCTTATAGGTTCCTCACCGTAATCTGTAGCTGCCTTTGGTGGGGGGTTCAAATGGGAGGCTGACACGTCAGAAGAATAAAATCCCCCTTCCAGCTAGCATGTTGCTCTTTTCTCATGAGTGAGAACGCCAGGAGGTTCATTTGGAAACTGCCTAGAAATTGCTCACGCAGCCAAATTTAATCTCCATACGCTGTACGTAAATTTGATTATTAGCTATGGAAAGCGCGCGCAAAATATTTTCTTCTGTGCTGTTTCGGTGGCAAATAACCATTTTAGGACTTTAGACTTCACGGAATTGCATCTTTATGATTTAAGAGAACTTTTAAATTGCCCAGAAATATTGAACCTGACCTACAGCTGCGCTTGTACTTAGGGTTTCAAAAGAGCCTATTATAAACTTTTCTTGAAAAGCAAATTACAAACTTCTTTTCGTTTTTACCTGAGCGTCATATAAAGCTCATAAATATTGTAATAACACGCTTTCTATTAAGTATACTTGATTTTACAAGAGGCTCTAAAACCGACTAGACAGACATGTACTACTTGTATGAACGTTTACTGCTGAGTATGAGTTTTGCAGACGGTTCAATAGAGGTTCCTTCGAAGGCTAATTTCCTGGCATGACTAAAGCATCTGAACGTTATGCCGCACAATAACCAATATAATAGCTCTACCTAAATGGCTTTTTTTAATTGGCAGTGCCTGCTAAAGTTTTCCTAGTATTTTCCAAGATAAGCCAACTACTACATGTTACCGACTATAAGAATTCTTATATTTTGCTTATTTCAGTATCAAATTGTTGGCCGAAAAGTTTTTTTGATTCACGATGAGGATGTCAATTGTTTATATAAAAGTAATGGCCGATTTTGAGCAGCTTCATTTTGATTCAGATACGGAATGGGGTAGAATGTGCTAAAGCCCAAAGGTTTTTGAGTGAAAATAAAGGCTGAATGGGAGAGAAAAATAATCTGCTGGTGGATATGAACAGTAGCCTTGCGCGATGACCTGTTGCAGTGGACGGATGCAGTGGGTTTTGTCTGCCCTGAAACTTTACAGTAGAATAATCCATGCTGTGGACGCAGACGTCTTCGCTGTGAGGATTTTAAGTGGTACGTCATCTTTAGCATTCTTTGCCTTCCTCTTGGTGTCTATTTTTCACCACGAGCTTCTTTTTCTCCAGAATGGAAGCGCCGCTTTTGGATACTTTCTGCCAGTTTGGAATTAAGTCTAGCTAACAAAAGCTTATTCTTAGTTCCTGAAGTGCGTACTTCGTAGAAAATCTGCAAAGTTTGTTAATTTTTAATAAGCACAGGGAGGAGTTTCATTCGTTAAGGAATGCGCCCATATTTTCAATACACTTTTGCCATTTTCGTGGTAGCCTGTTCAGTCCAGCAGTGTAAACGCATGATAATCGAGAGTAAATGAAATCTTGAAAGTCCTATTTGACAGCAAAATCGGAAGGAAGGTGTCTAACTAGGAAACAAATTTTGCAAGTTTCGAAATAAGTGGTGGTTTGTGGGGAATAGATGGATCAGATGTGGTTATGTAGCTCCACCTGAAGTAAACAAATCCGAGCCACCTGTAATATGGGACCGGTGGTAATGATGGCGATGAACGCAAAGGCGACGAGGTCAAGTAATCGTATGAAAAAGAAAGGCTATTGGGAATGCGCGATTGTATTTTGAGTGGTTGAGAAATAGTTGCCTTAAACGCAGTCCTTCTTACTACACAGGCCAGAGTGGACGCATGCTCGGATCGCGCATAAACAAACATAAGCTGCCTGTGCGACGTACCAACACATTATAACAAGTGGCCGCCCATACCTACGAAATGGGTCACGAGTTTAACTTCGCAGCCACCAAAATGGTCGCCCACGCTGGCAACAAAACAGGACGAGAATTGATTGAAGCCTGGGTCTCGGATGAGGACTCAGTCAATCGATTCATCGATCTGGCGCCGTCGTACAGAGCCCTGCGTAGTCACCTCCAGTCTTGTGCCCTCGATCGATGATCGCCTAACATGCCCTATAATTGTTGTTTTTCCTGTTGTTTCTATCACCTCTGATGATGGACTCATGCAGAAGTTCGAAAGCTCAGAATAATAAAACAAATGTTGCCGGTGCTCGACCACCCTTCTTCACTTATACATACACCTGGAACTTAAACTTTTGCCTTCATTCGAGTTTTTTACAAGTTTGTTAATTAGCTGTTATTTGATTTTAGTATTTAACCGCGGTTGTTGAGCCGGGGCATATAAAATCGCAATAAATCACATCTTGCGTCGAGTCATGAAACGCTTACCGCCAGCTCTTTTGATTAATTTTGCGTCATGGGCTGTGTCATGGAACCTTATCATTGTTCAACCCCTTGTTTTACAAGGTTTTTTCGTATTTTAACTATGTCTCATCACACGTTGCTATTCGATTTAAATGTATTATTTTTGTGTCGACAAATCAACACCCTACAAGCTTCCGAACACTGTTGTTTCTACTTTTCATATTGTTTGTGTGGAACCCACATATCCTAATCTCCACTTTACCGACTTCGTCTTGACGAGTTAATATTGCATTCTTGTTAGCACCGAACACCAGCAATAATTCGTGCGCATTGGGAGGTAGATCTGACTCAATGGTGACTTTCAGTTCATCATCTACCTTCGATCCTGGCAGACCACTTGGCCCATTTGCGAGATCATATCTGCGAAAATGAAGTTTCCTAGACCATTTTTATACTGTCTACTGTGTACCAAAGTGCTACATTAATATTCCGAACAGTTTTCGAGGCCAAAGGTTTCTGTAGAAACTTATGCTTAATAATTGTTCGCATTTCTGAATTTTCCAATTTTAAGCAAAAATAATATAAAAGGATTCTTAATGTCGTTAAAGAGCGAAATAATTAAAAAAGGAAATATGCGCGACGGCTTTTGTATCTAAACAAAAAGCTTAAACCTATAAAACCAGTGTGAAAAAAGGAATCTATCGAATTTGTCTATATACCTCACTGCACATTTTCCACTTGACGACTCATTACTTGTTGGTGAACAACATTCCAAATACGATCGTGTCTGAACAGTTTAGTTTAGCAATAGAAGAAAGAAAGTTTCCCGATTTCTAGTTGTATTTGACGCAAATCTGTGATGCAGCACTCTTCATAACTCACAGGAGGTGAAGCAAGTAATTAAACTTGATGACCGAAATCCAAAAGACTGTCCGCGGTATTTCAAACACTGGTTTTTTATTTATTATCACTACGTGTTGCGCACGAAGTCTTTCCCGCTATAAAAATATGTTTCCCAATTATTCATCAGGAGATAAATGCACTTTTGGATGAAATCGACGTTGCTTGGCAATTTGCAATGCTAAGAACGCTGGGGGGTATGTGGGTCTTACCCGCCCAAATGAATTAGTCCAGCTTAGAAAAATTTATTAGGTCAAATGTCGCCAACTGGAAGCTTAAATTTTCTGCGCGCGTAATGTAGGTGGGCTATCATGTAAATGAACATGAAGATTTTCCCCTCCTGAAAATTCTAACCCTTGATTTAATGTAATTGTATGTTAGGAAAGTATTAATAACGCACAAAAACTGTTTTTCGTTCTAACGCACTCCAGGCTGGTATATATGCGTCACAAGTAATTCCGAAAAGACCCTTCATCTGCGAGCTAATTTAACGCTTGAGGATAAGGCAGGATACTTTATGTGCGGTCTAGTAAACGTTGATAAATAATTTGGAATTTTCAGGACACAAATTGAGTTTACTGGTTATATGGACATTTGGAACAGCATAAAGTTTGGCAGCTGTGTCGGAGCCACTAGTATACGCGTAATCCGGGATAGCTTATCGCTCTTGATCTCCCAGCACACGTAAACATGCATCCCAGACTCAGTTCATGTAATGATCAATCGCTTGATCAGCACTCAACTGTCCACTTGTTCATACATTTCAGACCCATGTCAACAACCTTCACTCACCGCCACTCACGTGCCCCGGAAGGACGTTTTGTTCCGATTCATAGGCAAACTGCCAATCTGCAGCAATCTGTCCTGTATAAGGTTTAAATTGGCTCCTACCGCTGTCTGATTTCTGACATTAGACGGGCATCCTTTGGCTCTCACAAAATCAAAAGATAAGCAGAGCGAGAGTACTTTGTTCCAGGATATAGAGTAAAGGGGGTTTGACTTTGTTGTAGACTAATTACTAATATCTGTCGGCGAAGAATACAGGGGAGCAAAAGTTTCTACCTTTGATAAAAACAGAAGATGTGCACAGTCGTCGGCAAAATAACCTAACAGGCACTGTTTCATGCGACTAATAATTTACAGCGGGTGTTTGAACTGATATACCGTATATTTGTCATAGTTTTTCGTCCTGAAACTTTACTTTCTTTACTTTTCTGTCCTGTCTTAAGCAGTCATCTCCACGTAAACAGTGTCCGATAGATCCCAATCAAGATGCGAACGTCCGAAGTAAATCTATTTTGTATGATTTTAGGAAGAAAATCTATATGAATTTTTTCGGTAGTCGATTCAAAGCATCGAAAACCGCTAGAAAACACAGCGGACTGTACCGTTACCAGAAACGTTTCAGTACATTCGCGGGAAAGGCGCTTTCGATACGTAAAGAGATAGTTTATCCGTGATTGCATTCGCCAATTATATTCCATTCCTCGGCGGATGAGAAATGCCCGGACATGTGAAATCATTTATACAGGCAAAATCAAGCAAAGTACGGTGAACCAGAACCGTACTAACAGGTCGTTATGCCTATGTTTTTGCATGGGCAGGTCTTACGAAAATCGAGGAATAAATTAGATTTCGAAGATATAGAGTTGTGAAAATCCCCATAGCCATATTCAGAAAACAAAGTGGCGAGCGAACTTTGCCTTCGATACCTTCTCGGTAGGCCAGTACAGTTAAATGGGACGGGGTACGGTGATTGAAAAAATCAATAAAGACTTAGTTTATGCGCCAACTCCGCATTACTTGTTTCTAATCACGTGCATTGGTCCCTGCGATCGGAGCCACCTTCGTTGTTACCCGGTACATCTGGTGTGGGGGCATCTCGTACGTGGCACGCGTAGACGGGTCGCTTAGCTTTTTGAGCCACTGCTTCCGCACCTAGTCACGACTGTCCTCACATTATAATGAACTATCACATTCGGAAGAAAAGTTGGCGAGCGAACGTTGTTTTCGATAACCCCTCGTCAAACCAGTACAGTTATATGGGACGGGGTACAGTGAGTGAAAAAATCGACAAAAGTTAGTTTTTGAAATACAGGCTAGGTAAGAGCGGAAGGGCGCAGAAAGTTGTATGTGGTTAGTCAAACTTTAACCACGGTAAGCGCGCAGCCTGAACGAGGTTCTTCTGGGCGCATAGTATCAGTTTTCGTAACCTGATGGCGGCCGCTTCTGTTATTGCTAATAAGCGCTGGCCCAGTAGCTTAGAGCAGCTTGAGGGGACCTTATAAATCGCACGGGTCAGCTAGATCCACACGATGTCCTGAATCCACCGCATGCGCGGGAATAACGCTGTCTATTTTCCTAGTTTCACCTTTCGCCAGCCATGCAGGGAAGGCGCTCTCGTAATCTTTTGGAAAGGTGCCGACTCGTACGGCCAATATAACTTGCTCCGCAGGAACAAGTGAATGAGTAGATGCACACTGAGTTGGTCTGGGGTGGCAGCCTATCCATGCCTTCTCCGAATACAATAGAGCTAGTAGAGAATTATATGCGAACCCTTTCTGCTGGGATGGTTTCCGAGACATCTTGGTCAAGGCGTCTTCTTAGGAGTTCACTTGCAACGTCTCCTTGGAAAGGGACTTTGAGGAACAATATTTTCTTTGCGGCGGTCAGTTTGAAGGGTTTCGCGGGTCGTTCGGCAAGGGCTTTTGTAATGTACTTGTCAGGATACCCGTTTTCGCGAAGCATATCCTGGATTTTTCTAAGTTCATCCTCGATACTATACGTTAACCAAAGTTCTTCTAGCTTTTTATGTCAAACATTTGATTAAATTTCGTTTTTGTTGGAGAGGTACGAAACTAACGAAGTTGGTGTATTGTGCAGACCAGTTTTTCCTCCGATAGACGCTTCTTCGTATGCTACCGTCAGCTTTTCTGTTGAGAAGGACATCTAAGAAAGAAAGCGAACTGGCCCATTCCATCTTCAACGTGAATTTGATTGACGGACGTGCTCAGTTTTCAGCATTTATGAGGGCCGCAATGTCGGTTTCTGTGGTTGCAATCGCAAAGATATAATCAACGTATCAATCGTAATATTTAAGATTTCGATCTGATCGCTTAGTTGAAATCTCTCCAACTTGCCCATGATGACGGCTGCTAAGAGAGTTCCGAGAGGCGAGCACACTACAACGCCGTCTATTCGTCTACAGTGTTGGTTGTCAAAAAGGAACTGCACATTTAATGCGCACTTTAGTAATAATTCCTTCTTTGTTCACTCTGTTTTTTATGAAAATTACCGTTCCTAGTCAACGTAATTATATTCCGTACATTTCTACTCGCAAATAAATTTAACTCATGGGTTTCAATGCTAAATGGAAATTTTGGTCAATACCTTCGAGCTAACTGCCGGTTATTGTTGATTTCATCATATTTAATGATTTATTACACCCACTTTCGCCGTTTTGGGAAATGTAGTCTGCCTAAAAACGCTCCATAACCATCACATTCTTAGGGGTGTGAAGCTGGTATAGGCTAACGTTTTTGAGTTAAGCCGCGAAGACATTTACGGACAGTTGGAGGAGTGGTTTCTCCATATGTAAATCTTCTCTCAGCCTGTAAACATACAGCTAAAGGCTGCAGTTGTTGACATCCTACAACGAGAACAGTAGCTCTCACTCGGTATCCCCGGCTGCCTCGCAGGGATTCGGCCTGTTAAAAAAAATTGTTAGGGGTTTACGATTGTACGGGAAGCCCGGCAAACGATGAATCAACGTGCGAAGATTTTGCAATGACAACAAGTGGTCAAGCAAGACAGCTTCCCTGCCCAAATCTCCCTCTCAACCTCGCGCTCTCTGCAATGTGGACGAATGTTTACCGAGGGTCGACCGTGCATGCCTCGGCGTAAACTAGCGAAACGAATGAAAACCACCTAACACAGGCTGTGTGCAAATGGTCCCAAACACCAGGAGACTGCGCACCGAAACGTACAACTGCAGTGTACTCAGTTCATATTGGCCTTTCTGGCTCAACATTTAGCATGCACCAACTGGCGATAGCAACCAAAAAACGAATTTGGTGGGATTCCTAACGATAATTCCCTCGCGGCAACACTTCAGTTCACTTAAGTGATATTACCATCTCGCGGACCACAAAGTTGACAATAAGACTGCACATCGGGTCTTTAGAACCGATCTGGCCTTTGGCTTTATTGCAGCGCAGAAACTCCGGCAAAACAAAAAACCTAGTGTGAGGACGTTGCAATTTCTACTTATACATTTTCTGAAGTATGATAAATGCAAAGTTTTAGAAATGGTGCCCAGACTCCCAGTTTGTGGAGTCAGCAAGCGTTCTGAGTAGATTTGTTGTGCTGGTGTGATTTCGACTATGGTGGAGTGAACATTTTATGGCAATTGCCGATAAGCGCCTGCCGAAACGCCTCTCATACTGGGGTGTAACAAAGGGGAATCGCAAATAAGGTACGCAACAGTGACTCTGAAGGTGTGTATTAAGCTTCTTCAAGTCAAACAAGAGGTTTGTAAATCACTAACACAACACTGGCAAGGGTCGTTCACATAGGTGAAGGGCTGATGGCGCATATTGCAGGGCCAAGTGAATAAAATAGGACACATGAGCCTGAAATAAAGAAAAACCAATACAATAGAGGTAAAGAGATGAGTTTCAGGAAGCAGTCTTGAAGAAGGAGACACGATCGCTGTGGCGGGAGCTTTATTAGCCAGAGGCTTCGGATTCCTGCCCGAACACATCATCAGAGACGAATGGTCGACCAATCATCACACCAACATCCAACGCACGTGATGAGATTGCAGCAATTAACAACACGTATTTCGACCATTAAACAGTCATCACACCACGTACAACGATTCCTGGGGGGAGTCGTGAACATTCGTAGGTATGCGGTAGCATGGCTACTGTATCCTATAAATACTGCAGCTCCTTGTGCATGAACCACCCATATCTGCTTTCGTCTCAGATGATGGGTTTAAGCAGGAATCCGAAACGGCAGGCTACTGCAGCATTGTCCCAGCGATCGGGTCTTTTACTTCTAAAAACCAGGCCGCCAACGTCATCGGCATCAGCATGTTGTCAACAAGCGTCGAACACTCGACGGGATCTTTAAAATGTCGACCCCCCATCCCTGCTCAAAGAGTAATCATTATTGCTAAGAACTCTGCTCACATAACTATATTCCAGTTCAGATCTGGCCTGATCAGGCATCTTCGTATTCATTACAACGGAACACAACTACTGGGCGCACTGGAGACTAGTCACTGTCAGCAGTCTGGGGAGAGTGCCAATGCGTCCAAACTACGAACGCAAATTGCGGTCAAATCCTGGTCTAAACGGTTGTCTATAAATCCATGCCCGGAACACTGGGAATCGGCTGCCACACATTTTTCCCATGCAAATACCATGCCGGAGGCCTAGCCGCCGCATGAACCTACCGAATTTACGCAAGCAAAAAACCTTCCATGAGGAGTTCAAAACAGACCTTATTCAATCGTATCTATCTCGGCATGAGACGATGTTCACAATGGTCTTCACAACACGGTGGCTTGTTACGTTCAAGGAGACAGTAACTGGCGGAGTATCTATCGCACTCTCTAATCCAGTGTCAAAACAAGATTAAGAAGACCGGATATTTTTAGGGGCGGGGGGAGGTCGCAGGGGACTGACGCAGACGGAGCCGCCCCTAGGTATGTCACTACAAAGGGCCCGGGTCCGTCATAGTAAGAGTTCCATAGAGGCCACATTACGAGGGAGCCATTGCACTCTGGCTCTCAGTTCGACAATTCACACAAACACATTGATAACGAGGTCTCACTTATCCCGTCAGTTGGAGATCTTGCAAACCACAGCTTGTAGCTCACCGTGAAAGCTTCAAGTGCGTCAGGTTATTTATAGTGAGGAAAATGCGCTGACACGTCGACCTCACTCTCAATTCCCACTCTCAGACCTCAGTCACTGTCCGGGCTGGTAGGTTGTCTGGTGCCGAGAGTGTGCTAAATGCAGAACTACTGCTCTTAACGCCGCCCCTCCAATACTTGTAGCAGCAGCCTTCAGACCAGTGGAACGTCCTGGCTGGCTGTCAGCCCGTTCACATGCGCTCTACGCGTTCCCGCGCTCGTCAGAGCCAGCATGCGTCCCAGCTCATTCGGCTGATTATTTGAACGACTTCGACTCTTGTGAACGATTTGTTTTTATGATTATCTAAAAATCAAATTAACAACCCCCCCCCCCTCCACCGATCTCACGCCTGTTTTCCTGACTGCAAAGCTGATTTCCTCATCAATCCTCCATTCGAATGTCCCATTCATCCAGCCTACTGTGCTGACTTTGATTGGTAATCGGGCAGATTTCATTAGAAACATGACTGACCGCGCAATCCAAGGAAAATAAGAAAAAACAAGATTCCCATAAAATGATCAAATACATTGTTAAATAGGGAATCCGATAGATTTCTAAAACTAACTAAGCAACAGAATGTTCAATGACTGTATTTCCACTCCCATACCCCAGCCAATATCCGAGCATGTCAGCTATTTGGTGCGGGAACTGGGCGCAGTATATTGAAATAGCTACTGACCTCGTCTGCGCTTGCTAGGCCCACGACCTGCCCCTGAACATCCCACCGGAACCACAAACACGGATTTTATACAAAAGGGAGATGGCCGTCTCCATACACTCCCACGTGCAGCATACTCAGCCTACACAGTAGTTCGACCGTCGCTACCGACGATGTTCATGTGAGAGTGAGCTCGGAGACGTGAGTTAAGTGTGAATTAGTTTACAGTGATAGCGCATTTTCGGAGCATCCAAACAGATCCAAACTCACTGCAACAAACCGGAGAATAGAGCACGTGAGGCCCGTTATCTCCACGACCAGTTTGTACAAAATGGCAACCCGAGGGCATTCATCTGTCGCTGCCTACGCGGTCGCCACCAAAGGACTCGAACATCAACATCACCGGCGATACAGCATTCTCTGCCATACATCAAGGGCGTTTCAGAAGCAGTCAATCGCATTGCTGCCGAGCTAGGTGTTGGACTTGTACACCGCCCAAAGCCACGATGCGCAATAAGGTCATGAACATCAAAGACCGTTTAAAGCCTGAAGAGCAATCTGGAGTAGTGTATCGCATCCCGTGTCAAAAATGTCCTTGTAACTACGCAGGCCAGACTGGACGCATACTCGGATCGCGCATACACGAACATAAGCTGGCATTGCGACGAGGCGATGCATTATCACAGGTGGCCGCCCACACCTACAAGATGGGTCACGAGTTCAACTTCGCAGCCACCAAACTAGTCGCCCACGCCGGAAACAAAACAGACCGAGAACAGATTGAAGCCTGGGTCTCGGATGAGAACTCAGTCAGTCGATTTACCGATCTGGCACCGGCGTGCAGAGCCCTGCGCAGTCACCTCCAGTCGTGCGTCGCCTGTCGATGATTGGCCTAAAGGCCCTATAACTGTCGCTTGTTTCGTTGCTGCTAATACCTCTGATGGATTATTGCACGAGTCCGAAATCCCAGGACAATAAACAATATGTCTCGTGTGCTCGAAACGTCTTCTTCTTCACTTAATAATCTGCCAGACTTCCGGACCTAGTGTTATGAGAGAGTCAAGAAGGCCAAAGATGGAATGGTTTGCAGGTAGCTGGCGCGATGTGGACCTGGGCCTAGGCTGCCATTCCCTCAATGTATAACATTTGCGATCGGTATGCTGCAAAACGTCGGATCCGTAAAATTTTGCGAGTCTCTTTCATTGCAAAACTGTGCTACTTGGTGACGTTTGGAGTAAGGCTTGAACCAATGGGTAGTTCGATCTGATCTTGACATCCATGCCACGTCAGACACTGGTTTCCACCTAAGTGCCAGTCGTTTATTGATATAGAAGAGAAGGAGGAGACATTGATGCCAATGCCGACTAATTCCTCCACGATATATCAGCGTATTCTCCAGTGTAATAAGCCTAAGGAGCTTTAATCTACCACGAAGAGTTAAAGGTCTTGGCTTGGAAGATTACCGGCTGGCGGGAGGACCCAGTACTCACTTTGACGGAAATTCAGACGGCAACAGCTGCTTCTTAATGCGGCTGTCTTAGCACTCTCGAGGGTGTAAGATATGAACCGCCCCGCAAAATCTAGTATATATTGTAGGAACTAGGTCCTGTGTGGTACGCGTGGGCGGATTGTTTGGCTTTGTTATTCACTGTGTCCGAGCTCAACTTCGGCCGTCTTGACGTTGCCCTACGAGTTAGATGGGTGAGAAAAGCGAGAGTGTAGTAAATACCAAGCAAGTCACTAGCGCTCAACCCACTCTGTAGAGCACGCGTAGACGTCGTGGCCCCTCCTCCCCCTCGCCCAGGATATTTTGAGTCGTCGTTCCTCCGTAAAGGATTCTTCAGCCGCCTGGGATGTATACATGGGTAATCAGACGCTGTGACTTAGCTGCAGTGTAAGACGTTTTTCCTCCCATCGGCTGAGGCGTCAAAATTTAATATTCACACTACAAATTAGATCACAGTGGCAATCCTCCTGTTTGACAGTGACGACAACTTCGTGTCAGACGACTGAACAGTCGTCCAACGTTCCGTCTGATAGAGACGGTTTGGTATGCGGATTCACTAAATGTTGATCTATTGACACAGATATTTCAGACATTCTCACATATTAATCGCCAAAGGACTGACATTCTAAACTCAGCTCGGTTAAAAAGTCAACTGAATTTAAGCTGCCTTCTGTAGTTTTATGGCCAACCACAACCAAGTAGCACATCCTTGTCCCTCGGTCTCGGCCATTTACTGTTACACAGACCCATTCTCTTCAGACGCATTGCTGACAACATGCGTCCGATACTTTCCTCTCGACCTTTCTCGGCAAGAGGAATGTTGGATCCGGTATTAAGTTCGAGCCCACTGGAAGGGACGTTGCAAGTCTCCCCTACAAGAGGCTGAGTCGCGCAGACCACTGGCGTATGAGGGACAAATGCTAGAAGGGGCTGTTGATGAAGAATCTATTCTCGCAAGCCCCACTGCGTTACGCGCTGCAATGAATCTGGCCCACCTGACTCTACCATAAGGCGAGGAAATTCGCAGCTTGACGGACTGCCAACTGATGAGATAACATGGTTTTAATTTAAAGTGAGAGGCAGACCTCTGTGGCCTTTTCGTAATGTGACCTTGTTGATACGCCTAACTTCCCTAAAACTCCAGCTCCTTCGCGACAATCGCCAGACTTATGAGTCACCATATTGACGACAGGTATTAGCTTTCAATACTGTCAGTGCGGTGAGTCATTCAGTATTTTTGTACTACTTTCTGCCTGTTGGATGCATATGAGTACTACGTGGTTATTGAGCAGTTTCTGGTGGACATCAGCTCAAATATGTGTAACAACGTTTAGCGCTGACCTAAAAAGACTTGCTTCGAATGGCTTACTCCAATTGTGTGGATCAACTTTCGAGAAAATTAAAATGGACAGAAATTGCGGTTAGAGGGTAGTTGTTAGTCCTTCCGGTACCGAAAACTCCCAGCTACCTGACTTACGGGACCGGTGGTAATAGGGGCCATATGGGTAGGGCAAATTAGTGGAGGCGTAAATGGCGCTTGTAGAGAATGCCTGGAATTGACGATCCTGATAAAGTGGAAACCTAATTTAAATAAGGTGAAAAATGCGAGGAAGGTGAGCACTTCGGATCTGACTGACGTATGAGACGCCTTGCTTTTGTAGTCTAAACCCAAGAGGTAGTAAGTGCGCGATGTCGTAGGTGAAGTGCGTCCAGTTCAAACCCAGCAATGTCAAAGCGCCCGGGGGGGTGCCGTAGTGCCTTAAACTGGAAGTGCAGGAAAGGATCGCTAACTGGTCATGACGGTGTTTACAAGGCGTCACAGTTTTCAGCCAAACCCCTGCGACCAAATACAACCGGGCTGTTCGTAAAGGCGGGGGGTGGAGGGCAACACTCTGTCAATACGACTGATGCAGTGGATGGATTATCGGTTGATATCCTAACTGCGCGTCGGTTGTCCTTTTGTACACGATCGCACCGGACTCTACTGAAGGTCTGGAGTACAAAGACCCAAGGATGCAGGAAAACCGACGAAACGGAGACCCGCGCCAATCCGCCTAGGATAGTACCTATGCAATTAATCTGATGCAGGTAATACTGTGCGCACATGCAACTAGAAGCATAATGGGAAGCATGATGAATTATAATCCGCTTAGGATAAATCTTTCGCGTTTTACTAAAGATTTCCGTGTGGGGGTGCAATACAATGAGTCTATATAGACAGTCTTGCAGCGCCTCGTTCTCGGGGCGGTTAAAGTAAAGAACAAAGTCATCCTGACAGGGCCTCTGTGCGTGCGCCCCCCAGACATAATGAGAACGTTATCACAGATACCGAAATCGAGCCAGTAGGCACAATTGTAGAATTAGAGGGCAGGGCTACCAACTACTATCCTGCCGAAATTGCGTCATATCCCGCACTGTGTCCAACCTCATTGGCTGTGGGCCTGACTCAGAAAAGCTTCCAACGTATAGGCGGGCAAAGCATTCAATTGAAATGCCCCGATTATGATCCTACTGTCAGGCAAATAGACGTGATTTTAAGCCATTACCATTCGCCTAGGTTACTAACCCGCAAAACTACCAGCTGCAGATTTTTTTGTTCACGCTCAGGACGGAGGGTAAGGCTGCATTTTTGGTCCCCTTAATTGCGTGATATCCGAGAACCCTGTCTTCAAATGAAGCCTGACGTAAGTGGAATGGGAACAGGACTGTGTGCTGCATATCCTGACGGGCCGTTTGTCAGGCATTGTGCACCCACACGCATCTACGGTGGAATTATCTTCTTGCTGGCGGCAAATGCCGGAGAACAATCTGATTTACGGTTTTGCGTACGCGGAAAAATATACAGCTTGTAGTTTCGAAATCTCGAATGCAAATTAAACGACAGGTCGTGTTCAAGATTATTCGGGAATGGGAGGAGTTTTTAAAAACCGAAGTATGCCCTTTCTTCAAGTAAAAAAATTGGAAGAAGACGCAATTTTCTATCAAATATGCAAAAAACGAAAATATATATGCATGTTTTCCATGAAATAAAACTGAATTTTTAGACGTTTTGTGAATCAATGAGAAAAGTGCGTGCTATATAAGTAGTCATTTTTTACAGAGTTTAGTTTTTCCATGCAGTTGGAAAGAAGACATTTCGAAAGCCGGCATCCTGAGGCGAGTGAATAATTTTAGAAATATACTGTTTGATCATTAGTTTTACAACCCTACTTAATTAATCTTTTGGAAACGAGAAGGCATTTCGGAATTTTGGTTGACATTTCATGAGTTAGTCCACCTTCTGTGAACCACTTCCGTGAGCCACTTTCCGCGCGAGTAACTTTGTGCAGGACCCTGCTGGCCTATCTGGCCTGCTAAAGTCGAATCACCTATGAGATTAGTCCTGCTATATTTGAAGATTACTGTTTTTGTGAATGTGGCGGATTTGAATATGCCAAATTTCAGGTTCAGGCATGGAATGTGTGAACTCCTTTTTCATAAACTGGTTTTGGTGCCAGCTACAGAGGAAGCTCATTTCTTGTGAGTGTAGTTGAGTATTGTAACCACGTTAAGGTAAAATAGATAGAGCATGGGTAGACCTTACCAATAAGCATATGACCAACATTTTTGATGTGTCCATTTGATATCGGATCGGTTGAAAGGTGACTCAATTAAATAGGTCAATGAATATCAATTTTTTTACTCCTTTTGCACATGAAAAAGCGGGAAGTGCAGGCCTTGGAAAGTAATATGTGAATAACTGCGTTATTTTTCATTTTCGCTCATGCTAAAGCTCGGTGCCTCGGTGGGATTCGAACGCACGACAGCAAGGGGAGGCTTTAGTACGGCCAAGGCTCTAAGCATCTGAGCCACGAGGTCCCACCGGACTAGGCGACTTTAATCATGTTTGGGTCAAGTTTACCCGCCAACCTACTGTAATGCCTGGAGTCCAACAAATCTACTGCATTAAGCTGGCTGTCCAAGCAGGATTTCCTAAGTAATCCACCTGAAATCCACCAGATGACTACTAGTGTCTGGTAATTTATAGATATTTTGGCAGATTTAAAATAGCTCAACTTGATCCAACTGTGAAAACTCAGTGCCTCAGTGAGATTAGAGCACACGACAGCAAGGGGAGGCTTTCCTACAGCCAACACTCTAACCATCTGAGCTATGAGGCCCTACCGCACGAGGCGAACCTCGTGGATTCTAGGTGAAAACTGCCAAAACACCTGTGTTATCTTTATATTCGCATATTCCTGGACAATAAAGTGTTGTTAAGTGAGATTCCGTTGCTGGATTACCAGCTTAATGCAGTAAAACGCTAACGAGAATTGTTTTGCATGCACTTATCAGTAAACAAACTTTCAGGTAAGTGTCCCAATCTTGCATGCCCAGGCCAGATCTCATGTGAAAATTCCAAACTGTCCTGTCATTTTGCTGCCTCCATGCCCAGCATAGTGTGTCATTACTTTGTTTGTGCCTGATGAATGTTTTTCTGCATCCAAGAAAAAACGTCATCAAACTGCGCCCTGGCGTTCGACCATTTTTTATCAACAACTAAAATGCCTGTTGATCGAGTTTGCTCGTTCACTTTTATCAACATCTACGCGTTCATTTAATACTGGCTGTTGAATTCGCTAGTTTGCTTCCCTCTTCGAAAACCACATTCAGTAATAAGTGACTGCTGATTTAGTTTGATGTTCCACTGATTTTGATGCCCTTAGAAGGTTAAGCATACTTTTTAAATACGTTGCCCAAAATATGTTTTCTATTATTCACTTAACATAATATAACGTCAATAGCAAAGTATACACGCAAAGAAAAGTAACGTTTAAATTGCGAAACGATTTTTGATTAACCGATTATTCTGGCATTATCTGCCGTTGTATTTGTTTTTAGAGCTTATAGTTTAAAAAATCTATGCGTTTCATGTAAGATAATTTGGTAGTTTCCTACTCCATTGAGAAGGAGCAAAAAGACTCATAAAAGTCTGCCATGCATGTGGACTGTGTTGCATATTTCACGATAAACGCTAATAAACGGACAAATAAGACGCTGATTAAGTAAACATTTCATGGCCTTCAGAAACTACATAATAACAAACCCTTTTTGACCAAAATACACTCTTCTCAGGTTTAAAATGTCGAAGATATAATTAACTACTATTCGAGTACAAGAAATGATACTCTGACTGTGCTGTTAAAAAATATGTTTGAACTTTAAAAGGTATCGGATGTCAGTGAAAAAATATGAACTATTCAGTGGTCATTTTTTTTATCAGACATGTTCTTGCAGGCAGCCAATCAGAAATTCATTTAAGTATTTGCGCCATCACCTAACTGGTTTATCGCTGAATTATGCTACATGATTATCAGTAACACAACCCCATGTGAGTTATATTCCAACCAGAAAGACATATCATAATTTGGTCAACATGTCATGAGATCAGTTAGTAACTGGTCACGCTCTGAACACATGAACGTCGACTATAATTTTTCATTAGCTGAAATCTGTAAAGTGGAACAACAGCTGAACCAACAATAAATAAAAGAGGACAAATATTGATGGTTGATTGTGATGTGTGCTTTCATTACTAATGGTTTTGTTGACTGTGCAAGTTACAATCGGAACCCTTTCACAATTAATGGTCATGTTAGATTTGGTCATTTTCAAAATTCAGAGCAAGCCTAATCTAGTGAACTTCGCCTAATGGCGGAAGTGTATACTTCGAACAAAACAGCACTGCATATTTGTTTCGTCTCACTCAAGTGCGAAAACGGCGCTCTTAATTTGTGAAACCGTGTAGTAACCGAAAAATTTACTAACGCCGCATTGGAATGAATATCGCTAAACTAAGCTGCTTCGGTAATTGTGAGAGCCGGTTCCTATCCCAAGGTCTATATTTTATAAGCAGCAGTAACGATCGGACAGATCGATGTTACATAAACGTACATTTTATGGTCTTAAAATCTTTATAATTTTCGACTTTTGTAGCGGAAGAATTACATTTAAAGGTGCGACTTTCAACTATAGGGATACAAGACAAAATTTTCTGTACACAGGTCTAATAAATATATGGATTTGTAGGAACATTATTACTAAGTGAAACACAATTTCTACTTCATAATTAGTAATCTTAACTGAGCAAGTTTTTTGCACGTTTACAGAACCCGACATCCTGACGCGACTTAATATTTTGAAACTGTGTTTTACGATACTTACTATGACAACTCTCCTAAAATTGCCCCCCCCTAATCGAAAATATATTTGAGTGTCGGTTTAGTTTTGTCAGATAGGCTAGACAATGCGCATAGATGCCAATTCTAGTTAGTCTGTAAGGTAACTCTGACTTTGAATTTCTTAATTTCTCTTTTTAGTCGGAAGCTGATTGAGATTACGTATACAGTCAGTGAGCGGTCTCATGAAACGTTAACAGAAATTCTGAAATGCCTCATTGTTTGGGAAGGATTAATTTAGTGGGATTTTCATGTTGATAATGATGCGACGTAACCCCATCGTAAGTCAGACACGACAGAACAGTGGCTTTTCAGCGCAACCTTTGCTATGCGTCTGCAAACATCGCATTCGCTAAAAATGACCACGTACTTAGTAGAACTGTATAAACTATCCTATGACGATCTATTAATTTGTGTTTTATAAAAATGTATGTAGAAATAATGTTTATATTCATTTGATATTAAATAATTTTCTGGTAAAATTAAGGTCCAAGCTGAGGCTATCTATCGAGTTAAAAAGTTTCAGTAATGCCTTTATCAAGAATTCGTAATGCTTATGTAAATACATTTCGTCTATCTGCTTAAGGATGCTCCGACAGTGGCCACCAATGACGCCAAATGATTAAAAAAGATCAGCTCCTTTTCGTAAACATGGTAAGCAGAATTTATGTTTCTGTAGGCAGGGAAGCAAAGACGAGAAAAAAAATAAATTTACTGACCGAATAGGCGCAGTTTGATCTCCTTGCTACGAACGAAGCTCATGGGCATCCTGCCGGTCTTTGGATCCACCCCTGTCGCTGGTGCCTTCAGTCTTTGCTGTCCAACCATCCGAGCAGTCATGGTTATTCCTCCTTTATTGTGAATAAGTGGCTGCGCCTGCGGGTTGCTGTGCTCGTTCAGAATTTGCGCCTGACATGCGTAGTCGCCCTCGTCGTCCTTCTGTAGACTCTGGATTCGCAAGTCGTAGACGCCTTATGTTGCACCGAGGGCAGACAGTTAGAAAATCGCTTTTCAATAACTAATTTTGGCCGATTTTTCAAAAGCATAAATGAACACTTTCTGTGCTTTCTTCTGGCATGCTAATGTCTAGATGTACTCAAAGTTAGTAGTCAGATTCTTCGGTTGGTTACTAATGCATCCTGCGGTTTTTTCGAAAAACCCGCATGACACAATAGTGTTAAGATGAATTTAGTTGAATAAAATGTTTGCAGTATTGATATTAGCAGTAAGCTGCAAACGTAAAAACCTTTCCAGAACTCCAATGACTCCCGAAGGAAGAATTTATCCGAGGTGTTAAAACTATCAAAGTATACAAAGTTTCGACTTTCTAAACAACTAATACATTCGACCTAGCTTGAAACTTGATCCTCTGTCGCCACTGCGCAATGAAATATGAGTGCAGGCGCACGCATGCAAATGATTTTGCAGATTGTGTTACAGGAAAAGTCTCGCTGACACGATCACTGTAAGACACGGTAAATAAGCACAGCCTAGAATGCCTGTTCATATCGAAATTTTGGAAGAGCTAGCAGCAGAGGTAACGAAACTATCAGCGGGGTTCATCCAGCTGAGTGCAGAGCAATTTCGGGTCAAAATTCTTGATTAATTGCTGATTTGAACACGTCGTTTGGCCTACATCTCTTTCGATTTTAGTATAAATTGAACCGACAAAAGTCAGAAGATTAGGTGGAACTTACGCACATCCGCACTTAAGACTTTGTTCAGACCAGCCGACACAGTGTTAAAGAATTCAAAATGAAGATTATGAACTTGACGGAAGTGAATAAAGCATTTTCAAAGGCATTTAAGAACAAAAGACGATTGCCGAAACGCGAATTTCACCGACAGGAAGTTTTTAGATTCTTGCCCAGACCCGTCGTCAGGAGGGCTGGGCATATTGGTGATGAGGACGCACGAAACGCAATATTTGTAGGACGAAAATACCATCCAACCCTATGCCTGGCATAACTAGCAGCTCTCGCGTTCATCGCTGGGGGTTACATTTCTTGCGACGATTCCCTGTTAAGCCAGTATACAAGCTTACACGATGGCTTTCTTGATCTGTTTGTGAATATCTGAACCTATCATGCTGGTCGACTGAGTCACTTAAATAAATTTAGTGTTTGCTGTCAAGGGGTAGCCTTCATGACACTGCTTACTTCAGACATGACGGTAGAGCTCTGGATATGAACGGCAACACTCGGCACTTCGACTGTCGTTGCCGGAAATGTTCACCGTGTGCTCCACAGAAAGGTGAAGCAGGCACGGTGACTTGCGCGTGAATAAGTTTATGGTGATAGTAGACTTGCTTAGCATCTACCGCACTCTATCTTTCCCACTACCCACCTGGACCAGTCGTCAAGACAGAGTTAACAAGACCGGAGGAGGGGAGGGCGCAGGTGGCTGGCACGGCCGGACGCGCACCCACTGGTCCACAACATACAGTTGATCAGGAATTTTTACCAAAATCAATAACACCCAACGGAAGTCAGAAGGACGATGATGATGACTTAGCAGTCATTCCCACTACCAGTGTGGTCGCAAGCGTATTTATAATCAGGAAACCAGGTTTCAGGGAACTGCCTGCGCATACGAGACTGTGAGGGCCATGGTTTGCTGATGCTGGCATAGCACACGATTTCAGAACTTTGACCACAACAGAAGTCAACTGTCACTTGGAATAGCACTCTTCTTTACGAAACTCTCTCTGACAGTGGTTATAGCGTATCTCAGCAGGGAAATCTAAGTAATCAAGTTACGTTCTGGATGCTGACAAAGACGCTACGAAAGCCACTTCTTTGCATATTTAAATACGATTTACAAAAAAAAAGTATGGCTATGTCGTCACACTCTGGGACCATTATGCCCCCCCCTGTCTTGACCTAGCCCGGGCTGGCGGGCAACAGATTGCTCATAAACTAGGCCCTCCAGTTGAAGTTCGTTGGCTTCTGGGATCCCCTGGATCGGTGTGCGCCCATTGCTGTAGCGACGAGATTGCCAGATGATGAGACGACTATGAGGATGGGTTTGACAAAGTGGACCATCTATGCTGCATGTATTCACTTTTTGGTACTCTGGTTCTAAATGGTGGTGTCCAGAACTATGATTGACCGTGTGAAGGCAGAAAAATCTCAGAGCAGTTCTGTATCAGTCAAAATATACGTCTGTCAATGCCAACCTTAATAGGCAGATGTGTTTACTGGGAACCACGATTATACCCATCTTACGCTGGTTGTCGAAAAATGAAGTTTTCGCAGTAGAAATGTCAATGACTCCGCATAAGTCATTACTGATCTCCTCGGCATGGCTTTCCTCTAAACAGAACTGAATCTCGTATCACAACATATCCTACTTACCCCAAAAATCCTGCCCCATTTGTAGACGTCTCGCCAAGCGGAAACAATATTTGCCAGATAAAGCTTTGTAAAAAAATGAAACATGATTCGTTACATGCTCAACAGCGCCCAGTGCAAACGCTCAGTGAAAAGACTAGAAGGCGGGTCTGCCCGCCATAGAGGGTTTTTTAGACTAAGCAGGGAGATGTATTCAAAAGTCAGAAGTGTGTATCATTGAAACGAAAATCCTGCTCCTGTTCCATGGGGACCAGCAGCCGCACTATCTATCCCTTGATTGAATCCAACTCCGACGCCTGTGTATCCTCTATCCAACCCGGGGCATGATTAGCGTTATTAGTCCCCTTCTTTATGCGGTGGATGAGAGCAGTTTGCCCCTGCAGCTTGCTTTGATATGAATGCTTGCTGACAGCAGCAGAGGCGTTCGCCACTCGTTTAGATGATCCCAACACTCTCCTCTTAAAAGCTCTTATTGCGGCAGAAACAGGTGAAGTGTGATCCTTCATTTGACGCAGCAGTGAAGCTGATTGACAGCAGCCCCAAGACAGCTGACTTGTTCGTCCTCCGGCCTGCTCCTTCTCCGCTGTCCATTTCAGCCCCTTCTATTTACACCTTCGCCACCCCCATCTCACACACCATCCATCTCTTTCCTTCCTCGCTGACCTCCCGCCACCAGCATACGACACTTCTATCAATAATTGGTCTTCTCCGGGGACTTGTTCAGTTTTAAGGAAGACTTTTCTTCGTATTTGCCTGAAAGTGCAGTCCCTCTTATAATTAAAAAACCCGTCAATATGCTGTCGTTGATGACGCAATTAAAAAGCCTTCTAGGCTGGCAGAACTGCTCTCCAAAGAAAAGGAGATCGGAGGTCTTACATTAGAAACTACTGCCTGTGTTTTTTATATGTATATGTAGTCATGCAAACTGTTCTCTGGCCAATTCTTAGATATATGAAATTGCTCAAAACTGCCGCTGGGATAGGAACATTTGTGCAAACGGCCCAGACTCTTGCCAAACTCGATGCAAGATGTTAAACAAACAGACTCAAGTAACCCTTTTCTGGGTACTCGGATGCCAATTCCATCAATAGGCAACAAGACCTTCCTGCGGCCTCTAAAGTCCTACGTCATTACCCACGCCATGACCAGGACAAGGATTACTTGCAACAAATAATGTGCTGCTGCAATGAATTACTATGCCATTCAGGCTGTGGCTATGGCGGATCGGTTTTATGGACAATAATAGGTAAAACTAACGAAGCACAACGAAGGAAATCCCAACAATCGGTACAGACCTCCCTGAACACCGTAGATCCCAAATCCCAATGCAGTGTCTTAGGTAAATTAAACCGTCTCGGGTAAAATATGAACCCGACTCATTTGTCGGACCGCCGTGGTTCACGGGCAAAAGTTAGAAAGCCAATACAGCACAAGAAGAAAAACTGACCAGCCCAAGGTCAACTTATTCGGCCGTTTGTTTGAAATTCTGGTCATTTATCGCACAAAACGCTCTCATAATGGGCAACCGGCCAAGAACACCAAAACGTCAACAAGGCAATTCCCCTGATCCGACGAACCCTACACATTTCTCAGATAATCGGCCCGAGTATTTCACGTCTGCTAACCTGAATTTAAATTAGTTTACCTGAGATGAACTGGACATCTGACACGCACAGTCATAGTTTCAGGAAATATCTATCAATTATACTGAGAGAATTAATGCGCTCTGAAGCTCAAACGTTTGAGGAATGTATTTGAGTCATTTTATAAGCCGTGGACTATACCGTTAAACGAAATGCTACTTTTACTGATTTACCTTATTTTCCTCAAGTAATTCAAATCCTCTATTCTTTCCATTTATGCAAAAGCATGACTTACAACCAAAATTGTGTTGCTTCAATGAATTACTAGGCCATTCCGGCTATGGCTATGGAGAAACAACTTAATGCACAATGAACGAAATCCCAATGATCAGTATAGACGACCGTGAACATCGTGGATCACAACTGCCAAAGCAGTGCCCTGAGTAAGTTCAACATACTCAGGCTGAAGTGCGTCCGACTCATTTATCAGCAAGAAGATTGAGATATGGACTTAAAACTGACGATTTTTACTTTCCGGCAATTTGTTATGTTACTAACTGTATTACACCGTGTTCGATCACTTCTGCTTGGTTTAACCGTAGAGAGCATTAATCTAAAGGGGACGGATCCAACAAAACAACTTGATGCTTCTGCCCGGATAAATCAGGTGAAGCAGCATACGAAAAATCGCATTATTTCCTGAAAACAAGACGCTTCTCCTATTTCAAATGCTCGATTTATTAATCTGTGCAATTTTTGAACTTAAAGGCCGAATTAACGCCAACAGAGCATCTCTTATATTAGAAGGTCGGGACATCCGATGAAGTAGGTAGACCCTAGCCACTTGGAACGTCAATCCAGTCTCTGATAGAAATAGGCGAGTTTGGAGGCCAGTGGATAGGTCATTGTATTCAAACCAGAATGATGTTAAAACAGGTTAAAACAACGGTAGAGGGGCGTTCACCGATCGTCCATACGGAACTCACTCGTTCCGTTGTGCCTTACGGACTCTCTCTCTCCAGCCCAACCAGCAGCCGCACAACAGCGCATGATATGGGCCGTATGTTATTACCGACAAAGACAAGGGAGACTGGAATGGCCACTTCTGGCTTATTAGTCGTCGTCAGGACAACGTCCCCATGGCTCAGTGGTTACAGGCGTTGGACTGCTAACAAACAGCTCGCGAGTTTGAGCCCCAAGTGTTTCACACTTCGGTGTTGGCTGCGACTAACTGACGACGGCTAGTAAGCCAGAAATGGCCATTCCAGTCTCCCGTGTCTTTGTCAGTAATAACATACTGCCAAAACAAGTTGGCAACCAGACCAAGGTTGCAGGTACGGCATCGCGAATACATGCGTCAGAGCGCCTTGACAGAGGGGTCAGAGTGGGTCCTTAATTTTATTGGTCGGTCTGGTTATATGTTATTGGCCGAGAACTATTCTGCCATCAATACGCGCGTAATACGCAGCGTCCAAAGTGGAGCTCGGCATAAGGCCTCTAAGCACACTCAACTTTGAGGCATGTATGAATGTTTAACAAGTAGCCACGAAAAACCCCAGCATCTCGTAGCTATTTTGACGTTTGTGCAGACAGCAATGTAATATGTGTACGGGCTGGTTCCTGTTAATCTCAGGACAGTGGGGCCTCTTTGCGCTTCCCCTCGCCGTGTCTGTATAATCTTCAAACGAAGTCTAAAAGAAAGCTAAGTTAGAGGAAAGGAGATAAAAGAACTCGATTTAGTCGAGCTTATTCTTCGATTATTCATCAGCTGGCCTATAATATACGCAAGTTAAGTTAAAGCTGCAGCATTTAAAGCAGCCAATGCGGATGAACTAATCGATGAATAACCGGACACGTACGCATTCCGAGCTTGGCCGTTTAAATGTTAACTTTGTAATCGTTGAAGGAAATGACATGTGGGTTTGGAACAAAAGCATTGCTAACTTCAGTGTGTGGGTCATGTGAGGAGATAAAAAAATTTAGCTTTTGGATTTTCTTTTATTTAATGAAAAAGGAAAGAAAGAACCCATTCATATACAAAACACCTCCAAACCAAATTTATATCATGCCACAAATCATCATGTGAACGTTGGAAAAACCCAACAACAAAAACATTTTTTCCAGAAACGTCTCATTGTTGTAGCCTTGCTAACCACAAACGGAACTAGTTACTTAAACGGGCAATTAGCTGGGAATGGTTAACACCGCAGACGACATCGCGCCATGCGACACCGTTGGTCTACAGATATGCTTATTATTCCACTGGCTTATTATGTTGCGTCGGCTCTGCCTATTTGGAAAGCTTTATGTATAGGTAAAATTCCTTCGTCTTTCAGGGCGGCATTTGTTTATTCATGAGAAAGTTCCTGGTCGTTGGTCACTCGTTCCTTCGAAACGCATGACATAGACTCTGGGACGCACCCTGTTACGATATGTTGCTTATGATCTATGGACGAGTTCATTAATGCTCCGTCTGCGAATATTCTTCAGTCACTGATTCTCCCCCTCCAACATGCGATTATGTATAACTTTTTGACTCTAAGACGTCTTTATTCAAAACTTTGAACGGTAAGATCCTCATCCCGGCCGAATATTTATCTGACAGAGCAAAACTGAAGCTCCTAATCTCGATCATTTTTGTCCAACATCACGATGTCGACAGGAACTATGCCGTATATTTTACTTAGTATCCGGCAATATCTATTCCACAAGCTATCCTAAACATTTTTTCATACTTTGTTGTATTTATGTCGTTAAACCTGTTCAGATGTCTGCCTGGACTTCCACTGTGAATTCTGCAAACTAAACTTACTCATTTGACGCAACTTTTGTCCTCCTCGGCGTTTTCGCATTTTTCACAAAAAACATTACTTTAAACGCCATTGGCGTTCTTGTCCGATAGGTTTTGGTAACTTTTCAATTTAGCAGTTTCTTTCATGAATAAACACAAGCTTCACGAGTAACATCGGGTGCTGTTGGAGGCCTATAGGGTCGCCCCTGGTATAGTCAGGCCGGTCTAAGGGTCACATCAAACACGAATTTTTCCCTCAAACGAATCGTAAATCTGACTCATTTCCGTATCTAGAAGAATAAGAAACCATCACTAAAGTAAGAAATTTGTTGGTCTGACGCTTCGGATTCCCACTCAAGCCCCTCATCAGTGGCAGTTGCAGACAACGGTAGTGGAGACCCAGAGTGCGCAGTATTTATGGTACGCAGTTGACGTGGGACGATATAGGTAAAGGTTGATGGCCAGTCTATCAGATGAGAATGGTTGGTACGCACTGTACAACGTAAATACAGTTGTCTAAAAGCTGCCATCTAAGGAAGCACCGTGGTTAACCTCATCCGTTATTAAGTTTACACTCTTCACTTTATTCACATCAGTATTTAAGTACAAATTGCAATTGTCTTGGTGTCAAAGATTAATTCTTGAAAATAGATGTTCATTCGGCTTAACATACTAATACCAAACGCCGAAGACGAATGCCGTAATGGGTGTAATGGGTGCTCTGAAAATGGAACTACAAAGTATTTTAGAGTTGGGAAAATTCCCATTGAAAATTTCAAAAGGCAATTTGGCGAGCAGACGTCTGTTTCCCATAAATTGTCTTCAGGCTTGCGCATTTATATAACTCTTGAAATAATTAACTAAAAGATACGGGCAAGTAGCTAATTATGCAGTAGCTCGCGTTTGGTGGGGGGAGGGGGGGGAGAGTAAAACGTCACAATTCCAGTCAGCGTCAGGGAGAAGATGGGTCCTGGGAAGGGCAATTATTTGCGGGTGGCTGGCCTGGTAGCTTTGAACCATGGCAACTATGGGACCTGTATGAAGTTCTACGCGCATACGATTAGTAAGCGTAGCTTGATTGCAGCCGCCCCTGCCGTAGCCAACAGGCGCTGCCCCAGCAGCTTTGGATAGCTTGATGGGACCTTGCAAATCACTCTGAAGGCCTCTCTGGCGTCTGCACGGTGGTCTGTATCAACCATGTGCGCGACCATGGTGCTGTTAATGTTCTTTGTTTGACCTTTTTCTTATCATGCCGGAAGATGTTCCTTTACGCTTTTGGGCAAATACCAGCTTGTACCACCAGTATATTCTACCCACAGGGGCAGGTAAAAAAGCAAATAAATACGGAGGTGGTCTGCGCTGGTAGTTTGACCTTGCCCTCTCATATAGGATGGGACTGGTGGAGAACAGAACACGGGTGTCAGCTGCTAAAAAGACTCGTAATACAGCTTAAGTTAGGCGTCTGCTCAAAAGTCCACTTGGCGCGTCCCTTTGAAATGCGACAGTGATGAAGAGATTTTTTCTTCCAGCCGTCAGCATTGGGAACTTTGGTGGTCTCTCGGCCATGTTCTTAGCAATGAATCTATTAGGATACCCGTTCTGATGAAAACGGCTTTCGATTATCTTAAGCTCTTTCACAATGCTATCAGCTGAGCAGAAGCTTCTCACCCTTTCTGTTAAACAGTAGACTAAATTTTGTTTAACGTTTGGCGGTACGAAACTGGCACGATGGGTGTATTGTCCGGACCGCGTTTTCTTATGACATACACTACGTCTAATGCTGCCATCCGGCCTTCTACTCAAAAGCACATCGAGAAAGGGAAGTGAACCGGACTGTTCTTCCAGAGTGAATTTGATTGATGGGTGCGCCTGATTTATATCATCCAGTAGAATTGAGATGTCACTTTGTCCCGTTGTGAGTGCGAATATATCATCCATGTACCTCTCATAGTATCTCAGACCGCCGATCTTATGACGTAGCTAGAAAGCTTCTAGCTTGCCCATGAATATATTCCCAAAAAGCGGGCCAAGGGGCGAGCCCATGGCTACGCCGTCCATCTGTCTACCGAGATGGTTGTCAAATAGGAACCACCTTCTAGGAATAATTTTAAGAAGGACTGTGGGCATTGATAGTGTAGTAAATGTCTATGAAATGCCATGCTTTGTGGCAAACTACTTATAAGTGTTTATTGCTATTTTATTTCATCGCGCAAATTTCCTCCTCCAACACTGTTGCTAGCACACGTCGTTTTCACCTGTTTCGACTTGATCTTCAAAATACAGCGTTATGCGTAGGGGGCATACCAGCGCTCTGGTTGGCGATCAGTCTATATCGACTGCCGAAGCTTGCCTCGAGG
>CACRXP010000461.1:271592-281848 GCA_902702965.1 Spirometra erinaceieuropaei | reverse complement strand
CACACTAGCTTGTATCAGTATTCGACTGCGTTTTAGGCACAATAGCATATTTCCGATATTTTGTCAGACATTCGTTTGACATTGGAGGACAAAATGGATGTGCTTCACCTATAGATATGAAGGTACATGTCCAGCGGAGCCTTTTGGCGGACATCAACAAGCACACGTCGATTAGGATTGTCAAGATTTTTTATCACACTTTTCTCTCTTTCCAGGGTATCGTTTATCTGTTCAACTATCGGAATCATCTGGTCATCACTCTGAACTTCCGAACGCGTGCAGAAATGACAGCAGCAACGGAAAAGCACAATAGTTATAGGGAGTATTATTCCGGTAGTCTTCTAGTCTGCATCTTTGCCCACACATACTCGAGAAAAACGAGCATTCGCCTAACAAATTTTTGTTTGAGGGAAAAAAACCGAAAATAGCATCGCAGAACTTGCACAAGTGTGTTTCATAAATTGACACTTCCGTACAGACTTTCGTGCCCATAAACTTCGAAATGGAGCTGTAAATTTGGCAAATATACAACCGAGGAAGTAGTGGAAAAAGTTTCATTATGGCCATTCTTACTTTAGGGTAATCATTGCAAGTTACTTTGGAGACGTGATATGGGTTCATACCACAAATCCAGCCCGCTACCTATACAAAGCAGAAATCTCCTATCATTGCTTTCTAGCAATAACTTTTAATCTTCGCTCGGGATTGCAGCCGACAAAAAACTTGTTGCTTAGCCGATGCATAAAGTGAATCAAGCCTGTACAGGAACTATACTGTGCAATAGTCGGCCTCGAAACAATTAAGCTCGTGCAAAAACTAACAGCAGGCACCAGATGCTGATCTTTGCCTGTTTTGTGTACTCCATTTCGAAAGATTTAATGTACGGACTGAGATAAGTCAGCCGGACAAACTTGATAATTAAACACCCGCGCCTTATCCTCCGGTTTATTTTGATGTTCGTCGTTAGTTATAGCTATCTGTGGACCCTTTCTTCCAAAAAGAAGTTTTGTCTAGATACTACGGTGTTATGTTTAAGACTTATGTCAACCTATTTTCCTGATGAGATCTCCTAATGTGTAGACATTTGTGCAACTGAGCCTAGTTAAGTGTTTAATTTTTAAAGCAATCAGTACCTGGTTTCCTGCCTTTCGTCCGACTAACTATTGGAATTCCGCTGGCAATACTTATTCAAACCTCTATTTTCTCTGCTAGCATTACCTCTGAGAAAAACGTCACACTCCAAAAACTCCGCGTTAAGAATTAAATTGATAAACGTATCGTATCTGCTCGGTTCATTTAAACTTGTCAGCAGTTAAAGAGGCAGAGCGGATCCAGCATCTACCTCTGTAAATATTTAATAAGAACTATAAGCAAACTTCAGAAACAGGTTGACTTTCATGCAAACACGCAAAATTACGCCATGCCACTTTAATCATGAGTAAGAATGCGGTTTAGTGAATGGCCACACATCTTCTGCGCCTTCAGGTTTTCATTCTTACAAATTAATCTCCCGGTGATGCTTGATACACCTTGTGTTCAGAACTCTGACCTTGGGAAATAAACATATTTTGGTGACCATTAGCCAACAGTTATACAAAAACTCATTTTAAAAGCAAAGTTCGTGAGATAAAAGCATTGTTTGCTAAGAGTTTGAAGTTACGGAACTGTATCACTAAATAAAAGCCTCCGGATAACAGTGAAGAAAATAAATTTGGTTAGGCGCACTTGCTAACCAAACACATCGGCAATCGCTGATACCAGCGGAGAGGCGAGTACCGCGTAGCAGATCAGAAGACGAAGATACAATCACTGGAACAAAAAATTTATTGGTCCGAGGTTTCGGATTCTCACTCGAACCCATCATCAGACACAGTCGCAGATAAGGGTAATGGTGGCACAAGGAGTGCGGTATTTATAGAACGTGGCTGTCGTGGGACCGTATGCGTGCTATAATTAACAGTTCCCGCAATTACCGCTGGGGTCATAATTGATGCGCTGGTGGCTTGTCAGTCCGAGTCCGAGTCGTTAATGGCTGTGATTTCGTCATCCGTGCCTAATGCTGGTGTGACCATTGCTCGGCAAATTGGCTCACTGTCGCTGGGATAATGACTCGCCTGCGCCCTCCGCACGTGACTGATTCCCCTGCCCAGGGAATATCTCAACACGGGATATGGTAACGGGAGGTCATTGTGCTTGTTGATGAATTGCGGGCCTGAGAACAATGACTCGGACAGCTCGCAGCTCAAGCGGTTGTCACCCCTTGAGAGGATTTCGGCCTCTTGAAACTTGAGAATACGGTCGGGTCCCGTCGAATGCACCAGAACGATTCGGACGCGGACTGACAAGCCGCCAGCGCATCAATTACGACCCCAACGGTAATTGCGGGAACTGTTAATTACTGCACGCGTACGGTCCCACGGCAGCCACGTTCTATAAATACCGCACTCCTTGTGCCACCATTACCCTTATCTGCGACTGTAAATCGTGGAAGGTAAATCGAAATTCTGAAATGCATTTTTGGCACACGAAGGTTACTTAGGTAGCGTTCAAAGGATAATGGTCTTGCCGCCTAATCTCGCCATAATCCAATTACCGCAGGATGCCGGCTCTTCAATCAACCCCTTTTGGCCATCTGCAAAAACTAAAGTCCGCCAAAAAACAACTACTCATGTAGCATGCATTTCTTAATTGATTTTCGATACGTCATAAATTTAAATACATTTCATAGATACGAAGCATAAAAGGATCCGGTCTTTCATTCTTTTTATGGAAAGTTAGGTATTCTTTAAATTTTATATTCGAAAAAGGGCATTTTTTGGATTTAAATAGTTTCTTCCTATGGGATTTCTTAAGACCGTGAAGTGTCGGTTCATAAAATCTCGTGTTTCTGCACCTACTATTGTCACTTATAAAGTTTTCGATATGTCCCAAGTCTACGGCCAACTTCTATGAACCCCATGTGGCCTCCTCTTATTACAGCGGGGAAATGCTTGATTTTTCGTGCATGGAAAACATACAAACTGTAGGTGCGAAACACGAATGCAGGTGTACTGGCAGGCCGGGTTCAAAACTATTCCAAAATTGGAAAAGATTTTTTTAAACCGAATTATAATCTTCCTTCCAGAGCAAATTTTAAGAAGACGTTATCGTCTGGCAAATAAGTAAATGCGTGAATATTTTTCTTTTTCTTCACTATAAAAAGTATTTGAATTTACAAAAACATCAAATATCGAATATTTTGTCTTCTGAAAATGTTGATTGCTTAATATCGTCATTTGGACTTTTATGCAGGTAAGAACCAGCTTCTGCTATACGCTCCATAAAACGGAGGAAAGTTAAGCATCCGATTCAAAATCCTGAAGCACTCTTGCGCGAAAATTTGCGTAGTGCTGAAATTGACCATCCTTTATAACGAGTAAATTGAAGACAAAAATGTCCCTCTTATTAGGACGACAATTAATGGTTTGCAGAAGCATACGTCGGGAAAATATAAACCATTTTGGAAGAACAAAGTGTGAAAAACATGTGGTAACCAACAGGCTAATTTGCGGTCAAGCGTCATCTCCTCCTACAGAGCAAAAAGCTGCTAAGAAGTAGAAAATTCTAAAAATATCATGAATGGTGATAAAGGTTTGATTTCCAGGTGTATATATGAGTGAGAAAAAAGACTGGTCAAGCACCGATATAATTTGGCTATTAATCTGAGACTCCGATCTCGAGCAGGAATACGTCTTTAAAAATAAAAGTGCGACAAAATCTGGCGTAGATATAGGCGACATTTTTCAAATAATGATCACAGAAGCAGGTCTGGATCTGCATGCCGACTTCAAATCGATGTTTCCTTCGACGGAGCTCTCATCCGAAATCTAAGCTTCACCTATTCTCGGCCTGTCTAGTAGCCGGCGCTGGCGATTATCTTGGTGGCTGTGAAATTAATCTCCTCACCCATTTTGATGTTGTGAGCAGCCCCTTGCGATAATTTGGCACCCCACCGCACAGCCAGTTTGTGTTCGTGTATGCGCGATCCGTGCATACGTTCAGCCCGACTTGTGAAATTACACAGGTCGTTTGTGCAGGGGACAGGATGCCCAGTATGCCCGACTGCTCACCGGAATTTAGTCAGTCTACGATTTCCATGAGCCTGTTGCTCTTGGTGGCTTTGAGCAGGTGGACAATTCTACAAATTATTTCAGCAGCATTGCGCTCGGTCGCCTCTTGCACGTCCTGGATGCATGTCAGAGCATACCATATCCTCGGTGGGGTTTCTGGCGGGGTCCTTTGGGCGGGGAAGTGAATACGTAGACATCTGCTTGTAAACGTTTTCGTATGGCCATTTCATATAATGTGGTGATGGAGTTATCGGACCCCCCGGACTTTTATTCCGGGTTGTTGCTAAAGTCTGGACACGTCTTAAGTGTTCTAACTTTTGGTAGCCACCGAATGGCTGTTGTCGAAATGAAGAAGCTACGTGGTATTCATTGCCTTCCTGGAAAATTTCGTGTTTTGTTTGCCGTCATGACTTTACCCGGCGAGCACATGAAGGAAAGGCAATTTCTGTCCTTTTTCTCCTTCCTCGTGTATCGCAGATCGTTGGGCAGATTACGAAAAATGTGCAGCTTCTTCCCGACGACAACAACGCGAAGTTGCTTTGCGCGACCAGCGCACAGCGGACTTGTGTCTGCAGGTGTAAACATGCTGCAACCCGAATATCAGATACTGCACTTAGCAAGCCCGGTTCTGACTACGTAAGAAGGGGTTTTTTTATGCATCAGATAAAGGCGTTAACTGTGCGCACTGTGGATGACCAATCTTTTGAAATTCTCGCAACATTCTAAAATGTTTCGTTGATTAGAACGAACTACTTAAGCCGGGTTGCGCTATAGAGTATCATGTTGCATAATTCTAGGATACGTTCGTCAGACTAGGATCCCGGCTTACAAGTGCGCTTCTTCTTACTCGTATGCTAAAACCACACTCGGTAGAAAATAAGTAGCTAGGCGGTATTGACTTCCCAATTGATTTTCGAAGTCTATGTATTTCTAAAGATATTTTGCATAACATTTGCATAAAGCAAGCTTTTCTACCGCCATTTTGGGACACAGTGCGTCCTTTTCAGTCTAAGAATTGAAGCAAATATGTCTTCGAATTTTTGGAAAAGAGATTTTCAATACTCAAGCAATTTTTAATCCGGTCTTACATTTCACTTGCAATACAATTTCTAGACCTTACGTGGAGGGAAATCGGATATTCCTCTAGGCTATTAAGAAGGTGAAATATAGCGTCCATAAAGTTCTGCTATAAATGTGGACCATGTCATACACCTAATAAAGAACGCTGACGAACTTACAATTATTATGTTATTTGAACGATAATATCACGGTCTCAGAAAATCCCATTACTACAAATTTCATTTTAAGGTCAGAAGCCATCGCTTTTTCTGCTTGTCTTGAATAGGCGAATTGGAAATCTCCGACAAAAGTGTTTTGCGTTAGGGTAAGACCCAAACATCTAGCTTCCTGTTCACTTAGTTTCCAATCTAGAGACTGGAGGCATAGCAGAAAATACGCGGCTCGATAAAACCGGGCCTTCTTCATCGAGCTCCATATGGACGACATTTATAAGAAACGCTTGTATTGGCTTTTAGTGCCCCTGTTTTTGCAATACTGGGCATCTGAAAGTCAGGCTGAAACGGCTCCTACTAATATGACCTCCTTGACACTCAAGCAGGTGACTTCCGTGTCACGCCTATAAAACCCAGTGCATGTATCGGCGACCTTGTCGTGTGTAACACGCATAGACGACTTGTTTAGTTTTGTTAAACGCACTTCCGATCGGCCCGACACTGTAATCCCGTTAGAGTCAGGTAAGTGCATGCATAGGATCATCGTGGGATCATGTCTCACGATAGTCGACACTACACCCCCCATCTGATTTTGTTAATCAAACATTATTGAACTTTTCCTGAGATCAGTTACAAAAAGGTCAGACTATACTATTCTGATAAACCTCATTTAGCTGTTGGACACCCGCTCCTTCTACTCTTCATCGGGGAAGGGCACTTACGACTGACACGTTAAAGATCAGTTTTCGCAACCTGGCATTTGCTTTGAGTTATTGTCTCTTAGGTAGACTGCTACTATAAGGTTACTACCTTACACAGGTGAGGAAATCAGATAAGATCTTCCTCAGCAATCCTGTAGGTGTTAACAGGTGGTAGGCATGTTATACTACATCGCACCTACGAATTCCAATTATCTCACATAAAGAAGGAGGTGATCCAATATAACCAGTCGGAGTATGATGAAAAAGGCCCATCATTAAATCATGAATTTGACAATGTGAAAAGTGACGCTGGATTATCAAAAGTATTTGTGTCTAAAGGAATTTCTGCGAATGTCGTAAGGTTCTACCAACTTAACAGAAGAGGAAGTTACAAAAACTTAATTCATTTCATATGATGATTTCGATGTACGAAATTGTGTGTAGAACGCTCTGTGGGTAATTAAGTTTGCGACTTCTTACTGGCATTAATGATTTACTAGCCGCAAGCTCATGTTTTTCCAATTCCTCGTGAAAGACTCAGTGATTAACAATCAAGTGGGACTTTTATCTGCTGTGAAGATTGAGGTACAAAAAGAGTAACTGTATTAACTGGGCTCTTCTGGTTAGTTGCGACGTTTACGCAGATCTTGAGGAGTCGTTTATTTTTAAAAATTTGATTACAACTGCTTTTTATCTGTCTTCCAGTTTTTACTGATTTAAATGATTACAAAGTTAGACCATGTTACATCAGCTACATACGCTGCATACGAATCACATGGAGTGTGAAAAGGGAAGTCCACATGATATTTGGAATAAGTGGGATGCCGAATCAATGCTTCTCTCCCGCAAACCATGTTTCCAGGAATTTGGTCAAATAGTAGTATTTCGTCCCATACAGGAAGTATTTTGGGTAAATACTCATCGCACGTGTTGGTTGCATTTAAGCTTACGCTCTTCTGAAAAGGCATCTTAGTGAGAACAATCTTGCACAATTCTTCTTCGCTAAAGCATGACTCATGCAGTGCCAAGAATTCTCGTTCATAGGTTTGTGGAATTATTTTGATGCAAAATGGAGTAGTATAGTTGAGCGACATCAATCTGTTTCAAAACATAACAACAATTATATAAGTAGCGTCTAGTATGATCAATTAATGACAATCATTCAACTTAGTGAAGACATTATGATAGCTCATGTTTGTTTCGTACCTTAACCAAAGAAGGAACTTGGCAGCAAAACAGGTAACCATGTAAAATATTCTCAAGCGCCTGTAATATCGGCAAGGTCAACTTTAGTGGTCATTATGACAGAATTGTATGTAAAAGTTAATAAGCTGAATTTCAACGGACAGTAAGTAAAAAATGACAATTTTATATCTTAAATTTCGAAGATGTCTCATTATATAAAGATTGCTGGAGGGAACGCTTGCCAATGACTAATTTTAGCAGTCTTGGAAAATTTAAAGGAAAGAGATCAGGGGTCGCATATGTCATACCAAAACGTATCGAAGTAGAAATCCACCGGGGCTTTCTTTTTTGAACAATCCCAGAGTAACCGAATTTTGTTCTGGAGTATTACTTGCTTGTGATATGAGGTCTTGCTATACGTCAGCTTACAAAGAGGTCGAGATGGCACAAACAAAAGCACTTTTCTACAATTTCACGAAGTGTATACAATTGATGGTTTAGAAAGTCATCGATCTCATCAGTGGCCTGTCTGCAAATTAGCGAAAGACATCAATAACAATAAGGTTTTTGTCGATATGATGAGAAAAAGCCCTCGTTTACGATAAATAACGATATCCAAATCAAAACTTGGCGAAGTAATACACCTGTTCACTGCATAGAGGTGTCTAGTTTCGACAGCAATTAGGTTACAGACAGACTGGTCTGAATCCTACCGGTGACTATCACAAGCAAAGTTAAAATTCTAGCAACATTGCCCATATGTTGTTCGATATATAAATGCATGGCAGAACAAACGAAACATAAGCAAAATCAGAAAAAGCAATCAGCAAAAGTGTCAGATTCGCAAATTTTCTCCCGAGCTTATATTATTGTTCAAAAAATGATGCAACTTTCCGTGTACACATACACTTTTGCACTGGAAGGTTTTCATCTAATGTCAATGCCACATACTATATTTGCGTATTTCTGTGGCAAGGGCATTAATGAAAATGAGAGCGATTTGCAAAAACAACCCTAGTTAATTTTGGCGCTGAGACTTTGGCCTATGTATATCAAGTGAAGTAGTTTTTGAATATGCAGCCTGTTATCAAAATGACAGAGGTCTTTTTTCCTTAGCAGTTTTGATTTATACACGTGTGCAGCTTTTGCAAACACAGTATCCCTTCTTGATAGTGCGGCCGCCTCCAAGTACCTCCGTACGAAGGGAAAATTCTTCAAAGCAAAAATCGCACGTTTTGTAATTGTTTACGTGCATCTGAAGTCTTTTTAACAACTCTTGTAAAGATCTTTTGTATTGGTATTTAACGCGAACACTTTATACGCTCTCAAATATTTGATATAAGTCATTAAAACTATATGTGTAGACGCTAGTGTCCGCAAACGTCTGTGAATGAACAATAAATCCGCTATGTTTATCTAAATGTAATGTAATTTAATATGCTTTATTGCGATGAGTGTTTTAGTAACAGACAACCAGGAAACTGAGTCGGTCCCGCATGAGTCATCTAACGAACGCGTTAGCTTTTACCTGAACGGCCTGGAGTGCATTTGTAATGGCAGAGGTTATTATAAAGTTAGTCAATGAGGACAAATAACGTTTTAAAAATAACGGATGAAGACCTTAGTAGAGCAGGGGACTATTGACACCCGTATTACCAGTTTCTACGCGCCAAATCTCAGTCTCTATGCGCCAAATCTATGCGCCAAATCTCAGTTGACACCCGTATTACCAGTTTCTATGCGCCAAATCTCAGTGGTCGTTAGTGTAAGGGCTAGTGTTCTGTTTGGGGTTCGGGGTACAGGTAGGAGTAGGCACCCCTAGTAATTTAACGAAAGACCACCGAAGGTACGGTGAAACCCATATTTTCGTGCTTGACTAAGTCATCTCATCGTTTGCGGCAAAAACCTGACACGAAAATGCGTTGTGTTTGTCCATCAAATACCTAGGAAGACTACGTTTAAGAAACAGGGCTTCTTAAAGATGTGTGTTTATATCGTTAAGATCAAAGTCACTGTAGGTCTTCGTCGTGGGCTCACGTTTCTTCTGTGAGTGAGTTTCACATTTGGCAAGGTACGAGAGACGTCAAGATCTGATGAAGACGGAAGACATAGGAATCCGCTGATAGGCCAAATCCTCCTAAGAGTGTATTTTTTGAAACCTTTATTACTAAAAAGACAAACACTCCCTTTTCATTTTTCTAACTAAGGATACTAAAGCCTGCAAAGTCTTAGTAACGATTTAAGGTCAGCCTCGAACCCATTTGACGCAACATTAATCCAAAGGTACAGAAATGTTTTACAAAATACTTATTTTAACGCGTTCTAAATTGTATTCTAACGATTGCGTACGCTCATTATATCTCATGTTTTGGATATAATTAACCCCTCGGTATTTGACCTTCAAAACTTGTATTCTTTCCAGGAACTCATTGAGAATTGTCGCTCTCTCTGTCAGCTTCTTCTGACAGTATACAAAACTAAAAGATTTGGTCTCTTAGTCAAGTGATAGACTGTTGAGTACTTGGCCAAACATCGTTTAATCGACCTCTTGTCATGTTACATACAACACATAATCAAGAAAGACTACCCGCAAATATAGGAGGGCTGGAATAGCTGTTTTGGAATTACCGGCGTCGTTAATCAACCATGAAAAGTTACAGGTCATAGGAGGCTGGGATTCGAACCCATCCATAAAGTAGAGTAGATGTGCTAACGGAGTGGCAAAACTGAAACCGTAATGCATGGATGTACCCAAATATCGGCCGGCACTCTGCGTTGTATCTATATATATATATATATATATATATATATGTTTGAAAACAGGCATCCAAGATCGAAAATTTACAATAAACCTTGTTACACTTTCCCAAAGAGCTTATTTCTATCAAAATATATATATTAAATATATTTATTTATTTATATATATATATATATATATATATATATATATATCGCGTTCATCATCTCCCGAAGAAGACGAAGAAGAAGAGAGGGCGAATCCATGGACCATATTGTATTCGAACTGACGT
>CACRXP010000461.1:229838-270962 GCA_902702965.1 Spirometra erinaceieuropaei | reverse complement strand
GGCGAGCCCATCGGTGTCCCCTTCTTTTGCTCGTAGACTTGACCGTTGAATGTAAAGAAGGTCTTTAGACACAGTTCTAGGAGCTCGATGATGTGTGCCCGTTTGAGCTGTTGGTCGGTTTCATCATACTTTTCCCGGAGAACGAACGCGATACAATGTCTGGACCTCGAATCTTTACGCATATCGATATATATATATATTTATATATGAGAAGAAGAGACGATCTCGTGGTTTGCTATTTATATATTTATATATAAATATATAAATAGCAAACCACGAGACAAAATCACTGAACCGGACTACCAGGTTTCTACATTTCAATAACTCCAACGGATGTTAAGACCGAAGAGGTACCAGTCAGCCAGTGCATGTGCAAATGAAATGAGAGCCACTTCCATTTGGTACTGAATTTTCTTAGGCGTTTTCATGTCTCAAAAAGGTTTTGGAATCTGTCAGCCGCCTTTCCACACCCCTTGGATTCGGGATGTAAACAGACCGGAGGCCACCAGAGGGCGCCATATCGTAAATTAAAGACAACTTGGAGTCGTAGCTTTAGCCTGGAATAGTTTCTGGCAATGCGGCTATGTCTGGGAAAGTAGAAGGCAGCATAGGACACGAATGGCCGAACCCGCAGCAGCAGGGAGGGGTAAGGAGGTCAGCTTCCAAGCCGTGCCGAATTTGACGGGTCCAACCCACGCATTCAACTCTGATAGCGCCAAAACGTTCGCGAAATGTGACAACCACGAGAGTCGCGAACTGCTCGAGTGATGGTTTTTTTGACCCTCAGTTAATTAACAAACACAATGACTTCCCCCTTCCATATTCTGTGCTGGGACTTTGCGTAGGCAAATTAGTTAGTCTCGTGAGGTGCAAGCACACGAACACTGTTCCCGCTGCCAGTGTCTGTGAATTAAACGGACCAAGAACCCACCCAAATGATGTAATTTCAGCAATTAAATACCTGTCTGGGATGAGGGGTAATTAGGCAGTTATCACACCACATGCAATCACCTGCTTTAAATATGGGAGCCGCCCAAATTCGCTAGGTATGCAAAGACATAGTAACTGCATGCTGCAACACCCCAGCAATTAAGCAATTATTGCACCACGTGTAGTTGGCAACGATAAATGTGGGACTGTCTACTTTAATGGGTGTGCAGTGGCATAGAAACTGCATTATGCAAGTACTGCAACGCTGGTGCCACTTACTGTCCCTATCCAATTCTGTCCCACGTAGTGAATTCAAATGAAAATGTGAAACATCAGCCAAATAGAACTTTTGTTCCAGTAACTGTGCCTCTTTCTATGCAATAACTCCATGAAAATCGTCTTTTCGCTTCTATTAACTAGCTGAGTCGGCAAAACCTAACGATTTATTTTCACGAGAAACCGATTTTTGTAAATATTTTACTGACTAAATGTCCATTACTTTTTCTATATAGGACTGACTTAGAGCTAACTTCCGAACAGTGCAGTCTAGGAACTACAGGGGACATTTTGTAGCGACCGTCAGGACAATGCTGCAAGTTCCAACACTTACAGTGAGAGACCGATCTCATAAAATTATGGCTGCAATTCTGAGATGCGTTTTCGATTTGGAAGGATTACTTAGGTGGGGTTGTAGTATTCATTATCATGCGACATAATCCAGTAATATCTGGGACTCGCCAAGATGTCGGCTTTTGGATGCACTTCTTTTCGATCTCCTACAAAGTCCGCATTCAGTAAAAAACGACTATTGATGTAGCATGCATTTCTCGCATTCGTTTTCGGTTGTCTTATAAATCCTAATATATTTTATAGAAAACATGCAAACAAATATGCTTTCTTCTATTCATTCTGTGACAAACCACGTCGACTTTACATTTTATGCCGTTATGCGCAAGCGGAAGAGTGACGCTGAAACTGTTAGTAGGAAAGTAGTCGAGGCTGAAACGGAGAATGCAACGTGATGTTTGACAAATCTGCGCGAGAGTGAAGGAAACCTAGAATCTCCGAAAAAGATTTGGCTAGCAAGACACACGGTACAGCAATACCCCAAACCTAGCGGTAAACCTAACTGAAACATCGAAAGCAAACCTAGAACTTAACCTACTAACAAACCTAACGCTAAGCCTAAATCTAACCCTAAACCTACCACAAGCCCTAACCCTAATCCCATGCCTAACCCTAACCCCAACCTTAACATTAACCCTAACCTTAATCGTGATCTTACTCTACCTCTAAAACTAACCCTAGCCCTGACCTTAAGAAAAGACCCTAAGAAAACCGCAATCTAAACCCTTACTCTAACCAAAATCCTTAAACTTAACACAAACCCTACCGTTAAACTCGATTCTCAACCTGACATTAACCATAACTTTATACCATAACGTCAGGTTGCCGTTTCCCGTTTTACATTTGGCCTCTTTTTCACTAACGATTTCAATATTCTTCTTCAGCTTCCCATAATTGCAATGCCCACACTGCACTTATATTTGTTACCGAGGCAGCGTAATTGATCCCTTCCCGTCGTTCCTCTCAAATCCTGCCGTACTTAACTGCCTACCCCTTTCACGCACCAGTTGTCTGTCTGTCAGTGTTGGTTCTGTTGCGTCAATCGGTGCAATCCAACCATTTCACTTTCTCCCCTGTTTATCTCCTCTGACGATGGTTTGGCGATAGCATTTCGAAAAGTCACAAGTACAACTCGTGTTTTTTCCGAAGAGCATTCTGCCTTCATTATATCCATATGTATTCATTCAGAAATGGGCAGACACCAATCCACTGGCCCGAAAAACAAAGAGCTTTATGTGGTTGATAGCAGTCACAAAGAGTCATCCGTTTGTCAGGCAAAAGTCGGCCAAGGAAACAGAGGGGAAACAACAGAGTTTGAGGGCAAGTGATACAGAACTGTTTAAGGCTTAATCGCTCTCGTTCAGTGGGT
This sequence comes from Spirometra erinaceieuropaei, assembly GCA_902702965.1. NCBI lineage: Eukaryota > Metazoa > Platyhelminthes > Cestoda > Diphyllobothriidea > Diphyllobothriidae > Spirometra > Spirometra erinaceieuropaei. The sequence goes on along the minus strand of CACRXP010000461.1, from coordinate 268,036 downwards.
CATAACCCTAACCGCCGACCAAAACGTAACTGATTATTTGATTATCCTAGTTAATTTGTATCATCCACGTGCTTCTAAAATCCCAAGCCCGTCCAATACATAACATAGAAGTACGCCTAAGTTTTTAAAACTTCGTTTTCTTGCTTCTCCCAAATAATTTAAATTGCATTTTCACGAAAATTTTGCATACTTTTTTGTAGTGTTTGTATGGAAAGGGCCCAAATTATGTTAGTAAGCGGAATATAAAATAAAAACTGTTATTATGCAAGCTTTTGACGTGTGGGGCGCACCGCCTACCTCTAAATTCGAGAATAGTTTTATACTGATTAAAGACTCGAAACTATGGTTGGCGGGCCATTAGCAAGCTGATATTGGGAGCATTTTTACTCTCATGTCGAGGCTGTTACAGCTCTAGTGGAATTACGTTGAAGTATCGTGTGCGCTCGGGAGATCTGTGCAAATCAGGCAAAAATAGGCTGATGCAGTCTTGTTAGAAAGTCCCTAAAACCAGGTTTACGAGAATTTGAATTTTTAATTCGTCGAATCATGAAAATCGTAAAAGGCTTTTCCAGAAACTATCTATAAAGCTAAATTATTCCATTTTCTTTTTTTAAAGAAAGGCTGCTCTGATAGTAGCGTCGTTGTTAGATTAAAATATTCTACTTGCTTGGTTACTTATCACGGAGTGAGATCGTTGATTCTGGCCTGAGAGATTCTATTACGATAGCGGCATATCATGACGTGGCGATTAGTCTAGCAAAATGCCTTTCGTTAGTCCGTACCTGTACCACGTAAAATGTTAAAAATACCCACTTTTTTAGAATCTGCGGCAAATAAGACGCATTAGGAGGAAGCACTGTTTTGCCTGGCAGACTAAAGCAATAATGGCATTAATAGTGTCAATACCTCAAAATATAGGAGCTAGCCTGCACCCATATTGGGAAATGCTATGATGGTGGTCGAGAGAAATGCGGCCCTCCAACTAACTATAACTTCGTCTGCGTGGAAACCTACAATCTGATTTAATTTTCAACAGTCTTAACCTCTCCAGTGACAAGACACTAGTGTGTATTTCAGATAGAAGGCTGAACAGAACGTTCTCCTTTGTGTTAGGCATAACTGGGATTTACAATTAACAGTATTTACCTTGGATCTTCCCTCCCCCAAAATTATTTCCTTCCCTCTGGCACTTAGCTAGAAAGACACGTTTATCCTTTCTTTCCAGCATATAACTAATTAGAACCGCGAGATCATTTCTGAAAATTCTGCGTCTGTGGTCCAATTTGTTTCTACTTTCATGAGAAAATTTTCATCAAAAGAGTAGAGCATATTTAAGTCGAAAAGTTCTGTGTCTGTTGAGAAAGTTTGTAATGCTAGAGCGATCGCGTGCCTTGCTTTACTTGCATATTTATGTATGCGCAGAAGACGTCTAGCATGTTTTCACAGCGCAATTCATGATATAAGTTCAACCTAACTTAGACATTGCAACAGGACTGTCTTACAGTCTTCCGGAACGCTCTCAGCTGTCCGCAGTGTGTGTTTTCAGCGGCAAAACCTCATTCCGCAAGGCCTACAGCGTCGCTTTTGCGCCTTAGCGAACATATTTTAATCCTTTAAAAGATCATCCAATGGTTTATGTTTTTATGTCGTATATTTCAGAATACCTGTACTTTAACACTTAACTGTTAAAATGTTGAGTGGAATGACTCGTGTATAATCCAGATGCATTCTCTTGACGGCCGCTGACAAGAAAGGCTGATTTTGAATATTCGCTGAGAAGATTCAATAACGGGCACCCTCAAAGGCTCCATCCATGGCAACAGATACGACTATTAAACCCCACTCGCAGAAGTTGCCTAAGCACAAATCCATTCTAAATAGGCACGACCTCAAAGTTCGTTTCAGCGGCGAGGCTGACTCGTCGGGCATACCTCGTCTGCGTACCTCTAACTTAACAGCTGTGTTTGTCCCGTTGCAGGCATTGGGCGGGTAAGGAGGTTGCTGATGATGAGAATCACAACCAGGAAACCACTCGTTTCTCAGTCTTTTTGCCCTGCCAGCTTGAAGATCGTCACCGCCCCATCCTTGACCACTGTTCGGACTTCAAAAATGTCCGGCAGATTATCGGCACTCCTCGTATGCTTGAGTTCATTTAGCTGTGTATTAGGGACACCAAGGGTTCTTCGTTATCTCACTGTTGAAAACAGCAAAAGAATCCCAAAAATGTTTATTCTATTTCCCTTCCCCTGATCACCTACCTTAAGAAGCAAGCAGATTTACTTATCCCTTTTCGTCATGTCCTTCTCGTTTTCAACTTTACACGAAGGCCGCAAAGGCGCCTCAGTTTACAACAGCCTAAGTTGATTTTTTACGACACAATGCCTTCGAACTCAAGGAAACTTATTATCTCATCATCTGCTTTTGAATTTTAACTTACGTAAGTCACGTGGACTTTCGTAAAGTCGTCTTAAAAATTCCTCGTGTCAGTAAGAACTCTTAAATCAAGCGAGTCATTATCTCACATTGAGTTTGCGATAGCGTTTTCTGCGGCAGAATGAAGCAGCCACGAATCGCTTAACCAACATGTTAAGTAAATCAGTATTTATACCGTGCTGATGTTCTTTTTGAATAGCATGATCATTGCTCAGCTATTCCGATTAAACTGCTGAATTTCAACTCAAATTATCAGTCTGGGTCTGAGAAAAGTTTGTTCCAGAGAATTCACTCCAATTCCGTGCTTCACTTTCTGCGAAAATTAAAAAAACTTTCTGACAATAGAGCTAAAGTATTACCGGAAAGCACATAGTAAACGATGGAGGGCCATAGAGGGGCTAATCCCTTTCTTGTTGTGTCAGCCAAATGCAAAAAAATGGCGAAACTCTTCTCTGAACTTTTAGCTAATATCGGTGTCCGGAGTACGTCAGATAAATCTATCCGCGTTAGTTCCCATGAGTAATTCAGACAATTAATGCATTCTATCCGAAAGCTTTGTGTAAAATCTTTGGTTGTCATGTCATCATTGTCAACACCTTTTACTTTATCTTTAAACGATTTTTGGATATGCTTATAGTTGACAAAGTCTCTTCATAGACCTTCAGAACTAGATTTCCATTCGACTAGAAGCAGTGGCGCTAGACAAACTCCAACAGCACCAATTCTGAAAATCCTTATTTAGCAAGCAGTTTGAGAGCAATAAAAAGACAAAAATGGTCAACATTTGCTACATCGCACTGTCTTTTATTCATCCTTACAGGGCAGAAACGTTTGTGGATAAAATACGACCAGCAGCCCGGAAAGTTGAAATTTTGCTTCACCATTGATTTTCGTCCGCATCACTGTTTATTGCACTAACTTCCAAGGTTGTGGCTTAACTTCTCCATTTTGGTAACATGCTGGGTTACACGATCGTTTATTCACGACGCCAGCCTTCTGGATCATCTCGCACAAAGCATTGTGGTGTCCAATCTTGACTTATCTCTGTGTTTGGACGTTGCTATCCTCTAGACGTTGCATTGAGACTCTGGGCACCAAATCAGGTGAAATGGAAGTTGAGGCCAACTCAAAGTCAGACGTTACCGCAAATCCCTTTGCCAACTACGTCCTGATTCAGCAGTTCGAAATGGAGTGACTGGGTAAATCTCCTGTGCCTACCAAGCCCACTTTGAGAAGTTTGGATAACTTTTCTATATTCGCTTTGTTAGTCCAGTGTGTAGAAAGGTAGCAGCACAGCAAGATGGAATACACGAACTGTCGGTGTTGTATTCAACCTGGCGGGAACGATATCCCTTTGTCTCATTTGACTCTTTTTTGGTATTTTCACATGTTTGAGTGCGGGTTATGTACCCGATTGTCCAGTTGATTTGTTGCTGTTTCGACCTTTGGTATCTGGGCCAGCGCCTTTGAAAGGGCTCCGACTTCCTTATTGTACTCGAAACGATACATTTTAGCCTTCGGCGTTCTTCCAGACGCCCTCATTCAACAAGCGTCTGCTCCAAAGTAACCCATTTTTTGGCTTGCTTCTGTCGTGTCAAAAATGAAACAGGGACAAGGGCTACTATAAAAGCTAAGTCTGGGATATTAACCGTCACTGGTAAACTGATTGCCCTACAAGCATATGTTTAAAAAACGTGGGATTTGAAGCCGTATTCGGTCGGAACTGCTTACAAGTTCCCCCAAAGATGACATAGGAATAGAAATGCCCGCTTTATACAGGTGACCTGCGTTAAATTCGGAGAAGGGCAAATGCGCGTAAGATTGGTGGCATGCGTTAAAGTCGAAGGGCGAATATTTTCTGCGCAAACCCTAACACTGTCCCTAACTCACAACTTGAGCGTAACCCTAAATTCTTCGGATTTAAGCAAAAAACCACCTGCATTACAGGGGGTAAATTTTTCTTTGTTCTGTCGGGGAGTGCCATGTAAGTACTCTCCATCCAAGAGTCTTTGCCACTGAACATTAATTCTTTCATAACACTGTTAGATCCTGTATTGCCTGTCTTAATGGATGCGACTATGGATATTTATTTATTTGGTAACAATCGGGAGATGGCACCCAAATAAATCCGTTACCTAGAAATAATACCTCTAACAGTGGACTTAAACGCCTTCAGGCTATATCAGCTGTTGCAGGCCTTCTTTCACGCACTACTTGGACTTTCCGCGACGGCCTAACATGGGCTGGTCGAACGAACATCGCAGGAGGTTGCATGGACGATGGTCGCTGTTACCCAACCTTCCCCGTCGTTACACACGTACACCTGAATATACGGCATACATTCACATTATGGCAGTTTATTGCATAACAAAAACACTTTTGAATAGGATAAGTCTGCACAACAGGGGACAGGAACAGTTCCCGGGCATCTGTCAAAGACATGGCATTGAGGTCAAACCAAAGACGATACTGTACTTCGTCTATGTGAGCCCACACAGTTCGACCACTCAGGGAGTTTCCTTTTCAGTCTACTCCAGTATGCCTCAATGGCATTGGTGTGCCGTCCGGTGGCAGGGTCTTTTGAGTTCTTTGAGTGCTTAACAGAGAGATGCACTGCCATTCTGTACAACTTCATACTGCTGTGCGCTTTCATTCGTTACCTATGTTATGCAGAGACGGGTTGCAGTTGAAAAGCCGCCACGAAATTTATTGGCCCCAATAAATTCTGCTGTGCATGCTTGTTTTCAATTCATACCCGGGACAAAAATGCTTCAAAGATGTAGATAACTTTGTGAGGAAAGACGATTATACGCCTTCCACTCGTCCGTTACCACTATAATGCCTTTGCCGACCCATTTTGTAATAACAGAACGGAGAGCGGACCAACTTTGATCATTCACCTGTTTAATTAAGGCTTTCTGTCGGCTAGTATCGTACATCCCGACCAGCCACCACGCATAAAACCCTCTTACCACCTGTCCCGTAAGACAGGCTGCTTTGGTTATGCGGATTTTTTTGGGTAGCATCTCCCGATTGTTACTATTTATTTATTTATGTAGCCACAACTGATGTAAACAAATCCCAGCCACCTGTATTACAGGTCAGGTGGTGATAGGGCTTATTACAGGTAGGGCCGGGGACCGCACAGGCGACGGAGTCAAATAATTGTATACAAAAGAAAAGCCGTTGAAATGCGCGGTTTTACTTAGAGTGGTTGAAAAATAGTTGCCCTAACCCTAAGCCTCACCCTTCAAAGTAACCTTGATCCCAACACTAACCCTTTAACACTAACCTTTACCTTTAACCTCAGCCCTTAACCGTAACCTTGAAACATTCGACGGGGAGGTCAGAAGGAGATGACAGGCCGAAATTCAAAAAGAACCACCGGCATTGGGCTAAAAATGTAGACACGACGACAAAAAACAAGGCCGCCAACAGAATACGCACCGTAACGCACACCAACACCACACCAACGTACTAACACCAACTCAAAATAATTAAGTGGGCCAACAGTATTGTGTCCATCAGATGCGGCTGAGAGAGTATAGACAGTTGAGACGACAGCGGCAGCAATTGTTTCATCAAGTTTAAAGCCAACCGCTGATGCTGTGTCCGCCAATTAGAGATGTGAGTGGGCGTCTGAGTTGTCCTGCTGGGATTAATTAACGAAGGACAAAGTATCGATCAGCGTCAAGGTATCGGCTAGCCGGGTGACAGGGTCAATCGAGCAACCAACATTTAATCTGCTTGTAACTGCAATAAAGTATTAACATTTTCTTTGTCTTTTACGAGGTCATTCGTCAAGCTTTACCCTTGATTGATATTCCAGCTTGACCATAAGACGCTTCCAATGATAAGGAATTTTAGAGGTTTTGTCTAACCATTATTGGCTAGCAGCGTGGGACGATGTGTGTTTGACTTTAAGTTTATAATTACTAGTAGGTTTCCCTGTCATTTTGAAGGCATATGTTAATTTTACTTAAAGATCAGACGTGATATACGGTCTGGAAGTCATTGGATAGCAGTGCATTGCCGTTTTTGCCTACGTATGAACTATATCACTCCAAAAGGCGAAATATATTCCTTGCCTCAAGGAAAGTGGGGAGAAAATTTCGGGCAAATTCAATGAAAAGTGGAATCATTGTCACTCCTAACCAAATTTACTGCACTTACGCAGACCTCGAAGGTCAATAAAGACAAAACCAATCAAACAGGGAAGTTCTTTCAAGGCTGCTTTACTCGTATGGATGAACAATCTCCCGGTTGACGCTGTGCGCCAACTAACATAAAGCTCTGTTTTTTGGTAAGCAGTGTCACAATACTAGTTAAATATTCTTCTCCAACCGGAATCAAATCACATATACTATTGTATGTATTCTATGAGCATTTATGTCTACCTGCTATTTCAAAACATCTGTATCCAGCTGGTCCATTAGTTCAGCCGTCACACATCCCTCTCGCCTACACGTCCACCTCCCATTTGCATCACGCATCCGCCTGGTCGGCCGCCCGTGAATCCATCCCACTGGGATGGAGCAGCATCATAACCTGACTCACCTGTCACAAGTGTCCATACTGTTCATGGACATACGGTTACCTCATGGGTCTAGTCGGCCATATGCGTCTCCCTAAAAATTTGCGGAAAACCATTGCAAGGAAAACGCCATCGCCTCCCTCTCAGGCCGCACCTTCCCGGACGGCAATAAACCCGCCCCACAGCACTCCCCACCTGGACAGTACATCAGTTCATCATGCAAGCGTAGGAAGCTTGTTCTTTGCCCTATCCTGGTACTTGACTTGGTCATCAGGTCGACTGCAGCACACGGAGACAGACAATTGTAGTTCTATTAATCAGTGCGACCAACTCTATCAGCAGTTAGTTATCCGCTCGGACAGTCGACAGGTACAATGGCTCCTCCTAAATGGGACTTCTATGGCACTCCCGGTCAGGTGGGATCCGAGTCACCCCTAATTGATCCCTTATAAGCCTGGTACATCGTGCACGGGCAGGATCGTCCGCGGTACGCGTAGACGGGTCGTTTAGTTTTGTCAACCACTGTACCTCCGGTCTTCCAACTCACGATTGCCACGGTGAAGGAGGAGAGTCTGGGGCATGTTACGCAAACATCCGCTAACGATATAAACTCATTCCTACACAGATCGTCCTACGCCCCCCACAATGGGAAGCACATGGCGGACACCGTGCGTGCGACGGTCAAACGCTCGTAACCAGCTATCAAAAATTTTTACGAATTTACCGCTGTGTTGTCAGAAGACGTTGGTACAGGCACTTTGCAGGCAGGCGCCGACTGCGGGGGGTGATCGCCCGTCGTCCGAAACCCCAGATGACAGTGACGTACACTGCGTGCACTCGACCTACAGAACATCGTTCGCACTCTACCTCGTCCCCCTTCCACAGTCCTTATGTTCTCAAAACCCGCCGGCCACGTACTGCGGGTGGCGTGGGAACGATAGGAGTGACCAACCCCTGAGACGCTTCTAAACGTTGTCCACGATTCATCTTCATCTTCCATGCAGTTGTATGGGCTTGATGATGAATTACCGAAGTAGTGTGTTCGTCGACTTGACTTCTCAAATATTTTCGAAAAGTTCGTCTTATCCTACTACCTACAGTAAAGACTCGATTGGTAACTACACTTGCAAGAGGACGGATACCGTTGGTACGTACAGAATTCGACCACTGAAATCATTCAGATGTCTCTGATATTCCTAACGATCACGTTTCATGCACATCAGAATGGCGGGCGACGCAAAGCATCATTTAAAAGCGACTGCTTCGTCGGGCGTTTTGTGTGTAAGAGTGGGCACTTTTCTAAGACTGTTTTTGACTTAGAAGCGATGGAAATGTCTGCCTATCGAACGGCCCACAGGTTTTCCGTCAGTAAATCGTCTCAATGCCTTTCAGCGGGGGGTATATACGTCGGTTTGCATGTTTAAATTTGGAACTACAAGCATCATTACCGCTTAAATAGTCAGAATAAACAGCAATTTTGTTCAAAAAGAAAGCCGACGGACAACCTGTTTTTGGACATGTGATGTTGAAAGTATGTCAAAGCTGGCTAATAAACACGTCAAGAGAATATATAAGTTGAAAAAAATTTCTCGAAATTCAAAACCCCCTTATTGAAAACAATCATTCCCATGACTACGTTCATGTTCAAATTTATATTTTTCAAGGCTTTTAACAGTTATACTTGGCAGAAGGCTTTTCTTACTATAAAACTGCTAGCACAAGACACTATGATGGGAAATCGTTTTTTCTGCATTAAAAACATAATTGTAACTGAATTAGCAGTTCAGAGAAGACAACAAAAGGCTATCATGGATCGTCCTATTAGTGATGCCCTGAACAGAAGATCAGCACCCGGCAGCTGTATAACCAATCCCGATTTCCGGAAACGCGAATGTATATAGTTGCACAGCCCTTGTTCCGAATCCATCTGACATGCTCCACGAAGATTTTTCATCCGCAAACTACCGCAAACTTCTCACAAATTAAACAAACAAATAAAAAGCCGCCAATGTGCACACTTATAGCTGAATACTTATACCCGTAGAAGTGTAGTTATTGGATATGTATTACGTGCCTATCGCTGGAAATCCTAAAGACATTCCTCTCCTAATAAATAAAGATGTCTTATGGTTCTTTAAAATGCTTATTACATCGGGAAATCTTTAAACACGTCATACTTTACTACCTACAGTAGATGTGCTAACTCATGAAATGTCAACCAAAATTTCGAAATGCGTTCTCATTTCGAAAAGATAAAATAAGTAGTGTTGCAAAACTAATCATGATGCAGCATAAATCTATAATGATCCAGTTACCTCAAGGGTGTCGGCTTTCGAAAGAACTTATTTTCGGCTGCATGCAGGATCTATACTCTGCAAAAAATGACTACTTATTAGCATGCAATTTTCTCATTGATTTTCGATGTCCTTAAAAATGCAATTATATTTCATGGAAAACATGCATAAAAATATTCATTCTTTTACTTATTCGGTAGAAAATTACGTCTTCTTTCAATTTCATACTCAAAAGAAAAGTATAATGCAGTTTTAAAAAACGTTTCTAATTCCCGAATAATTTTGAACCCAACTTACTGTTACACTTGCATTCAGGGTTTCAAAACTACAAGCTGTATATTTTCCGTGTACGGAAAACCATGCATTTCTCTACGGTGTTAAGAGGAGACTATATGAGGTTCATAAAATTAAGCAGTGGACTTGAGCAGTATTGTTAACTTTACAAGCCACATTCGTAAATGCAGATACATGACGTTTCATGAACGGCCATTTGACGGTATTAAAAAATCTCACAATTAGAAACCTTTTTTAAAACCGAATTACACTCTTCTTTTGAGTATTAAATTGGAAGAAGACGTGATTTTCTGCCGAAGAAGTAAAAGACTGAATATTTTTATGCATGTTTTCCATGAAATATAATTGAATTTTCAAGGGCATCGAAAATCAATGAGGAAATTGCATGCTACATAAGTAGTAATTTTTTGCAGAGTATAGATCCTGCATGCAGCCGAAAATAAGTTCTTTCGAAAGCCGACACCCTGAGGTAACTGGATCATTATAGATTTATGCTGCATCATGATTAGTTTTGTGACACTACTTAATTTATTTTTTCGAAACGAGAACGCATTTCGATATTTTGGTTGACATTCCATGAGTTAGCACATCTACTGTACTCTTGACTACCTTCCTCCACCTCGTAACACATTATTAACTCAGAACTCTGACCTGCGGAAGCGAATATTTTTTTACGAAACCTCGTCCGGACTGTATCATAACTTTTCTAAAAATATACACAACCGGCGAGCTAGGAAGTTGCTGATTTTCGTTCTGTTTTTTGATATTTTCGAAACTTTAGAAATTTTTTCCATCGTGCCGCTTGCGAGGTGGACAATGTCATGCAACTTTATTAGAGATCCATGCAATTATACGCATTCCGAATAAAAAACACATGACCATAGTCATTTTGACTTGGGTAATTTTCATCCAGTCGCATGTTCATAATTGTCACATGTTTTACATGCGCGTAAAGCTTTCGCATATTGGAGCATTTGTTTATGAGACCCGCTTATCGGTGGAAATCTTTGCCCGCGGACACACGACGGTCGCTGTCTCGTCCTTTAGAACATTGTATTTTTTACGACAAAAAGCAGTCACACCTTCTTATATTTCTTATGGACATCATTTTACCCGACCAATAGTTTTCCTTCAGCAGACAGCAAGTTTTCAAGTACTTCCACGAGCAGTTGTTAGCGAATTAGCAATTTTATGCAGTTAGCTGAAACCACCATAGTTATCTATATCAAAAAAGAGACCCATAGGTAATTGCACTGTATGTTCTAGGACGAAAGACGTCGACCACAGACGAGGAGGTTGAAAAAACAAAATAACTGAAGTAGAAATGATTACTTTTTGGACTAAAAAGTTATACCGTTTCATAATTAACATCAAAAAATGCGGAAAATGCAAAAAACTAATTTCTTTCTCCTCGATACCCGCGTTTCTGCACGTTCAAATGCTTTCCCACACTACTGACAGTCGCACCATGTATGGCTGCACACAATATTTTCTGACTTTTTCATAATCTAAAAGAAAAGCGTTAAGCATTCAGCCATCCGGTGTTCACAAACCGATTTTTCTGACGACGTTGGTAAATATGAAGAAACGACGCAAAACGTATTACATCTGCCTCATAGACCATCCTTATCTGTTTTAACAAACCTAATTATTCCAGCCGGGATGCCTTCGTTTGGTATGTACATATGACTGCATTAATGAATAAAAGGTAATTTCCCGTAGGATTTTCAAATATGCACTCAAAGCTGAAGCACAACTTAGGAAACGGCCAAGTCACACGTCCTTCTAACGAGAAGTATTTTAGTGTGTGACATCAGTCGAGCGATTTGGGTCACGAGACACGTTTAGCATTTTATATTTAACTCTACTCCAAAAGGCCTGCCGCGTTAACGGGCAACACAGTTGCGGGTGCCTTTGCGTCTGGATGGTGTACATTGATTTGACAGCGTAATTAATCCAAGCATTTTTAAGACTACATCATGACGAATGGTCACTTCTATGCCGGGCCTAATGTACAGATGAGAATCTCGAATCCGAAAAAGTTATTCTCTGGGTCAAAGTATATTGACAAATGTCCATGTATTTTAGCTATTTAGGCAACATGCAGTAAGCATAAACTACGGAAGTCTTTTCGGTTTGTCATCAACGGGAATCAACTGAAGCAGGAAACGACTCAATGATGTCCGAATGATGTGTATAAGCGTATTTACCGCATCTCATGAATCGGAAAATTGGCTTTCAAATAGCAGTCTTCGATGACACTAAATGACACTTTTTAAATTTTTTGTATTACACACATCTCAATACTGCAACGTTTTTATGTACAGGCCCTTTCACCCTGGCCGTCGGAATCCACACATTTGTCGTATTCTTTGCCTTTTATAGTGACCGTACATCTTAGGAAATTACCATGACCTAGGACATTGTTCTGATTCTTCTTCTTTCTTGGGATCGCTTGTTGCTAATCGTGCAATTTGGAATATCCAACGGTACGATTTCCGAGTTATCTGCGATTGTTCAAGAATTTTCAGATACCTCTTGTAAATAAATCCGAGCATTTAGAGACCAACCAAAAAAATCGACTTATTTGTAAGTCTTGTTTGAAAATCGCCCTAAAATTTGCCATGTGCAAGGTCGACTCGTTGGTCATAAAAAATACGTTGAATGCTTTTTGAAAAAGAAGAAGAAGAAGAAGAAAAGGACACAATCGCCGGGACAAGAGCTTTATTAGCCTGACGTTTCGAATTCCTGCTCGAATCCATCATCAGAGACAAAAGCAGATAAAGGTGGTTCATGCATAAGAGACTGTAGTATTTATAGGATGAAGTAGCCATGCTGCCGCACACCTATGAATATTCACGGTTCCCCCCCCCCTTCGTCAGGGATCGTTACACGTGGCGTGATGGCCGACATTCGCGTCGTTAATTGCTGCGATTTCATAAGGTTCGTTGGATGTTGGTGTGATGATTTCTCGACCATCTGACGCGCTGACCTGGGCGTTGGGAAGAGTGTTCACCTGTGCGCTCCCCGCGTGACCAATTACTCCGCCTAGACGAAGTCTCAGCACCGAGTATGGAATGGGAAGATCATTTCACTTGTTAATAGACTGGGGACCAGTAAACCATGACTCAAGCAGCTCCCGGCTTACGCGGTTGTCACCTCTGCGAGAATTTCGACCTCGTCAAATTTGAATGTGTGGTCAGATCTCGCCGAATGAGCCGCAACTTGAGAGCTGGCGTCATTTCTCTGCACCGCTGCAGCGTGTTCGTTCATTCGCGTTCGGAGTTGTCTTCCGGTTTCTCCGGCGTAGTTGCTTTGTCCGCAACTGCACCAGACACGATAAGCGACTCCAGATGTTTCTTACCGTGGCAGTGGGTCTTTCGGTTTCATTAACTGACGCCTCCGGTCTGTGTCCAACTCTAACTCCAAGTGATGCGAGAAGGCGGCAAACAGCTTCCGAAACGTTCTTGACATATAGAAACGCTCACCAAACTTTGGTGTCCGTGCGGTTAGGCCTTTCGTCCCTTTTGCGTATGCACCGGCTGACGAAGTTGCACGGGTAGCCATTAGCTTTAAATACCCGTCGGAGAGCCGTCGTAAGTATTGTAGTTCGGCAATCTTGTCTTCCGTCTCACTGCAGTGCGTTTTGACACGCCGATAGAGCGTCCTTACACAACTGCGTTTGTGGCGGACTGGGTGGTTGATGTTGAAGTTCAGTACTTGCATCGTATCTGTCGCTTTCCTGACCACTTTGGTCTTTAGTCCACCACAATCTTTGCGGCATACGAGGACGTCCAGGAAGGCAAGCTGGTTGTTCTCTTCCTCCTCCATCGTAAATTGTATGTCTGGGAAGACCGCATTCAGATGTTCCTTGAATGTCAACACCTGATCCCGTTCGATGACGACGAACGTGTCATCCACATACCGGGCCCAGAACTTCGGTTTGTGGTGTTGGAAGACCAGCGACTCTAACCGTTGCAGGACCGCCTCGGCGATGAATCCCGAAATCGGTGAACCCATTGGTGTGCCCTTCACCTGTTCGTAGATTGTCCCGTCGAACGTGAAGTTCTTCCTGAGACAGAACTTCAGGAGCTGAAGGACTTGAGTGCGTCCAAGACGATTCTCCGTTTCATCGTGTTTGCTTTGTAGAAGCAGCTCGAATGCTTTGCTGCCTTTATACAATTCTAATCAGAACTTCTGAAATTCCTAAAAATCGAATTTGGTTCATGACGAGGAGACCAACCGTTCAGTTTTCATGTCAAACGGGTAGGGCGCCCGCGATTAATTAGCATCAAACACATAGCCAGTCACATTTATTTTCATTCTACAGCCAATCCCTCATCTGCGCCAAATAAATGCTTAAAACATTTCCAAACTACCCTCTACTAACTTCGCCATTTTCTCGTTTGATGATTATAAATGGCCTTTGACATTATTGTCTTTTAGCATCATTCATTTCCTGAATTTAAGAGGGGGAACTTTGTTCGTTCGTATTCTCATGATAGCGCTTAGGAAACATTGCGTCTATTGTCTTATCTCGATCAGTTCGTTTAACCGTTAACGATCTGAATACAATTTTCATTTCTTTTAGCAATAATGCATTTGAGTGGAATTCCGGAGTAATTATCCCTCACCATTTAGAATTATACTAAACTGCGTTAACCTACTCTCCCACCCCGAGTGTCCTCTCCACAGATATCTTAATTATGCACCACTTGTTCTGGGTATTTATGATGATTGAGTGCGCAGAGCTATTCTTCAATGAGTTGATATGCACCCGAGCGTGGATGCAAAATATATAAATATTTTGAAATTCTATTGACTGTGGTTGGTATAAATGCTGGATAGGGGTGCGCATCATTTTGGAAGCATTGTTTCAAGTTTTTTAGAAAATAAAACCTCCACTTACATTGAATAAGATGCGTACGAAAAACAAATAACACCAGAAGACAACAAGCGATAACTGCCGATAACTGTGACTGTCAATATCATAAAGAATTGCCAGTGAACAAATGCAGCATTCGCATCATATTTGACTTCCTTCAATGCAGCGCTAGTGTACTGTGCAGATGATTTCATTATAATAGTTCAGATAAACGAAGAGGGAGAAATCGACGTGTAATGAATAAAATAGGTCGGTGGATATACCTACAGTAGATGTGCAAGCTCATGAAGTGCTAACCGAAATTTTAAAACGAATTTTCACCTCAAAAATGATACTTAAATGGAGTAGTAATTTAACTCGTCACGCAGCACAGTCCCATGATAATTCGGCTAACTGAAGACGCTGGCTTTTGGACCAACTTCTTTTTGACCGTCTGCAAAACTATTCTATGTAATAAATTGATACTAAAGTAGCATGAATTTTTCTCAATAATTTCCTATCTTTTTAAAAATTTGAATTTATCTCAAAGAAAATATTATTGTAAAAGTACTCCTTCGTTAACTCATTTGGTAGAAACTTACGTCTTCTGCAGATTTTATAATTGAAGAAATGACATAATTTGGTTCCAAAAAGTTTTTAATCACAAGAATCCTTAAGTCCGTGAAATGCCAGTTCATTAAACATTCTGTCTCTGCATGTACTAATGTTGCTCGTATAGTTTGCGACATGAATCAAATCTACAGTTAAATTTCATAAACCTCTTATAGTCTCCTCTTAAGATCGTATAAAAATTTAGTATTTTCCGTGAACGGAAAATATTTAGCCTTTAGTTTGGAAACTCTAAATGTAAGTGCGATGGCAGGTTGGGTTCGAAATTATTCAGGAATTGTAAAAGTTTTCAAACCGAATTATACTCTTTCTGGAGTAAAATTTGTGGAAGACGTAAGCTTATACCAAATGAGTGAGAGAATAAACGCATGTTTTCTTCGAAATATAAGGGCATCGAAAATCAACGAGAGATATTCACGCTACTTAAGTAGTCGTCTTTTGTAGAGCATAGTTTTTGCAGGCAACAGGAAAAGGGTTTGTACAAAAATCGGCTAAAATGTCGGAGGATTATGCTGCATAGTCATTAATATGACGACCCTGCTTAGGCAATCTTTTCGAGTCGAAAACCTATTTTAGAGTTTCAGTTAACCTTTCACGAGTTAACACATCCACTGTATGAAGAAAATTTCCATGTTAATGAACAGCAGAAACAAGATGGCAGCTTACTTCCGAAATTCTGCCTTCAAGTTGAAACAGAGAGCTAAGTACGGAGCTGAAAAAACAGAAATTGGCGTTCAGCACTCACGGTTGCCCACATTTGTTAAGCAAGGAGCTGCCGTGCTGAAGAGGCCTTATAATTTAATATACTTTGGTGGAAGTTTAAGTCTATGCTTGTCAGATTGAAGCGAATATAAACATGGCACTGGTCAGCCGCATTTCTGCACATACCTACGGCAATAGTTGTTTTAGAGACCTATCACGATGAGCAGATATAAATAGAGACTTATATTGAAGAAGGAGGCACGATCGCGGGGACAAGAGCTTTATCAGCGATCGCGCTCCTTCTTCAAGACTACTTTCTGGGACTCGTCTCTTCGCTTCTGTTGTCAAAGACTTATATCTTCTTGTTTTGCATTCCATTCTATGGGAAGCATAAAGGAAGTGAGAAAAGACTAGAATTCATTTTGAACCATGAGGGCAAGTGAGGAAATGGATATATTTTCTATTAAAAAGGGAGCCTAAATATTTTGTCGAAAGAACTGAGAATAGTCCCTAAACACGATTAGAAAATAACATATTTTTCTAAAAAATTGTTGAAAACTCAGTACTATGCCTGTGCAAATTATTAAATATGAGCTTAATAGGATCAACTGATTTCAAAGCAATGTGTTTGCTGTTTGGCTAACTTCACACCTTCGTCATTCTTTACTTTTTGATGACTAGCAGAAAAAATCAACCTAGCCTTACTTTAGTTTCAGTACGCCTGTTTCAAAAGTGGCATCCTAATGTGACCTACAACTGTTAATGTGAGAAAATATGCGTGGACGTTTACTATCTTGGATTGCTAAGGATAAGATTGGTCCTGTGTAGTAAACACTGTTTGAGCATTTTTCGACCGACAGCCAATAAACTCCTGTAATAAAAGACGGTGGTACGAATTTGGAAATTCACGGTTGTTTACTATGCACTGTAAATGTATGCGCAAAAATAGAAGTTTTACTCATCGAACCACCAAAGCAAAATGGCATTTTTCCATACGGTCGGGGAATTTTGAAAGTTTTGAAATAGCGCTCGTACCAAAATCCTTATTTGCTAAAATAATGTTATAACTTTTGAATACGGTGTAATAGTGAATAGTCAAAACCATGCATTGACCTCGACGGTCGATACACACAGACGTTCGTCACAAAAAGGCTATTTATGAACAATTGCACGGAAGGCTTTGCCTGGCTTGACGTTTTATAGCAGCCATGTTTATGCTTTGCTAAAAGCTGGATCATGTCGCCTGTCAGTGCAAATGTAAGTACCGTTTGCATAGCATTCGTGGTCTGCTTATTTTCGGTGGGATTTGAAGCCATACACTGCTCTTGAGGGCCGCCCGCAATAGATCAGGCATCTCCACCACTTTTGCAGGTGGGTCTGCAATTTCCGTCCGTCTTCGCCAACGTATTTGCAGTCTTCATCGTTCCAACATATTTGGTAGACAACTTGGGTATCCAATGGCCCGAAGGAGGTCATTACGATATTCTCGTTTAGCCCTTTTGTCGGCTGGTTTGCTGCAGTAGGCAATGCCTATCGACCCCAGGGAGCAGTATGTCGACGTTAGATTCAGCACAAAAACACTGCCACCCACTGAAACTTCAATAGTTGTCTATGAAATGCATTATAGCAATGAAGACTGAAATTACGTTGGGGAAACCAGACGGAAATTGCAGACCCGCCTAAATATCACAAACTGGCAACTCGAAGATTAGACCCGAACTCACAGCTTGCAATTCAGATCGGAGGAACTGGCCACAGTTTTGAATACCAAGGAGCAACAGTTTTAAGTCGGGGCACCTCAAAGACAGAGCGTTTTACACTTGAGACTTGGTACTCGGATGCCAAATTCATTAACAGGCATCTAGAACCTCTTGCAGCCCACAAATTCCTACGTCACTAGGTACGCCATGACCAAGACAAGACGGTGGCACGGAGCTTTAGAATACTGAGCAAACACGACCCGTCGAATAACTCAGCCAAAAATGGAGCACAGGTGCAACCCACCCCCATTGACTTGGTGACAAACAGCGCGGGATGCCGCCTACATTCATAGATAACGGCTAATAGGCCAAGTCAGCCCAAGGCCAACTGATTCGGCCGTTTCTTCAAAATTCTGGACGATTTTTCTGCATAAAAGACTTTAGTGATAGAGAGTCGACCAAGCCCTCCAAAACGTGAGTCTTTTAAATCCATTCATCCGATGGGCCCTTTATTTCCTGCTTACTCGCAGTCTGCCCTTTTTAAAGCCATACGATGATCTCGAGTACCGCTCGCAGTAGATCAGGCATCTCCACCACTTCTTCGCAAAAGACCAGATACTTTCCACCATTTCTGGGCCAGTACCTCTATATTCATTCACGGAGGCGGGAAATGAAAACTCATTAAATAATTGACTTTATCTACCAAATTTCAACAATTTCTTCGGTGATGCTCATTACCAGAAGTTAACTGCTATATATGTGCAATGCGGACGGATTATATATTGAAAAAGGTGATTACATATGTGGACTAATTCATGAAATGTCAACCGAAATTTCGAAATACGTTTTCGTTCCGAAAAGATTAATACAGTAGTGTTATAAAAGTTATCATCATGCAGCATAGTTATATAATAACTCTGTTACCTCAAGATGTGGGCTTTCGAATGAACTTCTTTTCGGGTGCATGCAAAAAAGATACTCTATAAAAAAAGGACTACATATGTAGCATTCATTTTTCTCATTGATTTTCGGTGTCCTCAATGATTCAATTATATATCATAGAAAATATGCATAAAAATATTCATTTTTAGTCATTTGGTAGAAAATTGCATCTTTGTCCAATTTCTTCCTCCAAGAAAGGGTGGAATTTGGTTTAAAAAAGTTTATAATTGTGAGAATTTTAATACTGTGAAATGGCCGTTCATAAAACGTCATGTCTCTGCATTTACCAATGTGGCTTGTAAAGTTAACAGCATGGCTCAAATCCACTGTTAAATTTTATGAACCTTATATGGTTTCCTCTTAATACCGTAAAAGTATGGTATTCCGTACGAGGAAAATATACGGCTTATAGACTGGAAACCCTGAATACAAGTGCAGCGACAGGTTGGGTTCAAAATTGTTCGGGAATTGGAAAGTTTTTTGAGAACCGAATTATATCCTTTTTTCAAGAATAAGTTGGAAGAAGACGTATTTTTCTACCAAGCGAGTAAAAGAATGAATATTTTTATGCAGATTTTTCCTGAAATAAAATTGAATTTTTAAGGGCATCGAAAATCAATGAGAAAAATGAATGCTACTTAGGTATTCATTGTTAAAGAGTATAGTTTTTGCATGCAGTCAGGAAGAATTTTATTCGAAAACCGGCATGTTGAGGTAACTGAATTATCATAAAATTATGCTGCAGGATGATTAGTTTTACAACACTAATTAATTAATCTTTTCAAAACGAAAACGCACTTCGGAATTTCGGTTGATATTTCTTGAGTTATCCCACCTACTGTAAGTAAATGCATCGGGTAGCCTTTCACTAAGCAATTGACGTGCTTTTAATCTATAACGACATGCTTAATGTCATGACCTCAAATCCTGTCAACTGACGGGCTGACTCGATCCTCGCCTTTCTAGCTGTTCTGGTGCGTGATAGATATCCTGCGAACCAGGAGTCAGACTTCAAAGGCCCAAAGACCTCTATAGAACAACAACTCCATCCACCACACTGGGGAGCAGGCGGAACACAGTGTCGCTCTCAGTCCCCGATAAAACACATCTCGCCGTCAGCCGACGCGGAGCATCTTTATTTAGCTATCCAATTAGTTTAGGTGTTACTGTTTCGTCATGTTCTCTGACGCTAGACCCTTGCACAGCTCCAGAATTTCACTTAAGTAGTCATCCCCTCTATAGCTTGACCTTTTTACAGTAAGCAAAACTCCAGCCGAAAATTATTGTACCTGCTTGCTTTAATGTGCATCTCTTACTCATGGAAGTGCCTTAGATGCAAAACGTACTTTCAAAGATTATGGTAGTAAGGCGATGATTACTGCCCTGTTCTCTATTTTTCAAAAAGAGACCTGATTCTTGAAGAAAAAGAAGAAGAAGAAAAAAGAAGAGGAAAAATGATGGATATTTTAGCTGTGGTGTTTACTTCGTATCTGGAAATGTCAGTAATTTTAATTTGACGAGTTACGGGTACTGATCGTTATTTTAAGTTATCTACTAAAAACCGACACCCAATTTTGGACCTTTCTTTTTAGCACATCGACCTTTCATTACGATGCCAAGGTAAAACAAATTCATTTTCTCCAGACTACTGTACTTTACCAGTTTCTCGTAATTTTATCAAACTGCACCGTCTCCTTTAATTACCGAAAGGTAAGACCAGACGATGAAGCTCTCTGCCGTGATCCTGGCAAACTATTTCATGAACGCATGTTTTCCTGGACCGTCCGTTGTGTGGTGAAGCTCAAAAACCGGCTCAAAAAACTGACTGTTCTAGTTTGCTGAGTCTGACCACCCCATTAATGTCCCGTTTCCATCCTCTTGCATTATTTCTCTTGGTTGAGGCGTTTTTCTCTATTAAAAACAATTAACCTATTGTCTCGTAGTTTTCGCTACCAAGCCTCGTTCACTGGCTGTTATAATTGGAAAATTTGAGCTTCAAATACTTACTCTGAGCTGTCAAATTTGACGGGTATTGCGCGTATGCCAGACTTCACGAGACGAGAACGTCTGGTTTTCCGTGTACTTTTAGCCACAAACACTAGCTGCATTTAGTATACAAGTTAGGCAGTATAGATGGAAATCACAACTTGAATCACATGTGTCTCTTTGCTGTAGATATTTTCGGCAGCATGTGTGATTTTCCCGAAAAACAGTAGTTAATTATTTGCAATCATCCACCATGTTGTGCGCGATGTATAATAACTCTTGGAAACGGTGCATAAAATAGTTTACCTCTTTATTTATTTTTGTTAAACATTCCCTGTTTGATTTGCCAAACTAAATTACTCTTTGCTTTGTTTTAAGACCGTTATGTTTGTTTCTTTGCAAACCTACACAGCATGCGTTTTTCAGCAGCATGTATGAATCTACTAAAAAGCAATAGAATAATTTTTAGTGATCAATTATTCACCATAACGTTTATGATGTGTAAAACCTCCTAGAAACGATATATGAAATAATTGTCTGTTTGTTGCCTTTTCTTGAGCATTCCATGTTTAATTTTCGTTGTTCCCTGGTCTTGATAAATTTTATTACCTTCTTTTACGTTTTCAGCCCAGTCTGTTTATTTCTTTGCAAAGCCATACAGCATGCGTTCTTCATATAGCGGATTGATTTGTCTTACCCTCCGTCAGGGTAGGGGGACATTGGGAATACATTGAACAGAAGAGCTAATAATGAACAAATTACGTTACTGACCTCGCGAATATTTGCCTCTATATACAACGATAAACACTTCCCAGAATAACTCGCACTCAAAAGTCTTTTTAATTAGAACCTTTAAATATCTCACTTTAGGGTGACGGATAAAAATTTCATGTTTTTATGAATTCTTCTGAGGAAATATCACTGTGACAGGTAAAACTTAAGACATCAGAAAAGAACTTTACACATACTGTGAACTTTTTAAGACCAGGATGGAACAAAGTTCATGCTTCAAAGTATGCTGCAAGTATTAAAATCTTTTAAATCCAAAATATCCTATTTTAAGCACATGTTTCTTAAAAGCATTATTAGAGTAAAATAAATGATGTAGGTTAATTTTATACGTTCTCACTGAAATTTGATGAAAAGGAGCACAAGCTACGCATGTGTTTATTTGTAACGTATCTATTTCGCACAGGCGATCCAATGGGCACTTCCTGATGGTTAGCAAGGGATTTCAAAACACCTTTTAAATCGTCGTTCAATAAAGTTCTCAGAGTCAACTAACAAGGACGCCGAAGTGAGTGTTTCTGGCTAAGCATATGTTACGGACACCTGCGCATAATTTCTGCACTTTTGGCGAAGATGAGGTTCAGCGTATTTTTGACGCTGTTAACTTATAGCGCTGACCTATACCCCAATGCATGGCTGAGTATTTCTCTGCGCTCCTGCTGATGACATAAAGATTTGCTCACGACCGAAGTTTGTTGGGGGGAGGTCTTGAAATCTGTTGAAATCCTCGGAAACTCAGGATAAGGTCAGCTAGTTGGCACAGATAATTGACCACCCTTGAGTGCGAAGCAGGAATAAATCACAAGGGTCACCAACTGCTGAAGGGTTGTGAGCTCATTCCGTGCGGGAGTGAAAACGCCACAAATCCGCTAAATTTACGAATATTTCGTTCCATTTTCTGCATATAAAACTTTCAATCAATTCAGATCTACCCAACTCAATCCAAGGATATGATAGCAGCCACATGTTGGTTTTGTCTTAATTATATTTTTCCTGTGTAGGTGAAGATACAATTTATTTTCATATTTCCAGTGATGTTTGTAACAGTAATATTAGGAGTTTTCCTTAAAATTCCGATACCTACACTATCGATCCCTGATATATCACAGGACCATCTGTAATACCTATCCTTGATATATCACCGTACTATCTGTAACTTTAACAGTCGTGATATTTTGATTTGCCAGTAGTATCGACCATGATATCGGCGCTTAAAGCAGTCGTCAACAGTTTTTTCATATGACCAGTGGTTGCAATTACAGTAGTATAAATGGGATACGATTAAATTTTATTGGTATTTCTGACACAAGCGGCCACTAAGGAAACCTTTCAATTCATATGTTCGTTTGGATTCTCAAGCAAGCGTATCATCAGAGGCAGTTATAAATACCATCTTCGACATGTACTAGTGCGATGGCATTGGACTTATTGACTGTTCGGAGGCACGCAACATTTATTTGCAATTTTCGCAATGCCTTGTAGGAGATTCTGGCATATAACCTCTTTCGAATATTTTAAAGTCTAGCAGAAACCAAAACTTTTGAAGTTAGCGAGCTGTGGCTTCGGATGAGCCATAAGTCCCTGCAAGCCTGAAACACTACTGTGTGATTACTGGAAAAATACTGCATACAGTTCCAACTCCCCCGATAGACAGCTTCATTTAAATCATGATCAAAGTAGTGTGGAACATGGCAAAGTCTTCTAACCCGCAAAATTTTAGAAGGAGTACAATACACGGCGTCTGAAGGGTTTATATCATGGTGTTTAAATTTTTTTATTCGTCTAAGTCAAGCGAATTCTACGGGCTCCTGAGATCAGATTATACATCTGAATAGGCTCGGAATTATAGGCAAAATATTGTCCGACCAAATCTTACCATTGTCATAATTATTCTCACGAGACTAACTGTTTTGGACAGTCTTGTTGTGAAAAATCTTCGGCAGTCAAAAACGTATTTATGTGAGTCGTCACAGCGAAAGTCCGAACTTGACATCGCCCGGCTAAGCATTAACCTTTAAGGTAGACCTGACCGTTACTCTATTTGCAATGATGACGTCCTCTGATTGAACCTACTTTCTTTGATAATGGGTGTTTATATGTTTTGTGGGGTTTCGCGTATATAGGGCCGGAGGAGCTCGACTGGGCATAGAAGGACATCGAGTTGGACTCTGATACAATATTTTCTCGCTCACACTAAAACACTGTAATCATTTTCCGAGTGGAAAAACAATCTGAACGATCCTGCGTTTTATAATGATCTTTTCCTAGACGAGTCGGACAGCGACTTCCAATGACCATAACCTTGATTGTTCAGTCAAAGCTCTAGTGTGACCGAACATGACGTCCCTTCAGCACATCATCCAGACAGCGAAAATGTGGGTATTGGTCAGCCGTGAGTAAAGAAATACGTTTTCGACCGCCTTGACGTCAGCCCTTTTGAATCCACAATTTACTGCCAGAAGTCATCAGTTTCTGCCCCTCCGCGACTGCATTTGTTTTTCTCCACTGTTCCGCACCATTTTCTGAAATAGCTCTCTTCTTTAAGCAACGATGCTACGTCCTGACCTGCCAATAACTTACATGTAAAGCCTCCGTTCAACAAAACTCAATGCTCACGCGCGTACGCATTTTATTTCTGGCGCAATCTAGTGACCAGACAGTTCTCTTTATCAACCGAGCAATCTTAAAATTGCCTCGGGCGTAAACTAGTTAGAAACACAAAGCACGAACAGAGGACAGAGATTATTGTCACCCACGTTTAACGGAGGTGAAATTAGAGGTTGAGAACCACATACCCTTTGTTAGCTCACCGTCTTATCTCTGGACAGCAGTATGTCAGGCAAATGAAGAACGCATGCCGACAAGTGCGGGTGGGGTTTTGTCTTCAGAATTGTCAAACGAAGTTGTCTTGAATTTTACAACGGCTTTACCGAGGCTCCACGCAGGCGAAACCGTCATTAACAAGAATACTACCGCGTTTGTTTATTTTTAGGGTGTTAGGTATAAACAGATCTTTAAAACTGAAAACAGGTTGCCCAGCAAGTTCAGAGGACCCCTTAAGTTGCTGAGTGATATAAAGCTTTAGGAGACACAATCGCGGTTTTGTTACGGGCCTGTTCCTCCACAGAAACAATCTATTAAGGCATTTGAGCTGGCCAAAGGCAATGTTTATTTGGGCATCAGTAATTATTAGTAAGCTAGGGCAATAAGCTGTGCGACCTCAGTGTTTGAATAAACTATGATCGCCGAGTTCTTGACATATGCATTTATTGAAGGTCTAAACGATCGTTCAAAAAAGGGACATAGTTGGCGAAGGTGATGAGTAAAAATTTAAAAAAAAACAAAATAAATTTGAGCATACGTTTTGACTCCAAAAAGCCACTAAATATGGGTCACAAATTCATCGGATTTAGGACAGCATCTCAGGGTATTTCGTGTATTATGATATGCTGAGCGTCTCTATCGCTGTACCTGTATCCGGTCGAATGAACATGTGATTCAGTGGTTCGGGCGTTGGGCTTAAGGCCAACGGGTCGCGGGTTCGAGCTTTGTCGGTTGCAGAGCCCGGAGTTGCACATGGCTGACTGACGACTGCAGATAAGTCAGAAATGGTCGTTTGAGTCTCCTGTTTTTATCGGCAATGCGCTTCTGCCGTCGATATCTGCAATGACAAACTAAATGACCACAGTTTTCAGCTGTTTTATAGATTTTTAAAGGAAAATAATTTGTGAAATAGAGACCTTTTAAATAACTGGTTTAATATGCAAGGTTTAATTTCTTTTAACAAAACATGGCACCTGTCCCAATATATCGGAGACATTGGCGCACTAGGCTGTTTACTTGAATTATAATGACAGCAGCGTCTTTGTTATAAAGACCTTACCAGACCATGTCCTCCATAAGGTCATTCAACATATTGTAGGATTATCTAACAGATCCCATTTTCGGTTATTTCCTGGAAAACATAACCAACTAATTTTAGGTATCTCTGCTCGCTTAAACGACCGTGAAAATACTCAATACTTGTTTTTCCAGGTAAGATAAACATTGATGATCACTTTTTTCAGTCGAAGCCCCAGAGATCTTGACTTATTGGGTTTCTTGCAACCATTTATCTTCTGTCATGCTTCCGTCTCTAATTCACTACCCCGCTCGACGCGAGCTGCGGGTTTTCTGGAAGGTTAAATTCAATCCGAGTTCTAGGCTCACTTTATTTTGTCATATCGTTTTCTGCAGCAAGACAGGTGTTCCTCCCCTTCTTTTTTTATCCTTCCAATTGGCAAATTGTGATCTCACAGAAGACTTTTCACCTTTGACACGGATAGTTTGCTAAGGCATTCAAACCGTAGCAGACCTGTTGAAGCTAAGGACATATTTTCTGAACCAGAGGTTTTACTCACCTAACTTTCAGTGCGCAGAGTTACTTCAAAAGCAAACAGTGATCGACTTTGGATTTCCATCATGACCTTTGGTGTTCCTTCAAAGACCTGATGTGGCTGAACATTACGCACTTTCAGCATTTTTCTTTAGGCAGCAAGAACGTGGGTATTAGTCAGTTGTGGATGGTGGAATGCGGTTTTCGAGTGTCTCTCAAGAACGCCTTTGAAGCCACATCTGACCATCAAATGCTGCGAGTTCAGCAAACGTTTGATGATCGCATGATTGAATTTTCTGTACAGGCATTTGGTTACTCCTAAGTATCGGTGGGAAAATGGTTGGCTCAGTTTAAGTATTTAAATCCTGTTTTGAACCATCGCGTGTGTCAGCAGAGCATTTCAGAAATTGAATGGACTGTTTCGCAAATACTGATTTCTGATTCGCTTTTTACTGCGCATAAATGTTTAAAAGCCGAGCCGTATTCGGCAGCCCAGAAAGGCTTGTCTATTTTACCTTTAGGTTGTAGATTAACGGGTGTGTATAAAGAATTCGTGAGTAAATTCAATCCCGTATATACGAGAAAAAGGTTATGGTGGGGATTGTACACGGTTGCCCAAAACATGCATCTTCTTCCCAATCCGGTAGTTAATCCACTATCAAGCCGATATTGGCTTTCGACTCCTTTGAGAAAAGTGTATTTCAAAAAGTTATATGCTTTGAAATCAGTGGAAAATCGACATTCCAAACGATGACACACTAAGCGTAAACGATTATTTCCGATAACAGTAGGATATATTGCCCATGAACTCATATCAGGGGACCCACATTTGACCAACTTTGGACCATACGTCATTTTCCCTCGATTGTGAGTATAAGACTATGAAAATATTTGTAAAAGTCCTTCGATTTTGTTGTAATTTGCAAAATAGGTGCTCTATAACGTTCGTTGCCAGGGAGTTGGACTGTATGATTAGCAGATGTGGAATATTCCTTTCAGTTCCACGCCCATATCTCTCGCTCAGTAGACCTGATACTTGGACACGTGTTCCGTTTGTCTTCACCTCACCAAGGAAGCTTACCTCTTTAGCGATGCCAAGCGATAGTCGGTGAGGACTTTTGGCTTTTGCCAAAGAATGAGCAGTATACTCCGATTTCGGTCGAGTCAACTTGTGGGGTGACATCCTCATAGGATGCATGCAGTGTAGAATTTGCAGTCCCGCCGAAGAACCACCATCCGTCTGCAAAGTTTTTGGAATGTAAGACACAGCATAGGTATGGTCTACCGCATGTAGTACATGTGAAGCTACATTTCCAAAACCGTTGTAGGGGATAAGACAAGTTGGTTAATTGGTTTTCAGTCGTGCTTTGCCGTTGTCTGGTTGATGAGTGATTCGCTCTAACAGGCAATTGAACCTCTGCTCCTCTTGTTACACTCAGACTATTTAATTTTCTTTTTGAGAAAAGGGTGTGCATCTTGGTATATCTATGCTCTTCGCATTTGTTAAACTGGAGAATAACCTGAAGTTTCTGCTCGCCAGTTCATCAACGCCCTTTAAAACAACCTTGTGTGATTACTGATTACAATTTAAATACGATTACGGGATAGAGTAAACAAAGCACCTGTTTGATATCTGTACTCTTCGGACCAAACCAGTCTTTTCGACCAACATAAGTTAGTAATTGATCATTCATTGGTTCGCGCAAGTCAATGAGGTCTCCGTAAGCGACGTTAGTCCACTCGTTTGACTAAAATGTGCGAAGCTCAGTGCCTTCCAAATACTTTTGAAAAAGTTCTTCTAATTAATTCAAGCTTCGAGAGGGTCGGCACATTAATGATGTGCAACTATATAAACCCTTGCTTTGATTCAGTTTAAGCACATTTGCGAAGGACAGGACAGTTTTATCAAGAAGCCTAATCGCTGTGACATTTGCCTGCGAGACAACGACCAACTGTCCCCAAGGACACAGGGGCCGCGAACAAAGTCGTGCTCTGAACCCCAAGTGACTGAGATTTTCTCAGAGACTCGGATTGTCCAAACGGCTCAAGACTGTCAGATCACTTTATCTTGACGCAAAAAGGGCAACAGAAGTTAAGTGCTGGATAGGCCACTTTTCATTTATTAAGTCAAAATAAAGGATAATCGCCGGCAATGGTAAATATACACAGCATTACCAGCATAATGAGCTGCTGATGATCAATTATTAATGGAAAGGACGTCGAAGAGTAAATTTATGCAATAGCAGTGGACAAAAAATATTGTCGGGCAATTTGTAACTGTCATCATTTAAACAATTCAGGCATGTGCAGTTGATTGCTTGCGTTAATGGCTGTCAAAGAGTGGCCGCAAAAAATTCCGCAACTATTCCGATAAAGTTAAAGGAAATCCGTCTATATGTCAGCTTTTGAATTTGGTAAGAACTGCAAAACGCAACGTTTCGGCCAAATTACCCCTAGCACTAGCGTCGACTGCTTTTTGTGTCTAATTTGGACTCCACTAGGACTGCGAGTGACTTCAGGAAAAGCTTAGTAATAACTGCTTGTAATCGGGTCGATCTCAGGTCCTGCCGGCTTGAATACGAACACATCGGATCTCCAGTATCCAACTCAGTGTCGTTATAGTTGAAGAAGTCCTGGCCTGGAAATCCGTCCTTAGGAACGATTTGGTAAGTTTGACCGTTATCTCAAATTTGCAATATCTTTGCGCGACAAGATGTAAAAGGAAGGAGAACAACGTATTTTTACATTTTTTTCGGGCAACAGTGAACATTTAAATCGTAACCCAGAAGAGGAGATGTCGCCAATATGGAGATTTACAACTGGCCCGAAATATAAAATCATATAGACGGACTAAGCATGACGCTTGAACTCAAACTGCGTAGGGAGACAGGTTTAAGAAAAGTGTACCGTGAATGGCAAACCTTATAATATATTGATTGTTTTTGATCATTTTACAGATTAGAAAAACACCCAAATGAAATTACAAGACGGATCATCATCAGCGTGACCTAAGGCTGATTCGTATGCAGCGACCCACAGATTTTCGAATGAGAATCTTTTCAGCAATATGGGTCATTTTGCTTGGAATAGAGCCACCGCTTATTTACTGACGCGTTTTTAATGTATTTTTAATGTCCGAATGAATGTCGTAATTTCTTGTCGAAGGGGTCCGCAAAAGGCAACTTTTGTGCAAATTTCGTGAGAAATCGCCCCATAATCTAAGATTTTGTCTGAAATAGTGGGACAATTCGATGTTTGTTAGGTTTTCAACTGTAAGTATACCTGATGATCTTGCCTGCTGCGTCTTTATCTGAATACTGACTCCATTAAACTTTTATTTTCGTCATCCTTCCTGGACAACTTTCTCTACGGCACTGAGAATGAGCATCGGGAATTTTGGACACCGTCACTCAGAATAGCCAGTCGCCATCTCCTTTTTGAGTTCTGCTAGTCTGCGTCTGTTGATCACCAGTAGCACTCTGCAATTCGCATTTTGTGTATTCGATTTCTCTCTAACTGTGTAATTTATGTTTACATCGTTAGCCTCTAGCTGAAATTCAGTCACCTTGTCTGCCAGAAATTTTCTTAATTACAACTTGCCTCGAGGCAAGATGAGAGTGAAAGTCACAGGTCGGCGAAAGCTCTCGGCCTCTGTACGTAAGCATGGCTTAACTAAATCCAAGTCAGAAGGCTTAACTAAATTTAATTCAGAAAGCTTACCTAAATCTAAGTCAGCAGATATGACTAGTTAGTCGTCACCCGTTGTAACCGGTAGGCTACCTAATCTGTCTGCACTTGACAATTGTAATAATTTTATGCTAGAAGTTGGCACTCTGCTGTCAATTTTTGGAAAATTATTCGATGGGAGCATCTCCGATATTCCCTCTGAAGAAGGTAGACGTCTTGACTCACCTGTTCCCCTGATCGCCAGTGAATCTAGTGATAGACGAAGGAGTGCTTACAACTTTTTGTTAAAAAATGTTCCTCGATCTGCTCGGCCAATTGATGTTGTGACCAATTTCTTGTATCCGTGTGGTTTCAACTACAAAATAGCAGATGCTAAACGCTTGTCCTCCCGTAGCAAAAATCCACCCGTCTTTGTCAAATTATTTTTATCAATCGAGGTTGGCACAATTTTTGCCCATCGAGATCGTGTCACTGCGTACCTGAAAAATGCAAAATTTTCCCTGTCATGATCTTACTCCTATGGAGCGTAGAATCGGGTCTCTCTTCTTACGTAAACTTACTGCTTCTCGGTCTAATGCTCACCAACTCGGTCATTATACAAGTGGTCGTGGGGATTCAGCTGGTCCTACTCCTGCGACATCTGACTCCCTTCTTCCCCTTACTCCTACATCTCCACCTGCCCCTAAACTAGCAACAGCAGCACCGTTTATCGTTTCTTATCCTCCGGATATCCCCGCTGTGACACATGAAAATCCGTCTACATCAGCTAGACCGATAACTTCCCCTGTTCAACAGGCTGCTGCAAGCTCTACAGTAAAGTCACCCGTGTCTTGGCGTCAGAACGGTGAGACTCCAAAACTGAATCAGACTCCGACCCAAAAGAAACGTAGTACAGTTTCATTTAGAGGTATGCCACCTTCTCTTGGATTTACCAAGCCTTTACAGCCCAGCACGTCTACAAACCCCGCAGCTCCAATTATATCCTCAAATAATTCTCTGTCCTGCGTACCGGTTACTTACCAAGGCCCTACTACATATCCAGCAAATAATTCATACGTGAATTGGCCTAAGTCATTTATGCCCCAACCTAGTTAAGACTTCCCACCACTTAAGGCCAATTGCTCTCAGGTAATTCAACCTAACTCCTTTTACTGTCAACCTAGACCTGGCTTCCCACACTTTTATTCTTATACCTGCCTACCCTCCTTCACCAGCCTCTCCTTCTAGGCTCCCTCCTCCTCCCCTTCCTCCACAATTTAACTACCAACAAGCCTGTCCATGTTCTTACTCCCCTAGCATTCCAATGCTCAAAATCTATATCCCCACATCCTTTAGGCCTCATGCCCAGCATTCTCTTGCTGACTTCCCGTGCGTCAATAACTGTAGACTAACTGGTACTTATTCTCCAAGCATCATTAATTCACGGCTTTCATATCCGCCTCCAACTTTTTTAATACTGTCGACAATAGCATTGCTGTTCGAGAAACATTAGATATTATATTATTGAATGCCAGGTCTGTTATAAACAAGATGGCCCAAATCAGAGTCGTTGCTCTCGAAATGACACTGGATATTATATGTGTAACGGAATCTTGGACCCATTCTCTAATTCCTGACTCTGCCCTTCTCATAGACGACTTTGATTTTTACCGTCAAGACCGCACGACCAGGCGTGGGGGCGGTTGTCTTCTTTCTCTTAAATCCTACCTAAAGCACTCTCCTTATTACTTGGATGTTTCCTCAT
Source organism: Spirometra erinaceieuropaei (assembly GCA_902702965.1). Taxonomy (NCBI): domain Eukaryota; kingdom Metazoa; phylum Platyhelminthes; class Cestoda; order Diphyllobothriidea; family Diphyllobothriidae; genus Spirometra; species Spirometra erinaceieuropaei. The sequence goes on along the minus strand of CACRXP010000461.1, from coordinate 237,062 downwards.
TCACGGGAAACTTCTGCTTTGTATCTGTTATTCTCCCGCCGCAAAGAAAGTTAATTATTGGCTGTATCGACAATCCCCCAAACTCTTCAGCCAGCAATGAGTCAAAACTCTGTGAAATCTTTCCATTAATATCGGAAGCTGCTTTCGGTGTAAAAATAATCACTCGGGATTTTAGTCTTCCTGAAATAAACTGGGTTTCCAATAGCTGTCCACCTAGATTCCAGCCCTTTCAAGATATTCTCAACTTTTCTAACTGGTCCCAACTGGTGCGCTCTCCAACAAGAGATAATCACATTTTAGATCTAATCTTTACCAATTGCATAGCTCCTCTTTCTGTTGCTTTAAAAAGGGCCTCTTTGACAGTGACCACATATAAATTCATTGTTGCTTACCGCTTGCCTTTTCAAAAAAGACCAGCACCATTCGGACTTACATAAACTACGATTGCGTAGATAAAGAAATGAAAGGTTAACTATTCACGCCGCTTTCAGAATAGGAAAGAAGGTGAACGAACAATCGGAAACTGTGCGGCCACTACCTCTGAAAATCGTTTTGGGCAGTAAAGAGGAAGCTAACTTACTTCTGTCCAGGAAAAGCTGCCTCCGAAACTCTCACAAGGAAGTTCTTTTTTCAACCGGACTATTCTCCAGCGGAACGTCTGAAACGCCGCGAATTAGTGACGGAGCTGAAGAGGAGACTTGCAGCAGGAGAGAGCAACTTGGCTATTTTCAGGGGACGAGTGATACAGAGGAATGCGATCTTGCTTTGGAACCAGCCAGTCATCATGATGGCGGCAGCAACCTAATATTGTCAAGCCCGAGAAAAACCGAACGAAGTACTATCGAATGTTGCAAACTTAAGTTCTTTTACACCAATGCTCAGAGTCTGTTTTCCAAGCTTGATGAACTGAGAATACAGGTCACCGATACTCCTCCCGATGTTATAGCAATAACAGAAACGTGGCTGTCAGAGACCGTGGGTGATTGCGAGGTAGCGCTAACAGGATACCAATTGTTTAGGAGAGACAGGAGAGGCCGCCGGGATTGAGGAGTTGCCATGTATGTAAAGGGCAACTTAACAGTGTGTGAGAGGACGGACAAGATTTCTAACGACACAGAGGCAATTTGGCTGATTATAAAGGCACGGGGGTCTCAGTCCCTCGAAGTCGTAACTATCTACCGGCCCCCTCAGGCGGATCCCGACTCAGACACTTGTCTACTGGAAAGCATGAAAGAGATCGCCAGTCGACCAGACGTTGTTCTCATGGGCGATATTTATGCACCCTGCATTCAATGGAGCGATATGCATGCGAAGTGCTCGAAGAATGCCTTCGATTACCGTCTACTAAAGACAGCTCTAGAAGCTCTTCTCACGCAACGTGTCCTATCTCCAACTAGAGCACGTGGAGGGCAACAGGCTAGTTGTCTGGACCTCGTCTTCACCAAAGATCCTGGCAGAATAGCCGAGGTGTACTACCTATCTCCGCCCGGTCGAAGTGATCAAGCAGTACTTTTATGGGAGTACGAGCTGTATTCTGAACCGTACAAAAAAGAGGATGCGAGGCCGAATATATGGAAAGGGGACTTTTGCCAAATGAGAGGTGAGGCATCACAAATAGCCTGGGATGGTCTCTTCTCCGGAAACGTTAACGAGGACTGGAATTTATTTAAGGGCTGGTTATTGCATCTAATGAAGAGCCACTGTCCCGTATCAAAGCCTAGGGCATCCAACCGCTCACAGTGGCTAACACGAGAACTAAAAAAGGAGATCAATAAGAAAGGAAAATTGTGGAAGACATTTCCGGAAAACAACAACATTGCAGCGTTTACATAATATAAAGTTCAAAGAAATAAGGTGAAAAGCCTGATTTTCAAGAGGCGACGGGATTTGGAGAGTAATTTGCTTCATCGAGCCGTAAAAAATCCTAAATTGCTCTACAGCTATTTGCGGAAGAGCACACGTAACAGGAATCCCATTCCTGTCATGAGGAATGATGACGGTTTGGAGATATCGGACAGCAAAAATAAGGCTGAGCATTTTTCTCAATTTTTCAATCCGTTTTCACAAGAGAAGCAGACTTTATTCCCACTAGTTCCGAGAACATGGGAGATCCCACTATCGAAGATATCGTGTTTCGAGAATCAACGATTTTAGAAGAACTAAAAAGCCTGAAAGAATGTAAATCTCCCGGTCCGGACGAGATCCCAATAAAAGCTGCTTTTAGAGCTTGCCCGAGAGCTGGCCTAACCACTATCCTTTCTGTGCCAGGAATCGTTCGATGCTGGAATCCTTCCCACAGACTGGAAGACGGTCCACATTACACCCCTTTACAAAAGTGGTAGTCGTGCTCTTGCAACGAACTACAGACCAGTCAGTCTGACATCAATCTGCTGCAAAGTGATGAAGAAAATCATCAAAAAGGAGTTGATGACTTATCCGGAAAGTCACAATCTCTTGTCCAATGCACAATATGGTTTCCGTAGGGGAAGATCGTGTGTGACGAACTTGCTATATACAATGCAAAGTTGGACAAGAGCACTGGACGCAAAACACACTGTGCATGTGGCCTATATTGATTTCCGGAAGGCGTTCGACAGTGTTCCGCACCAGCGTCTCCTGCACAAGTTGAGAATAATGGGCATCGGCGGCAAACTTCTTAAATGGACCGAGAACTTCCTCGTCGGCCGCTCCCAAATTGTCTGCGTAGAAAGACAGCAATCAAGTCGCACATTTATAGGGAGTGGAGTCCCAAAAGGCTCGGTGCTCGGACCAACCCTCTCTCTCTTGTTCATCAATGATTGTGTAGATGGGTTGGACTGTGGTAGTGCCATGTTTGCGGATGACATAAAAATCTGGAAAATTATCCAGAATGCTACCGATGAGAGTAACTTCGAAGAAAATCTTTGTCGATGGACGAGTGGTCCCGCAGATGGCTCTTGTCCTTCAATTTGACCAAATGTACCATCCTGCGCCTCGGAAATCAGACCCCTAGTACGCGGCAATACCATCTGAACGGAATACGACTTCGAGAAGCAGAAACGCAGAAAGATCTCGGAGTCTAGGTTACAGACGGCCTTAAGCCTTCTACGCAATGTTGTAAGGCGGCCAAGGCCGCAACTTCAATGTTATATGCCATCAATCGGGCATTCGCAGTTTTCGATGAAGACTGCTTCTCCAAAGTCTTCGGCACGTTTGTAAGGCCGCACCTCGAATATGCAATTCAGGCCTGGAGACCATGGACACGTCAGGATTACAGTCTGCTCGAAAGGGTGCAGAGGCGAGCCACAAAATTAGTAAGAGGTCAAAGTGCACTGCCATACGAGATCCGCTTAACTAGCCTTAATCTCTATCCTTCGAGTTATAGGCAGTTGCGCGGAGACTTGATACAAACTTTCCGTATCGTGCGTGGCTTGGACTGCGCCCTTCGGTGCGGTGACTTTTTCCAACTCTCCACAACAACTAACCTCGGGGGCATCCCTTAAAGCTACGTGTGCCCCAGGGCAGATTGAATGTAAGAAAATATTTCTTCTCCAACCGTGTCGTGGAACCGTGGAATAATCTGCCCGAGATGGTCGTCATGTCTCAATCTGTGGCGACATTTAAATGTAGGCCTGACAGACATATGCTACAGCAACAAGCGGACCATGTGACTTTTTAGCCATGAGACCAGTGACATATGTGAATCAATGCCTGCATGCACTTACTGCTGTAATTTCTTCACATTCTACTAATTTATCGATTTTTTTATGTACAAATAGGGAGTTCAAACGTGTAAGCCTATTTCCGTCAAATACACTGACTGACTGACTGGCTGACTGACGACTTAATAAATAAATATATTAGATCATTGGATTGGTGTGACTTCCTCTCCTGTAGCGATGCAACCATTCTTCGTGATGTCATGTCCAGTGTTTCCACGGACATCCTAGAGTTTGTGCAGCGTAGATATCCCAAGCCTAATTCTTCAGATTCCCTTGTTTCTCATTTTCTTCACAACAGACTAAAAATGTTGCGACGGCAGCTGCGTGACCTAGCCACTACTTCCTTATCAGTTCATCTTAGAATCACAGAGATTTTTGAGATGGCCTCAAGAATGGGCCAAGAGCGCGACAGGCAAAGAGAATCACTTTCCCTCAGTTATTCGAACCCTGGTAAATCCGTCGCTAACATCTTCCGTCGTCGGTCCTCCTCTGCGCGTGGTCACGAACTTCCACCCCTGCTAAATGATAACAAAGTCTTCCTCATTGCTGACACTGACAAGGTGGAGTCGTTTAGTGCTTTCTTTGCAAAACACCTTAGTACTGAATTCAAACCAGTCCCTTCCTTTCGTTCACCTTCAGATAGGACACTGAGTACAATTGATGTCTCCTCAGATCTCATTAAGAAACACACAAGTCGGTTGAAATACTCACACTGCTCATGAACGGACGGGATTCCAAATTCGATTATTAAGCAAGCATGCGACCTTCCCATATTGCTTAGTCATTTATTCTCGGTATATATTTCAAAAGGATTCTTTCCTGAAACATAGAAAACGTCAATTATCATTTTCGTCTTCAAGCCTGGATCTCGGTCCGATGTTAATAACTATCGGGGCATACATAAAACACCGTCTCTAGCAAAGCTTCTTGAAAGGATTATTTCCAATGAAATTCTTGACTTCTGTCTAGCTAATCGGCTTCGGAGCTCTAGTCAGCATAGAATTTTACCTGAACGATCCTGCGAAACTTGCCACTTGGCGTTTCTTAATCTAATCACTTCTCTTCGTAATGAACATCAGTCAGTGATAGCTATCTACTTTGATCTTCGCAAAGCCTTCAATAACGTGCCACACAGACCCCTTTGGTAAAATTGGAAGCTCTCGGCATCCGGCCGCCTCTACTCGACTTCATCAGGTCCTATCTGTCCAACCGATATCAGAAAGTCATGGTCGGTAATAGCTTCTCGACACCTCACTCGATCACTAGTGGCGTACTCCAAAGCAAGGTTCTGGGTCCGCTACTCTTCCTCCTTTACATCAATGATATTTCCACTGAACTCGGAAATTCGCAAACCTTTATTTATGCCGATGACCTCAAGTGTGTTTACTCATTTTCTAAGGACACTCTAAACGTTTGCGTTGAAAAAATTAATGCCGATTTACTACGCTTAAGCAGATGGGTTTCGACATGGCAGATGGAGTTTTCATCATCCAAGTGTAGCTTCGTGTCATTTGGCCCTGCCAAACTTCCTAGCCACATAATTTTTCAGAATAACCCACTCTCCGAATGCATCACCATAAACGACCTAGGTGTAAGTTATACAAATAAACTTGCATTATCACCTCATGTAGATAGAATCTCTGCCAAAGCCGTGCAGATATGTCGATTTATATCGCATAATTTTTACCTTCCGGAAATGAAGCTAAAACTTTATTAAATGTTAGTTCTTCCATTTCTCGAATACTGCTGTCCTTTCATTGGTTTAATGAACGCCTGTGACCGCTATAACATCGAAAATGTTCAGAGTGTCTTCACCCGGAAACTGTTTTCTCAAGTTTCGTCCAGTCTTTCTTATACTCATAGATGTCAGCTGGCGAACATTAAGTTTTTGTGGGTTAGAAAACTCGAAGCTGGCCTTTGCTTCCTTTTTCGCATCAACTCTAGCTCCAATCTTTCGCTCACTGACACCCTCACTCCGAGAGATCGGTCTTATGCCACGCGCAACTCCTGCATGGTGATTCCGCCACCTCTTTGCACTAAATCTAAGCGCTCCCTTTTCTTTGCCTCCAAATATGCTTTCCTTTGGAATAATCTTCCGCCTGAAATTAGATCATCGCCTAAGTTACTGGTGTTCAAGTCGAAATTACGCAAACACCTTACACCGAAAAGTATAAAGGGACTTTTAACGGTCCCATTCCCGAACACTCAGCCTCTTGACTTCGAGAAGGGTCCTCCTAGGATTTAATGGTAGATCAAGTGGAAACCCTCAACTATATCATTAAAAACCCTGCTTTAAATTGGTTTCTAAATCCACTGCTATCAACCCTCCCCCATAGCGACGATTTTCGCGGTTTTTGATGTCAGCTCCCGCATTTCGACGTCAAGCGGTCTGTCGACGCTCACGGCGGAAGCCTCAGTATTCGCTGTCTACTAGTAGTTTCGTCGTACCTCCCTTCCCGCTCCTCGGCTGGGCTCGAAGCGGACTGTGGCCAATCGCGTCTTTGTTCCTCTCGTCTGGCCTCTTTGACGCGAATAGTCTCATCTGCGTATCAATGCCGCCCTGACGATGTCAGTTCTGAATCTCGTACACAATTCCACTTGCAGGCCAGTCCTGCCCGACCCGCATACGTATCCCTCAAGGCTGACATTTATTTCTGCCCTGACTATGCCCGATTATAATCCGTTATATACCGTTACATGCAGGCCAGTCCTGCCGTATTTTTGTGTTATTATTAGCGAGGGCTAGTTTCGTGTAAAAGTAATCCAATCATTTTTTAATTTTTAGGTGGGGTTTTTTACCGCTCGCTCATGATTTTTCTTAACGGACTACCAATTCAGAAAGTATGATTTGTATTTTATACAGATTCTGCTTACCTCGTCTAAAATTCTATGTAAATTTATTTTTACTTGCTTTGATGGGACCCCAACCGGTCTTTACTAAAAGAATTACTATAACTTTATTGGCTATACAAAAGTCGGCAATTTTGATGGCAATAGTTTTTTCAAAGACTTTGGCGAAGGAATGTGTTTTATGGACACCTTGATAGTTTTGAACATCAGAACGGCAGCCAGATTTGAATACTGGAATAATAATAATAAAAGCTTTCCACTAGTCAGGAAAAAAACAATTCAAGAAAGCCTGAAATATGCTTGCTAAGCAGAAGAGGAAAATCTCTCCGTTGCTTTATAATAGAGTTTGGAATATTGTCCGTACCTACTGAATGCGAGATAGTGAGCAGGTTCATCAGTTTTAGAATAGCCGCAGGAGCAAAATTAATGGTGGTGAGGGAGGCATCAGACAAAGGAGGAATTGAAGATATTGGGTCAGTTTCAATGGTTAAATGTTTGACGAAACTATGAATTTAACATTTCTGCTTTGCATGGCTCCTCTGTAATTAGGGTATCGTTGGTACTAAGCACGGGCGGAATGACTTGGTGGGGCTTAGCTGATGATCTTTGACGGAAGACCCGAACAACAGATATGGAAGGATTTGCACCATTAATAGCTAAAGACTTTCCACGC
>CACRXP010000461.1:185399-228465 GCA_902702965.1 Spirometra erinaceieuropaei | reverse complement strand
ATTCCCGAATAATTTTTAGTCTGATCAGCCACTGTATTAGCGTGTAGCGGTTTCAGTCTACAGGGTGCATGCTCTCCGCGTAAGGAAAATCATATATTCCTCTATGCCTTTAAAAATATACAATATAAAGGCCATACAATTTCGCAATGGATGAGGACTATGTTGTACATTTCATGAGAAGCATTGGCAAACAGACAGGTGCGATGCTGTATGAATGGACATCGCGCAGTCTTACAAATCTCATAATTAGGAACTTTTTAAAGACCGAAAGACAACCTTTCTTCGGATATAAAATGTGGAGACAATGTAATTTACCACCAAATGAGTAAAAGGAAGCATATTTTTGCGTGTATTCTATAAAATATATTTGGATTTATAAGAACGTCGAGAACCAATGTGAAAAATGCATGCTAATTAAGTAGCCATTTTTTCCGAGTGCATTAAAAAGCCGACATCCTGGCGAGCCCGAAATACTATAGGATTATGCCGCATTATGATCAGTACTACAGCCCCACGTATGTAGTGCTTCGTCGAAAACGCATTTCAGAATTTCGGCGAACAGTTCATAAGATCGGTCACTCATTATACGCACCTTGGAGGTTAATCTTAATATAAGTCGCCCTTCCTATCAACGGCTTTGTTAAATTAAGATGCTCTCCTTAAAGGAGTAAATGTCTTTTTCCTAAACGGACAAGCGAATATGCGGACTCGAAGAAGCCTTAGTTGGGGTGGCAGGTACTACGTCATAGCCACGTGCGGAGACGACATAATTGGCTGAACCAAAGTCCCTCTTTCGAAAGATTGCAGAACCAATGCAAGTTGTTGCCTGATCGAGTCTCAACGTGAGAACTACGAGAGACAGCTGTCCGGTGAATGCAGTTTCGGGCAACTAGGGGGTGATCTGCCAGACTCCTACGTGTATCACGGTTAGCTGTGAGAGCTGCCGGTCGTAGGACACGTCGTGATGAGAAAAAAGTGATGATTGAGATTGCGACCATGGCGTTCTGGGGAGGGAGGGGGATATGATATTAGAAGCACGGTAGGTGCGTCCTGCGTCTCTAAAAGTTAGCTTACCTTAAGCACAAGCTGCCTAATTTTTTTTCAGTTGCATGCGCGCGACAGGCTGCGCGGGCGAAAAGGACACTGCAGAGACAGCAAGCTCTGCCAATATACCCCAATTAACGAATGCCCTTAGAAAGATAACATGCAGAGTCCATACAATTCCGCAATGGATGCGACTATGTTGCACATTTCATGAGAAGCATTGGCAGACGGACAGGTATGATGTTGCATGAATGGACATCGCGCGGTCTTAAAAATCTCATAATTAGAAACTTTTTAAAAACAGAAAGGCAACCTTTATTTGGACATAAAATGCGATGATAATGTAATTTTATGCCAAATGAGTAAAAGGAGGCATATTTTTCCGCGTTTTCTATAAAATATATTCAGACTAACAAGACCATCGAAAATCAATGTGAAAAATGCATGCTAATTAAGTGGCCATTTTTTCTGAACTTGGTTTCTGCAAGGGTCGGAAAGAAGTGCATTCAAAGGCCGACATCCTGGCAAGCCCGGAGTATTATAGGACTATGCCGCATAATTATCAGCATTACAACCCCACCTAAGTAGTCCTTCCTAGTCGAGAACGCATTTCAGAATTTCGGCAAACATTTCATAAGATCGGCCACTACTTATACGGTCTCTTGGAGGTAGATTTTAATATAACTCGCCCTTCCTATCACCGGTTCTGCTGAACTATGATGCTCTGCTTAGAGGGGTAAATGTCTTTTTCCCCAACGAGAAAGCGAATATGCGGACTCAAAAAAGCCTCAGTTGGGGTGGCACGTGCGGTGGGGTGGCCACGCGCGGACACAACACATTTCGAAAGATTGCAAGAACCAATGCCAATTGTTGCCCGATCTAGTCTCAACGTGAGAACTACGAGAGACTGTTGTCCGGTGAATGCAGTTTCGGGCAGCTAGGGGGTGATCTGCCAGACTCCTACGTGCATCACAGTTAGCCGTGAGAGCTGCCGGCCGTAGGACACGACGTGATGAGAAAAAGTGATGATTGAGATTGCGACCATGGCGTTCTGGGGAGGGAGGGGGATATGATATTAGAAGCACGGTAGGTGCGTCCTGCGTCTCTAAAAGTTAGCTTACCTTAAGCAAAGCTGTCTAAATTTCTTCTTCAGTTGCATGCGCGCTACAGGCTGCGCGGGCGAAAAGGACACTGCAGAGACAGCAAGCTCTGCCAATATACCCCAATTAACGAAACCGCGGAGGATGCAACTATAGTCGATAGTCGTTATTTGGTGGGAAGCCATTTCTGCACTTGGCGGTGATAGGCGAACGTTACTGCATCGGAAATTGCCAATGTTGACGAACTGTCGACTCCCCCACCGGCAATTTTGGTCAGAGCACGCAGAACATGGTCCTACGGTCGTCTGAAACCACATCGAGCGCCGCCGGCGGCGTCTAGCTCACTGATGAGGTGGCTTTCTAAAGTTAGAGGATTCGAAGGCAGACGTCTCCACTTAACCCATCCCCACGACCATGCCTGATGATACTTCCGCCACACGCAAGTCCATAACTGTGTGCGTGGTGGCGCACTGCCTGGACGTAGACCTTCACGCCGCGTCAACCACTGCGCCCAACCGCAGTAACAGCTGGCTGACAGGCTCAGACAGACGAACGGCTATAAGGTGAAGCCGGTACTAGGAAGTTTATGCCCACTGTAAATCAGCTTATATCGCACATTTCTCGATGGGAAATTAGATGCGACTGAATCTATCTCAGCGCACTGAAAGTCGTGGCTTGGGAGACGACTGCCAACTAACGTGAGTCGAGTCGAGACGACGCTCGAGTCAGGTTGAACAGCTTTTATGGGATAAAGGGAAACACTTGCATGTCATACTACGGTTATGGCCTATAATCGATGCCGCGGCCACTTCGTGGAACACGCGATGTACGTCCTCGCTTACGAACGTCGGTGTGTTGTTTGGGCATGCTTCCATAACGAGCTGTGCTGCAGATTCGCCGGGCCGAAGGGAGGGGAGGTCAGGTCGCCTCATGGCACGCGTCTATCGTGCAGCGCGGGGCCACTAAATACAGCCGCAAATGAGTGCGGCAGGACCAAGACGCAGGGCTTAACGCCGCGTCAACCACTGGGCTCCAACCCACCATGCGTTGGCTGACAGGCTGCGTTGACTGGTGCATGGGGGAAGAGAGAGTGAAAACAACACCGGGAATTCGTCCCCACGGCACTTAAGCGGATTTACCACTATAAAAAAAAAACTCGAGGCGACTGCATCTATCGCGACGCCCCCACATTCGTAACTTGGAAGGCTGCCAACTGGTGGCATAATTCGATCCTTCTCAGGATTATGAGTCAGACTCAATGTGACATCCGCAGTCATGTGAAACCAGCGTCAACTTTGGTTGTGGACAGATCACGTGCGAGAAGAGTAGACGGTCTGTCTGGAGCTTTGTCAACAACCGCGCCCGAGCCCACACCGGGTCGGCAGGGTGGGTGTGGTAGATGGTGCACAGGTTCGGCTCACCATAAACTATTTCACGCGCAAGTCATCAGTGCTGCGCCTCCTCCGTGCGGCAGCAGCACGCGGTAGGCGCCGTCGTCTGGGACGATCGAATTGTCATGGCCTACGGACTGTTCGGATTGGCGTCCAACTACACCCGGACGGTCCGCTACCGACCGCTTCAGCGCTAAGTGTGTATACGGCGAAAATCGGTTCGCTATCGGCCACTTGGGGGGAAGACGGTTAGCCCGTAGCAGGCAGGCGCCGCCTTCCCGGGTTCCGCGTTTGGCTCTGATTATAGCCTACGCGAAATGGGGCGTTAATTGCGCCGAGATGGCGGCTAGGGGTCGACATAACCACCCCAGTCCTAATCCGCCGGCAGATGGGCGCGCCCCGACGGACAGAAGGGAGTGTAGTCATCGTCACAATCACCCTTGACCATCCCGCCGCGGAGGCTGGGCCGATGACCTCGGGGTCAACGCGGCATCCCAATAGGACCACATCCATCACATAAAGCGTGACGCACACACACACACACGATACCCGTATCAAACACCCGAATGACGCTCTTGACATTTTAAGGATAATTAAAAGGTGGTTCACGTATGAAGCGTGTTAAACGCAGAAGGCGAGAAAACCACCTGCTCCCAGCATAATCTCTTGGTCTGCGCAATAAGATTGGGGCGAAAGGATGGGAGCCCAATGATGCATGGGAAAGGATGACGAAAGGATCGGAACAGCGCCATCATGCTTGCTGACGAGGTTAAGCTGTGAAGACCCATCAGATCTGACGCAGACAGGTACGCGCTTCAAGACAGTCTCAACCGCCTGAACAGTTGGTCAGCTCGTTGGCTCCTTAATTCTAATGTGGACAAATGTGTGGTCCTGGGACTCCGCACCAGGAGAACCAGTAAGAAGCACGATTCCTTTCAATACGTCCTTGGTGGTCAGCAGCTTTCAAATGTTGTTGAACAGAAAGACCTCGGCGTCCTAATGACCTCCTCGCTGAAACCATCATCGCAGTGTCAAAGGGCAGCCAAAAGTGCGATAAGGGTGTTATTTGCGCTGAGGCGAGGACTTGTGCAGATCGATAAAGAGCTGTTCGGAAAAACCTATGGGGCATTCGTTCGGTCTCACTTAGAGTATGCAGTCCAGGCCTGGCGACCGTGGTTGAAGGAAGACTATCAACGACTAGAAAGAGTACAGTCGATGGCTACGAAGATGGTCAAGAAACTTCATCATCTGCCTTACAAAACCAGGCTGATCGAACTAAATCTGTTTCCTCTAAATTACAGGCAACTGCGCGGCGATCTCATTCAAACCTACAGGATTGTCAGAGGTCGTGAGTGCGCCCTAGACTTTCATGAATTCTTCGAATTGGCTGGGACTGACCGTCTGCGTGGTCATCCCTTCAAACTGCAAAGGAAGCTAGCTCATTCGGACGTCCGACGGAACGCCTTCTCTCACAGGGTCATTGGGGCATGGAATGGACTCCCTGATGCCGTTGTTCTTTCCGAAAGTGTCGGATCCTTTAAGTGTAGACTAGAGGCTCATTTGTTGAGAAACTACTGTACATATAATCACGATTGTTTTAGCGGCGGCAGTTTGCGCCTGGCTTAGACTTACTGCTAACTTCTGAATTTCCGCATTTGCCGATGCAATTGATCATCTTATTTCTGTTTATCGATATGAATAGGGAGCTCAGGGGCGAAAGCCTCATTCCCTTAATAAACAGACTTAATGTTTTGCATGTCAGTGCTTGTTGGGACATACTTAAACAACCTGACTGCAACGTCTGGAATCCACCAAATATGATACAGTAAGCTGACTGCCCAAGCAGGATTTCCTACGTAATTCACCTACAATCCACCAGATGACTATTAGGCTCACACAATTCATAGATATTTTGAATACTTCACCGAGGCGTCGAGTTTTCCACAGTTGGGTCAATATGAATCATTAAAAATCTGCCAAAATACCTATGAATTGCGTGGGCCTAGTAGTCATCTGGTGGATTCTAGGTGAATTACTTAGGAAATCCTGCCTGGGCAGTCAACTTACTGTATCAGATTTGGTGGATTCCAGACGTTGCAGTAGATTGGGCGGGTAAACTTGACCCAAATGTGATTAAACTCGCGTCGTACGGCGGAGCCTTGTAGCTCAAGTGTTTAGAGCGTTGGCTGTACTAAAGCCTTCCCCCTACTGTGTGGGTTCGAATCCTACCGAGACGCCGAGTTCTTCACAGTTGGGTCAATATGAAAAAAACGGATCGTATGCAGCACCACAAAGTATCCTGGCTCACCAGGGCCATCGCTCCACCTACTGGGGCTGGGTGGCAATTTGGGAAAGAGTTTGAGAAAGGGGCTTGTATTTTGCACAGACAATAAACTGCGAACAACACACGAGCCTACTAGCGTAAAGTAGGCTGCTGCGCCGCAGGGTTTTCCACCTTGGTTTGGAGATTTATGGCAGAACCGTGTATGCCATCGCTGACTAAACCCTGTCGACTGAGAGCATTTCAATCCTACTGAACAGACCTGTAACAACTCACGAAACCTCCGGTTGTCACACTATTCTGCAAAAGTTTCCCTTGCAATGAGTTCTAATCGACTGTGCCTCTTCCCTCGTATAGCTATTTTCATTGCCTATGATGATGGAGAAACACTTAGGTTCGGCGAAAAAAGCAAGACAACGGTGGAGGGGCGCTCAACGATCGCGTTACGAAACACGCTCATGCCGTTGTACTTTAAAGCTCAATCTCGAGCACCGCCAGCGGCCGCACAGCAGCTAGTAACATGGGCAGAATAACAGTATCGACAAAGACAAGGGAGGCTGGAATTGCCATTTCTGGCTTATTGGCCACCAGTCAGCCCCAGGTTTTGCAACCCCCAAGGCTCGATTCCGCGACCTTTTGGTTAGAAATGCAATATCACTTGCGCTACGAACTCGTTATCTTGTTGGTTGCTATCGGTTTCTAGTAGGCTGTGATGGTAATCAGGGTACGGTAAATGAAACTAGTTCGCAAAACTGGGACAGGAATGGCCACAAGTCGGCGAATTACAGATGCAAATGATTACTGAGACGGGAAAAATATTGCGCAGAATTACCCCCGTCTCTGGAAGAGACAGCGCCGGGGATACGTCAGCCGATAGGGAGGTGGAGGAGGGTGGTGATGGCTTCAGTATGCAGTTCAGACCGTGTTGACTTCGCGCGCCGCCAATCGGAGAGGGCGGCGGGGTCTCGCGACCCAGCGAAGGACGGATACCACCGCCTCCTCCTAGCTGCTCCGTCCTCTCGACCTTCTGTCCCTGCCGATTAGAGAACCGGTTGTGGTTGGTCGTGGGAGGTGACGCTGATGTCAACGGTGGCGGAGAAGGGGTGAGTAGAGCGTGGTGAAGCCTCTCACCTGAAGTACAAGTGTGAGAAGCGTAATACCAAGTTCACAGAGGATGCGAAAAGAGGCTGACAGCCTTTGGACAGAGTGTATCTCGGGATGAAAACCGTATCAAGCCCGCAAATCTCGTAAATAAAAGGTGATGGAGCTGACAAATAGCCACCACCAGGCTTGCCTCCTGATCAAAAGATGATAGAAACCCCTAGACGGGGTCTGCTTGTTAGCTTACCAGCGGTCTACCTCGTGCATCCACTGTGGGGCAGCCTTCAGAGAAGGACGGGCGTGAAGTAAGCAGGCTCGCGGATCTGACGACGAATAGTCAGTCGCGGACCGGGCGGTGTCAAGACCTTCAAGTATAACTCAGCGCCGACCCGGCACTGAATGATACCCGCCACCAAATGAGGCTGTACAGGTTGTTGTACCGGAGGGGTTGCTAGACTGCAGAAACTACAGGATACCCTCCTCCCAACAAGTCGTCCCACGCAAACTTTGGAGGGACCAGGGCTTAGCCGAGCCTCCGGACTACCGGATGGTTATGGCTCGCGAGTTGTGACTGGAATGGTCTGGGGTCGGTGGATCCGAGAGGAGCATTCTTCCAGAACGAAATATCACTGCCAGGAGCAGTGGCAGCCAATCAAGCAGTTTAACAGTTGCACCAACTATTTCTACAGGTACGAGCTGCCCTCTTCTTGAAAGACGGAGTTGACCAAAGCGCTCTCGGGCAGGGCTATCGACGAGCTCGAAACAACCTATTCAATAGCGTTCTGCCAAGTTTAAAAAAAGGTTCTACCCCTCCGTATTTGATTCCACAGCCTCAGCTGCGGCTGCCTTCGCAGGAGTATATTTGGAGACGTTGGGAACTTTGAAGAAGAAGAATCGAGCACCGGAACAATTCGTTTATTATCCTGAGCTTTCAGACTCGTACAGGAGTCCATCGTCAGAGGTAGTGGCAGAACTGCTCCCTCCCCCCCGCTTGGAGATTTAAATTGGGCGACAGTTTGGTGAAGGTGGCTAACAACAGCACCCAGCACAATCAAAGAACTACCGACAGCATGCGCGTGCAAATAAATGTCACCTAGGGAGGATGGCAGTAGTATTGGACATCGAAAATAACATGAAATAAATGCACATACAACAGCGTGATCGCTTTCAGATGTTAATATTCACGTCGACCTGAGTGTATAGTCATATATCCCCCGAGGTTATAAAGCCTACCCACGAAGCATAGCAGTGGTTGCATCTCGAGTCACTGGGTGCCTCCTCTTCAAGCAGATAATGACAAGAATTCCTTCGGATAGAATT
Organism: Spirometra erinaceieuropaei; assembly: GCA_902702965.1. Classification (NCBI taxonomy): domain Eukaryota; kingdom Metazoa; phylum Platyhelminthes; class Cestoda; order Diphyllobothriidea; family Diphyllobothriidae; genus Spirometra; species Spirometra erinaceieuropaei. Next base: position 220,228 of record CACRXP010000461.1, on the reverse strand, counting down.
CTATAAATGCGTAAAAACGCAGGCTGAACTTCCAGAACCGCAGGGATTGGTATAGTGCTTAACACAACAATTTACTCCAAGTCAGTGACTAAGTTCCGAGTTGAAATTTAAAAACTAGAGTATCTACCAGAACGCACACGAGGAACGTTTGGGGACCCACTGATGGACTGAACCCCTCTCAGCGGCAGAATATCGGCGAAACAAGCGTGTCTGGGCTTTTAGCTCTAATACCTGTGTGCTATCAGTACGGCAAATCACACATGCGGTAAGGAAGTACTTCAGCAGAAAACTGAGCGCGTTGCACGTCTTTTTTAGTAAAAAAAATAAACGACTACTTGTTAGCCAGACAAGGTGACGATTGCGGTTAGGGGGGGGGGGAGGCAGGGAAATGTTTTGTGAGTTTCGACAGGTGTCCGATGAAATAAGAGTATCGTGCGTCTACAAGAAGGATATTCAGCGAAAAGGCTGAAAAGCATGAAAAGTAAATCCTAGCTCACTAGTTACAGATGGCAATCCAATTTCGCTTTCTTGCGTGACCCGAGAGGGCGGGAACAGGACTCTTTTGATAGCGCACAGACTCTCATCCCGATGGCAAATCAATTCGAAAAGGGGGGGAGTCAGCAAGGGTGTTTTTAGTGGACAGAATTAAGACTAATAAGAGGAAAAGGGGAAGTTGCCTGATTGGGATCATCGTCCCCCACCGAAACAAAGCCAATGCCAAGAGACCATAGATCAGATCAATAAAACCACTTATGAATACCCTGTATCTTCCTATTGGCGGTCCTATTGAGGAAGAATCAGCGTGTTGTCAGCATTTACAAGCATACCACCGCCTTGCTTTATCTACCTGCTCCATACAATTCTTAACGCTCACTTTAATCCCCTTGGGTTAATCTAACTAAAATGTTGGCAAATGGCCCCATAACACTGCCAAATATGTCGCCATCTCGATAACGAGTTTCAATGATTTTGCGACAAACACTGAATCAGGGGACTTGTAGCAGTAGTCATATGGTACTCCCAAAAGTCCAGAGTCGACTGTCGGCAGCAGGCATTACCTCATAAGCTGATCAATCTAAATTCATGTAAGCAAATTGGACCAACTCATCATGGGCCTTCCCATCGGCAGTAAACAACTTTGCTCAAAAAAGGGCGTTCAAAGGCGCTCGCCTACCTTTCCCTTAATAAATCTGATCTGATCTGAAGCAGTCTCGACGTTCTCTGCGCAAAAACCACCTGAGGTACAAAGAGGGCGATAGCAACGCAGGGGCAGATGAAGTAGGAAGGACTCACATTTCTCAATTTCATTGGCGTCAGTGCCGCGCGGAAAGGGAACTGACGGGCAGCCGGTGATGGAAGATGAATTTCTGTTCTGTGTGGCTGCACGAGTAACGCTGAGGGAGGAGGCGGCGGAGGACGGCGAGCTGCTGACCGCGTCCACTGTTCCCGCCAGATTGGCAGTATCCGCTGAGGTCTCTGCAGAGGACAAATTGGTCAGAGTGCGATCCAGCTCGTCGGTTTCATCGCAGGTGATGGCTGTTGTAGCCGCCTGGTGGCAAACAAAGGCACCGGCTGAACTTCCGACCGAGGGACTGACAACAGCTGCTGCGGCGGCGGCGGCAGCCTTTTGTTTGCTCGCCGTCTCGGAGTAAAAGGAGAGGAACTCGGTGGGAGAGCTGGGCGGGATTTGCGGACCCGGGGAGGGACCGAGGCGAGGCATGTTGTCGAAACCGGAGACTACGTCCACATAACCGCTACCGCTGCCGCTACTGCCATAACTGGCGGGTGTATTGGCGTTCGGAATTCCAGCTGAAGTTGGCTGCTGCTGATGCTCAGAACTCAGACTGGAGAAGGCTGGTGAGGTCGCAGGCTCCTTAGGAGAGTAGCCTGGGTAACTGGAAATGCTCACATGCGGGGAAGGTCGATTCTGTATGGAGGTTGAACGCAGGCAATCGAAAGCAATGAAGTAAAGACTGGCTTGTAAACCCAGTGGTCTAAGTAGCCATGACAAAACAGTTAAGAAATGGGTGAGAATGAGGGGAAGAAAAGAAACTGAAATGTAAAGAAAACGGTGGGAAGCCACTTTAAAAGCGGCTGGAAATGAAAGGACTTTCTTAAAGAAACAGTGGCTATAAGGAAGATATTGAGTAGTAAAAAGTAGGGTCTTTAGTCCCAACTACTTAATGGAATGATATTACATCCAGGCATTGCTTGAAGGGAGACAAATTACACAACCAATGGCAGTGGCAAGTGGTGGGTCGAAAGAAATGGGCGGTCGTGATTGTTCAGTTGGTTATGTAGTCAAAGTTAGCCAAAGAGTTATCAGTCATCTAGAAATAACGTCTAGTTTTTTCCTTTTGATCCGATTGTGAAAAAGTCGGCTGCCTTTGTAGGATTTGAATCCCGGACAGCAACGACATGGCTTGAGGGCAGACGACGCCCTAACTACCTGAGGTACGAGGCCCCACCTGGAGGCCTAAGCTAAATCATATTTATGCACCTGGTTTTTGTCAAGGATTGTAACGGACGCCATCTCTCAAACACAAGAAAAACCTTCGGCAACTGATGCCTTTGAAATCAGCTAAGAAGATGAAATAAGTACAGATCAACAAAGGCGCAGTGTTTCGACCTACGGCATTTGTGCAATATGATCAACTCTCCTCAAAGTCGCTGACACAAGCTTGTAGCATCTAAAACGCCTAAGGCCTAATGGCAGACCGGTGCTTGAACGGAGATGTCGGATGAACATTTAATAAAGCTGATGATAAACTGAAAGACTTAACTCTGCCTGTTCTATTATGCGGTTGGAGCAAAAAGGTTGTCTGTGGGTTAGGATTACAGCCGCTACAAGCTGTGAGAGAACGGCCTGAGTCATCTCAGCTGAACAAAAATCCCGTGGCGAACAGCCTGATATCTAAAAAAACCAGGCACCAAACGGAGGCGACGATACATTAAGTTACCTGTCTGGTAGATGATTACAAAGGGTGGGCGCATTGAAAGATACCATAAAAAGAGTTGAGAGAAGGGACAACGCTGACCTGCCAAGGATGAAGAGAATGGTCAGACCCAACACTGCCGCCGGCAGAGGACAGGGAGCTAGGGGGTGTTTGGAGCTTGTTGTGAAGTTCCGCCTGCGAGGGGAGGGACGGACAGGGAGTAGCCGGACTCAGCATGCCCAGATTGCCGTAGCGGCCGGGGTAGAAGGAGGAGGTGGAGCCAGGTGCCTCCTGCTGCGACGCGGCGGGCGAATGGGAATAGGGCGAGTGGGAAGAGGAGTCGAGGTAGGTCGAAGGCTCCGTCTCGGAGAGGGAGGAGGAAAAGAAGCGAGCCCGCTTTGTTGGACTGGCACTGCCCAGGTGAACGCGTGTCTGTCAGTCACAGGAATACATATAGCGGTTGGAGAGGTTTTTGCACAGGTAACATTAGCTGTATTAAAACAAATATTTCAGCAACGAGGGCGGAAACCCGTGTAGATGACGTACACCCATTAACCAATTTTAAAGGGGTCTAACTGTCCGATCGGAGAGGGGTTCAGCAATATTCCCCATCTGACAACCTTAGTTTCCTACTCTGTCCACCTTTTTGGGTGGTGGCAATCAAAAACAAAACATTCTGTTGAGTCGTTTTTCCAATACACTATGTTGGCGTGTGTAAACGGGTATTTTTTGAAAAAAGTAAACCAATGGTCTCACGACAACCCATATATGGTGTCCTTTTTGGCCACCTGCTACGGCCTCGTAAGGAGAAAAGAGGGGATCCATGTAACTTTCGGTTTTACATCTGTCAATGCTCATGAAAACTTTATTATTATTGGGGAGGATCGACAAAGGCAGTCTTGCAACGTCTTTTTGACAGAATTACTAAACCGACGGAGTGATAACGTACTCAGGGCCACTATTTACACTGCAATGATTAATCATCCATAAAACGTGCTTTGGTGCAAAGCGGCAGTATTTAGTGTGCAGAATGACTGGGAAGACTGTTAGATAACAAAAACAGAACCCAATTGGGGTACTTTTTTCTGCCTGAAGGCATAATGTAAAATTGCAAGGCGTAAAGTTGTGGAGTTGATATTTCGCGAGCTATAACGAAGATCTAGACAGGAGTTATCTGACCGTCCTAAACGGCCGTGTAAACTCTATGACTACAGCATTTGGAGCTCTCTCCACTTCTACAGATGCAATGACGTACCGTAGATAGCCTAACTCGTGAAATCCCGCGATCGAAATTGGAGTGCTTAGTACGTCATATAGTTGGTGTTGTTATTTTCGTAAGTTTAATTTATTTTAGATGCCTAAAGTCGTTAGGTAGTTTATTTCAAATCTGTTTTCTGAAAGGAAAATGGGCCAGATTTGGGTCAGATCCGGAACTTCTTGATTTCCAGGTAATTTTTTAGGGTATTCAAATTCACAAATAAAAACCTCATATTTGTGCGGATTTGATGTAAACGAACATTGATAGAAATGAATCCCTTCTAGGAAGGGGAAGTTACATTTCACGTCCACGAAAACCAGGTGAAGGCAGGTATAGGAAATCGCATTGTTCCCATGAAAATAGGGACGGGATCAGCTCTAAAAGCCCCGTTTTACAAATTTGTGGCGTTTTGTGCCATAAAAACTCAGTAATAAACTTGTTTGACTGTAGTTTGTTCTATCGTACCGAGAAGTAGACGTAAAAATGTACATTTATCGAGTACCCGCCACATGCTGTAACCTTCCTGCCACACTGCGATAAAGATGGCTATAGAGTATCTTTCAGCAGTCGAATACGAACGAAAATGGAAAAGTTGATGCGTGAATCGTTAGGAGGTATCTGCAATACTAGTGAGGCCATTCTGTAGCAGAGTATTAATTATAGGACGGTGCCCAGATATAAGCGGGACGGTCCACAAGTAATACAACGGTTTTTGCCTTCATACATCAAAGAAGTGCCATTATATGCCATTCAAAGGGAAAATTTGCCCCTATGAAAGTAATTAGCAAACGGATGCAGGAGTTTAAACTTCACCAGTAAAAAGCAATGATTAAGCCGTTTTTAAGTAGAAAACTTGTTATAACACGTTTTTGCTGGGAAATTTACTGATTACAGGCCCTCATGCAGGAAAAGCACTTACTCCTGCGATGAAGTGTTATTTTTAGACAAGTCCACGAAGTCGACTCAGATGGTCACAGGTGGAAAGATCTTTCCAGGAGCACACTGCACTGACAACAACCTTTAGGAACTGTCAACGGTTGATAGCTTGGATGGCTATCAAATTTAGAGTGCGGCCAGCCTGACGATCGTGTTTGTTGATATTGTCTTCGTCTGCAGCGACATCCACTGACATCGAATGGATACCACGGTTTTACATGATAATGCGCCCGCCCGTTGTACTAGAAAGGTACGAATCTGGCAAGTTTTTAGACAACAGCCGGTTTCCCCGCATGAAGCCTCCAGTCGATTTTTATTCCTGCCAACAGCTTGGATCTTAATCCTGCCGAAAAACGTTTTGCCCTATTCAGAAGAATGTGGCACAAGGCGAAGAAGGATAATCCGGTGCAAGGGAGGCTCGATTTTGTGCTAAATAATCACATTGAGAAATTCACTATAGACAAACTAGCTACCTTCATGTCTGAAAGACTTCCAGTCGTCTTAAATGCAAACGAACAATCAACAGAGTATCGACTTTTTGTACTTGTTATTATTTTTCATTAATGTATCCTTCCTGCGCTCTCATCATACACGCGCCTGTAGTTAGCCTTACTTAAATGATTCTTAATAAGGCCACTTATTGGGAGACGCTGCGCGGGCAGATTTTGCTTCACGTGAAGCCTCACGGCATTTCATCATGAGTTTCTACATCTACTGTAGGCAGAATTTTCAGGCCTTTGAAGTCAGACCTTTAATCCACGGTGGCTTAGCGGGTAGAGAGGTGAGGGAATACACTAAAAGCAGCAACAAAAGATAGAGCTTAGTCCCCTCTTATAAAACCAGGGAATGGCGGATTTCAAAACACCCGTTTTGGTTGTAGATGTAGAAAAATATTTCTCCGCCTCCCCTTACAAATCGACTATATTTGGGATAATCGTTTTCCCCGGCTGTTTGTCGATTGCATCCTCCCCGGGGATGTTGACGCGTTAACCAGCACCGGCCTTAGAGTCGGGCTTGTTGTGGATTTGTTCTCTTCACATCAACCTATCTGGCTACCATCACAGGCAACATCACTGCCGTCGAGACTACCGCTGCCTGACCGCCTTCTCTCCAGTGCTTTCGGCAAATAGCGCCGGGTGCTACGGGTAAATCAGATTTCATCGCTAAAAACGACAGGCTCCAGGCTATGTCCTGCAGACGGACAAGCTACCAGCCACTGTGCCTGGTTAAACAATACACTGGCGTGTACTCGATCGCCCTCTCTAAAAACAGTACTGCGGAGTGGCACACGTGGGGCGCGGGCACCTATGACCCTGTTGTGGGTTAGCTAACACACACACACACACACACACACACACACACACACACACAGACACAGTAACAGGCAGTGTGACTAAAATAAACAGAGTACGGTTAACTAACCACTGGCTCGTAGGCGCCAGGCGCGTCCACCGGCAGGTGGTGCTGGCTGGGAGTGCATCGCTTGTAGGCACCACTCACGGGAGCGTAGGGACTGCGAGCCCCGGCCATGGGCGGAAGGGGTGCGGGAGGCTGATGACTCAGCAGGGGCTGACCTGAGAGGGAGGAAGGGTCGCCGGCAGTGTAGGAGGATGACGATCCAAAGGAGTCTGCCGAGGGAGTCACGGCACCGGCTTGGCGTTGCCGCTGTAGGTAGGAGTAAACGGGACTGCCACCCATGGAGGGCCCACCAGCAGCACCCAGAGGGGAAAGGTAGGCGGATGGCGGCGAACAGGCGTCGTAACTAGAAAAAAAATGGAGGAAGAGAAACGCTTCGACATAACTGGTAGGCCTGAAGAGCGGCAATAAGAGGCACAACTGCGAGTCGCTTGGGTGGGTAGTCCGGCTTCAGAAAGAGCAATGCAATTTCCAGATGACCCGACCGTCACAGGTGATGGGCATGCAACAGTTGCCCAACGCAGTGGGTGCAGCACCGGCGCGTGAATTAGTTTATAGTGAGGCAGACACGGACAGCATCTGCCACACTCTCTCCTCCCTCGCCCACCTAACTCCAATCACAAAAAGGCCTAGACGACGGGAGGTGAACGCGGGCGCAGCAGGAAAGTCTGTCTACGCGAGCCACACACGGCCTGACCGTAATTACGGAGGCGTTGGGCTGCAAAAGAAGCGGCTATGACAGCATGTAGGCGAGAATGTCAAGATGTCTCATGCACTAGTCGGCTGTCCAGGCCCGAAATCCAGCTGGTGATGGGACTGGGTGCAGTGGCAGACGCGACGTGCCAGATGTGCATGTACAGCAGTAGTTAGGGGCTCGCGTGGACTGCGCTGTCCGAGAAACACGTGCCGCGAGGCCCCTCGACCTCCCATTCGGGCGAGAGAATCTGCAGGGCAGGCCCCTGGTGGTCTCCTAGCAAGTCATAAATCGTAACAGGAATGCTATGACCGGTCGTTAGTAAGGAAGCGGGAGACAAGACAAAAACAGCACCGGATTGGGAGGTAAGCGGTTGAGGGGGCGGCTGAAGGGAACAGCACCATGATACCTGGAAGGACAGAAAGCGCTTTGGCTAATGGGCGGAGTCTAGGCCAGCGTTCACGCTGTCTTTATTACTGCTGAGAGCAGACGAACGCGTGTCCCGGTTAGACAGCAACACGTGCATAATTTTGGCTTTTCAGGCACTTAGCTTAACTCGGTAGGCTTAGCCCTAATGAATCAAGTTTGACAGACAATTATCAGCCGCGGTCACAGGGCTAGATTAGCACCTATCGAGGTTGTAGCCAGTAAAATCAACAACATGCCGACTTATCACGAATTTTAACTCAGGGCAGAGTGGCAATTACTTGCCCGAGGTCGCCATAGCTCAGAAATAAGATCGAACCAGAAACAAACAACACTGCAAGCTACTGGCGGGAAGACACAAGAAGTAGTGAGAATGCATGACTGTTGGGACAATACAGTAAAACGCCTGTCAAAAGTAGGAACTTCTGAAGTCTAAACAGCGCGTCCGCTAGCAAAGTAGACAATGAAATCGAGCGGGGGGGGCGAGTTTACAGAAAATTACAAGGGCACTTGTACGTACAAAACCAGACGACTCACCCCGGTTTTTTAACTGCAGGAGAGCGCAGGGAGGGGGAAAAACCGGCCAACTGGGTCGCAGTCACGGCCGAGGCGGGAGGGGGGAAGAGGGCAGTGCCCCCACCACCACCACCTCGGTCGTAGGTGGCCGCGGCCGCTGCGGCGAGGAGGGCCGAGGCGGAGGGTGAAGAGAAGGCCCTCGCTGATGCCGACGGCGCAGACGTCCCATCTCGACCGAAGAAGGCTGCTGCTGCTGCAGCAGCAGCTGCTGCGGACTGAGTAGCGACTGTTGCGTTGGAAGCCGAGAGCTCTGCCTGCGGTCTGGGTAGGGAGCATGCAACCGAGCTGGCAAACTGGCGGGTGGGAATGAGTGGAATGTTTGTGTGACTTAGTACTTGTGCAGGTCTTATGACTTTGCAAGTGCAAGAGAGATATAAAATGGTAGAGGGGGCGCCCACCGATCGTTTTTACGGAACTCACTCGTCCCGTTGTGCCTTACGGGCTCAGCCGCACAGCGGCGCATAATACGGACAGAACGGTACTATTGTCAAAGACAAGGGAGACCGGAATGGCCAAAAGCCTAAATGACCTTTATCTGCGACTGTCTCTGATGATGGATTCGAGTGAGAATCCGAAAGGTCAGGCCAATAAATTTCTTGTTCCAGTGATCGCATCTTCGTCCTCTGAAAAGCCTAAATACAGTAGTTAACTGCTTAAACCGCCTGCATTCGAACAGTCGGGTACTTTCTAAACCATCCTACATTCCAGACTTTGGCGCTCAAATACTGCAACTCAGACATGGTCGTGCGTCCCCTTGCAGCTGAAGTGCTAAAGGAGCACGTCCATCAACCCAGAGAATAGGAAGAGTGAGAAAAAAAAACGAAATTTGCCATGGCAAGTTTTATAAGGCTTAAGTGACTGGTGTTCTACCATGAGCGAAAATGACTTAGACTTCAAGAAAGCGTTCGACAGCGTCCCACACAAACGCCTAATCTACAAACTTTCTGAAATTAGGATAAGAGGAATGCTGCTGACATGGATAACAGATTTTCTTACCGGGAGATCACAAACCGTGTGCATTGAGGCCTCAAGGTCAACTCCTACCCCCGTTCTAAGTGGTGTACCCCAGGGCTCCGTCTTAGGGCCGTTGCTATTCCTGGTTTACATTAACGACTGCGTCGACGACCTGGGATGCAGCGCCATCATGCTTGCTGACGATGTTAAGCTGTGGAGACCCATCAGATCTGACGCAGACAGGTACGCGCTTCAAGACAGTCTCAACCGCCTGAACAGTTGGTCAGCTCGTTGGCTCCTTAATTCTAATGTGGACAAATGTGTGGTCCTGAGACTCCGCACCAAAAAGACCAGTAAGGATCACGATTCCTTTCAATGCGCCCTTGGTGTTCAGCCCCTTTCAAATGTTGTTGAACAGAAAGACCTCGGCGTCTTAATGACCTCCTCGCTGAAACCATCATCGCAGTGTCAAAGGGCAGCCAAAAGTGCCATAAGGGTGTTATTTGCGCTGAGGCGAGGACTTGTGCAGATCGATGAACAGCTGTTCGGAAAAACCAATGGGGCATTCGTCCGGTCTCACTTAGAGTATGCAGTCCAGGCCTGGCGACCGTGGTTGAAGAAAGACTATCAACGACGGGAAAGAGTACAGGTGATGGCTACGAAGATGGTCAAGAATCTTCATCATCGGCCTTACGAAGCCAGGCTGATCGAACTAAATCTGTTTCCTCTAAATTACAGGCAACTGCGCGGCGATCTCATTCAAACCTACAGGATTGTCAGAGGTCGTGAGTGCGCCCTAGACTTTGATGAATTCTTCGAATTGGCTGGGACTGACCGTCTGCGTGGTCATCCCTTCAAACTGCAGAGGAAGCTGGCTCATTTGGACGTCCGACGGAACGCCTTCTCTCACAGGGTCATTGGGGTATGGAACGGACTCCCTGATGCGGTGGTTCTTTCCGAAAGTGTCGAATCCTTTAAGTATAGACTAGATGCTCATTTGTTGAGAAACTACTGTACATATAATCACGATTGCTTTAGCGGCGGCACTTTGCGCCTGGCTCACACTTGCTGCTAATTTTTGAACTTTCCGCGTTTGCTAATGTAATTGATGACTTTATTGCTGTTTATCGATATGAATAGGGAGCTCAAGGGCGAAAGCCTCATTCCCTTAATAAACTGACTTAATGGAGAGTGTGGACCGGTTGTTTTGTAAGCCGGAGATGCAGACTGGCAAAAAACTGTGGTCGTAAGGAAAAATGGGAATTTTTAAACGTCAACGTACACGAACAGCGTCGACAGAGTACTGTGGGAGAGAAGGGGACATCTGCTGCTGCTGCTGCTGCTGCTGCTGTTGATGATGATGGTGGTAGGGCACAAATGGGGACGCAGTTGGAGCTGTTGAGCTAGCGGTAACACTGTTGCTGGAGTGCATTGCGTCGGTGGTTGACGTTGACGTCGTCGAGGCGGTGTCAAAGCCGGAGGACTGGAAGAGGGCCGCGGGACTGCTAAGGTAAGCTGGTCCTCTTGATGAAGTAGGCGGCGGGGGCGTCTGCGCCACCGCGGATGCAGCAGCAGCAGCAGTCGAACCCTGAGTGTGCTGCTGCTGAGCCGTAGCGAGTGAAGTTGTAGGAGTTGTGGACAGTTCGTGATCGGGCGTCCGCGCTGGGGGTGAGGAAATGAAAAAGTACCTATCAAAGCTCCTCGCAGGCCCGAGGTTAGATGCTGGGCGAAGTTCCCTCCACCCTTGGGCACTGACTTCAGACAAAACCACCCAGTGAAGGGTGGGGAGAAATGTTAACAACCATGCGCTTGGTCCCCCAAGCTGCGAGGGTGTGGGAGAGTGCGGTCGCGCAGACCGCGCCATCACAAAACTAGGTACATACGCCCCCCCCCCCCTCGGGCCTACGATGGATGGGGGAGCTCACTTCACACAGACGAGAATTTGCAACAGTCCTGGGAACGAAACCCAGCATTACTCACATAGCGGAGGGAGGGGGGAGCAGCAAACGAGGGAGCCCTAACGCATGCTCACTGGAGCCAGGCCGACAGTGCGGAAAGAGGACTTCGACGGAGAGCGGAACTTGTGAATACAGTGAGACTCACGGTCAAAGAACCCCAACAGTTACTTTAATCACGAGTGGATAGACATAGTCTCAACACCCTACGCATTAATTATCGGCTGGATGTGAGGGAAGGCGGCTAATTAGCGAGCCCGGCGGCCGCAAGCCGCTTAACAATCCGCCTGTTGACAACAGCCGTTTTTCGAGCCGCAAACTGAGCAGGTATGCAGCATAGCGGATGAGGATTAGTTTAGTCATGGCCCTCTGGTGGAAAATTATAATACCGGTAGGAATTTAAAGAACATGAAAGAAGCGACGCAAAAAAAACAGATGTGTCGGCAATTTTCACTGAATTTTGTCCAGTAAATAATAATTACAGCGTTAATAAAAGCAGAAGGGCATTTGGACGACTTGTTAAATGCAGCATTCTGACGTCCGGCTCGAAAGCACCAGTCTCAATCCCAGTCCCAGGGTTTCCGCGTCAAGGCGGGATCTGCTTGTTAACTTAGCCGCAGGCTAACCGAGGCTTCAAAAGGAAGCGGAGAGTTGAACAGCCTTCAATAAATGAGAGCTGTACAATGAGCGAATTCCTGGATCTCGGGGTTTTCTTGGAAATTTTGGGTATAGGCAGCTCCCCCCCAAACAGTCGCTCAGATTATTAACTAGATGCAGCCCGCTCTAGTATTTTGTCTCAAAAACTGCATCACAAAGCAACGATGGCAAACAAACTTATTTAATGGCAGACACCATGCCGCTCTGCTTCAATTGGACTTCTCCGTATTTTAGAAGACAGTTGATTTGTGGGGGTTTATTTCGCAGCTAGCCTTCGTCGATGGCTTCCCCCTATCCACTGCCTGCAGACGCATCCGGTGATGAATGGAAAATCCGTCTTCCCAGCGCGGCATCATCTACATCGGCTCATCGGCTAGATCAGGCGCGATCGCAACCGTACCAAGTACAAGTCGGTCGCGGACCATAAGGAGCCAAGCTCGGCGTCGATCCTGCAAATTGGCTACGCCCTTAAGAAGATCATAAATCATAGTGAGTGGATGTTGTTCGACATCAAATACGGATTTACATGCTATGCGGTACAATGCTAGAGCTATGGTGAACAGAAACCACATTCGGATACAGGCGTCACGGGGAATCATCCATTTACCCCACACAACCACTTTCCACAGCGTCACTGTTTAATCCGGCTCCCCTGCCTGATGACGATGGCCGTAGTCGCGGAAAACCACCAATCTGACCTAGTGGAGGGGGGCGGTGAAGACGTTAAAAACAGGCAGACACCAGCACAACTATATGAAACTGATAATGGCTACAATGCTCGCACTAGAACAGACGTTCGATTAAGATTCCGAAAAGATAATTGCATGCTAGGGGTACCTTCAGGTTTCAGGGGTTGTGAGTTCTCTTTCTTGGTTTGTCGAGCATGAGGAGACGAGAGAGCAGCGCCTTTGGTCTTGTCAGTGCGTTGCCGGTCTGCCAGGAATTTAGAGTTTGACGCGAGAAAGCCTAGTAGGCAGAAGGAGAGATATAAGATGCAGTCAAGAGCTGTCGCCTAAGCAGGGTAAGGTGGAAACGCACTCAACCCCCCACTACTTTGAACACCATCTTGGCGCAAAACACGCACTACCTAGGGGGAATTCGTTCCTTCAAAATATTACTGAATGCAGGTGAGTAAGGTTAAAAGATAACGTTTTCGCTGAAGGGTTAAGTGAGTAAAACATCCGTAAAAGAGCTGTCTCAGACAAGACTGAGAGTAAAAGGCACGTGGATATCACGAGAGCACGAAAGCACCTTTCTGCAGAGCATCGGAGAAAGAGGAGGCGATAAACATGGCGGACTGCGGTGAGAGGCCGCCGTAAGGGCCGCCATCGCCGGCACCCGTAGACGGAGAGGCAGCGAAGTGTGCTATCAAGGCGAGAGCATGACGCGACCGTGAGTTCACGTAACGGTTGCCCACTAGGTGCTGGGCTAAATGGAAGAGGGAAGTGAAGGAGATGCCAAAAACCTGCTGCCCATGGTCCAATAGCACATGAGCAACGTCGCCCAGCACGGGTCCACGAACACCCAGCACTGCGCGCAGACTAGGCTCAGAGATCCAGCTGTCGGTTGATGGCGTTACTTGTGATTTCTCACGACCGTCCAGGTGGCTAGCGCCGCTGCCCAGAGCGCCGCTGATTGACTCCGCAGAGCCCGTGCTGCCTGTGGAGGAGGCGCTGTTGTAACCGCCAGCGGAATAAAGGCGATTCGCTGCTGCCTGATCCAGTAGTTCGACAGTCAGGTCGGGAAGGGAGGGTGGTTGGACCTCTCGCTTCTTTCGCATGCCACCATAGCAATACCTGTGGTTGAGAAGAAAGGATGGTAAGGGAAGTGACATATCGGCGCATTGACTTCATTGCTTGGAGCACACTCTTGCGAACTACCAGCTAGTACATAGTATCAGTTTGTCAAAAAAGAGGGACCTGCAGATGAATCCGTTCCTTAGGTCACATGCGCGTATCATAGGCCGTAGATAACAAGCAAGGACAAAGCGGTGAACAATTTTGACTAAATCAAACCCGTTGGCGTGAGTTTGTGCGTCGAACACGCCCAGTGCTATAGCAATTCGAATTGGCGCGCGAGGGTGGGTCTGTTAAGGCAATTATAAACTGGATTAACACGAAAAAAACAATAACAGGGACGGCAGTTTACCGCTGTCATCTTGTTTTGTGGATAAGAGGGCTCGATTTATCGCCCTCTCCTGTGTTATCGCTTACAAGATCCCTAAACGAGAGCTTCACATCGGGATACCCACATTCGACTTGCAACCGGACCAGCTCGGCAACTACCACGTTTGGGGAAATTTAAACACTAAGGTGACGAGCAAATGCCGACGACGTGCTAGCAATGATTATGTCTTCTCACAGACCAACATTAACCAGCTCCAAATGGCAAATACGACAAAATTGAAGTAGGTCAGGCAATGTAGTAGGCAGAAATGATTGAATGGCGGTACGCTATTAGATCGCGTCATCAGGGCTACGTTGTCATACTCCGGCTCTTAAAAATGCAAACAAATGCAAATTCCCGAACTCGGGTTTCCGAGTGGAGGAGTTTGAGGGGTGGTGGCCACGGCGCGGACAGTGCGCTCGATCTCGAGGCGACTGGACATGTGCGCGTAACATCGACGAGCGCACGCGCAAGCCCCCACGACACACGCACACAGGTGTCGACGCCCCCCGGGAGGGAGAATGCGCGCACGCTGACACCCGTCCCCGGCCCAGACGCAGCGCGGCCGTGGCAGCAACAGCCGTTGACGGGGCGACAGAGACGCTGACACATCGGTCGCCCCGGCCCAACGCGCGCGGGGGAGGGGGGGGGGAGCGGCAGGACAGGAACCACGTCGTCTCAGCGCCTGTGCGGTAGCACAACACGGCAGGGTGGGCAACAGCTGCCTGTAGCCAGGCCCAAGGACAACGCACACGGCGCTTACAGGGGCGCGGAGGCCCGGTGCTCTCTTCAGTGCCACCAGCGACTGTGAATGGCACGCACGCGTCGCCAACTCCCTCCTTGCCTAGAAAGCAAGACGCATCGGAGACTCCGAATAGCCACAGCATCCAGCAGGCAAGAATGACGTGCAGGGTACTACTGCTCCAAATGTGGGCCAGATCCGAGGAAAGTTTAAGGCGTCAAGTCAGCTGTCATGGAACACAGAGTTCAAGAGGAGCCACCCAGTCCGAAGGCGCTAAATGCGATTGTAAGACTGTTTCGACGACTGTAGACTGGCGCAGGAGTAGTGGCGGACACAATTAAACTGGCCATACGCGCCCTCATCTCTGACCATGTTCTAGGACAAGTGTCTCGGATGGCTCATAGAAGCGACTCAACAAAAAATACAAAAAAAGATACAGCCGGTTACATGACAGTCCTCAGTGCTAAGAATTTTAGAACCTGACAGTTTATAGTAAGGATGACGTGTCCTGGATCCGCATCTACTAGTCTCATACCCTATTGGCCTTCCCGTCGTACATGAGTAATATGTCCGCGCTAACTCGACCGATGATGAGACCGGTCGCAGTGGCCGATGTGGAACAGAGCCTCGATCACATGCTGACAACTTACGCGCACGAGACAGATTTAAAGACAGGGCTCAGACGCGTCATTCAATAGGACAGTCACTTAAGACAGGGAAAGTAATTGAGCCTGCAGAACATGCTATGTACAGTCGTCTGGCGTTCTGCTGGCTCTTTTCTACAGGATGTCAAGGTATAAGAGAATTCAAATCCTGCTAAGTTTGGTATAGGCAAGAGTGCATGGGTCGCGGAGAGTTGAGTCGTTGATCGATAATTCCATGGTTCGACATGGCTGTGGAGGTTTTTCACGATGAAAAGTGTGGTGGGCGGTGAAAAGCTCCATCAATTAGGGACATAAAAGTGACAGTGGAAGGGGGTCAGTTGAGCTAGCCTGATTACAGATGATAAGTATGTCCCATCTGGTGCTCTGGAGCAGTGGCCGACCGATTAATACCATTTCCACGTGACAAACCAGACAAGGGTCCGAGTCTTCAGTCGCGAATGGCCGACGACGGCTGATAAGCCGGAAATAGCCATTTCAGTTATAGGAAGAATAACTGTCGGCAAAGAGACTGGAATGGCTCTTTCTAGCTTATTAGTCATCGTCAACCAGGTTTTGCAACGTCCGAGGCTCGGACCCGTGACCTGTTGGTTAGAAGTTCAACGCCCCAGTCAATAAGTCACGGACTCGTCATGTCGGTTGCGATCGGGAACATCAACTATGGTAGAGGGGCGCGCGCCGATCGTTTCGTTGTGCGTTGGGGCTTTCTCTAGTCCTATCAGCAGCCACACAGCGGCGCGTAATATAGGCAGAATAAAATTATCGATATTGTTAATACACTCGATTGGAACAGACCGGTCAACGAGCCCGTGGCTCAATGGTTAGGGGGCGTTGGGCTTTTAATCAACTGGTCGCGGGTTCGTGCCTCAACGGCTGTAAAATCTGGGGTTGAGTGTGACAGACTGACGACGACTAATAAGCCAGAAATGACTTTTCCAATATTTTCTTCCTTTGTCGGTGGTTATTCTGCCGCTGTGCGGCTGCATGGGAGCTCGGGATGTGTCCCGTAGCGCGACCGGTAAACACCCCTCTACCATCCCAGTTATTCTTGTCTATTTCAGTGACGCTTCGGGGATAACGACTTCATATACTAGTAGTAAAGAAGCTTTTAGAGATTTGACATAGATGAAAAGGCAATACAGACTACTTTGTGCGAAAATTCCAAGGTGCCAACGACCTAAGGGACTTTCGTTTCTCAAAAACTGTTTGAGTACCTGACTACAGACAGTTTGTTGGTAAGGATGACTATTTGCAGTGAAATGACCTGGAGGCCTAAGTCGAAAGGCACTATGACGCGAAAGTTACCGCACAAGAGAACCTACAGCGGAGGCACCACACATGGCACGGCAAGGGTGTGGCAAAATAAATACTTGGAGCCAGGTAAGTGACATGGTTGTGCGGAAAATACGGTGTTACGGAGCTTACCTGGATTGACCGCGCTGGCCAAGTCGTCGAGGTCTGACGTTGGGGAAGGCTCTTTTCATAACTTTGCCAAAGTCAGCCGTATTCAATGTTTTTAAATTGTGCTTTTCGCAGTATATTCTACAAAGCAGATAAAAAGTAGTGAATAACGAAAACCAAGCTAGAAAACCGGAGAAAATGTTTTAATCCTACAACCAGGTATGGGGGAGGGGCCAAGGATATGACCCGATCCTGCAAAGTCACGTTTATTCTTCGAAAAGTTTACAGAAAATCGCAGACAAACCTATGGAAAGCAAGGGAGAACGTCTTCGGGCAATAGCTGGGAAGCACTTTTTACCTCTATTAGATGGAAGGTTGGCCCATGGTGAAGTAAAATTATTTCAATCAACCAACGTCCCGAAATTTAATACAAACGTACATCTGGAGGGGTATACGTAAACAGTCATGCTAATGGTGGAAATTGCCTGACAGCTTTTACTGGTCGACTGATCTTCCAAAAGGTCACTCCTCCCGTGGATGACTCACACAACCAACGGGTGGCTGGAAATATAAAGCGGTCGTCTCTTCGGGCAAAGTTTGGAAGGTTGTTGGTTTCACCGACAGGAAAACACGACCATCAAAGTAGTTTGCGAGTGTTTTTGTCGATACCGATCCAATCCTTTTGGCAAGACTGGTTCTTCAACCGACACAGCCATCTACAAGGTCGATCGAATAGAGGCGAAAATTTTCCGCGACTAAGCCCCTTCACGTGTCCTTTCTAGCAAAGTACATTCAAAGTTTGCAATGGTCTTGTGGTACACATTCGCACGCATCGCGGCGCTGTTTGAAGACAACGATACAATGCCAATGAACATAACAGAAGCTAGTTGACTTCTATAAGCCTGCTGTCATTGCAAACATTCATCCCAAATAGGAACCCTTTAGGCTGGACATCTCGGCATTCATCTCCACACAACCAACCCTACCTCTCGAGGCAACCGGAGCTATCCGTGCGTCGCACAAACTATAAGCTCGGTTTTGCGAAGATAGCTGGCGTCGATTACGACGTGCAAAGTGTCACTTTGGTAGAGTTGCACTATGACCAAGTGCCTAGCTGCGCAGTGGGCATGCCACCCCGATTTTATCTGGTACTAGGATCTTATTTTTGGCTCCACATAGTGGACACGCCACGGCTGGTGGGCGAAACTAAGTAAGTCGGTTGGACTCTAGCCATGGGGTGAATTTGTATATATCTTGGTTTACACAGATCGATGTGTTGGGCAGACGCAGCAGGAGGAAGGGGGAACATACAATCGCCTTATCTCCGGCATTCAAACCAATTCAAATAATCTTGGCCGTTTTTTCACTGAATTGGAACGTAAGCGTTGTGAAATCTCTAGTATTGCAATCATACGCAAGTATAGGCCACTATTTATGCGTCGAAACAATTACGGTTAGACGATAGGGTATCGACACCACCTGAGAAGTTCAATCTTATTTTGCAAAGACAGCCTCTGTAGGGTGGCGAACCAACTCAGGCGAAATCAAAATTCCTACACGGCAAGGCCTGAAATGAACGGATTTCCAGAAGATCGAATCTCGAGCCCGCTAGTCGGTGGACTGCCCAACGGAATTCTGACCGCCTGCCACGCGTACTACCATCTTTGGCCGAATATCCCCGATAATCTAGCTGCAGCCCCGGAACTGACGCTAAGGTGAAGTTGCAGACACGAGTTGGTTTGGATGGTTGAGGGAGACGTTAATCCTGCCTCTGAATCATACGTAACGACCATGAAGTGGACACGTTAGTCGACGAGAAGTGACATAAGACAATTGTACGTAGTCCACCGTGTGGGTGGTTCGCAGTAGGTCGGCCAGTAAATTGCCCAATAAACGCTGTCAGTGCAGGAAATGAATTCGAAGGCATTGAGTTCTCTCCATTCTGGTCAATTTTCACTCATTTTGCGCCTGAACTATTCATCCAAGTCACCGGTACATAAGTTTGCTCAAAAAGGGTCGTGGGAGAAGAGTTGCTCCCATTATTTGTCGATTTGACTTCAGGCAATTTAATACACTGAAACGGCATGCAGCGCGAGTATGCTTGAGAGAGCATTGGCTGCTTTGGAACTATATTATGTGCGCCCGTGGTAAGCGACTGTCCGGCAGCACACTAGCTGACATCGGTGGTCTGATTACCAGTCAACGCTTCGAAGGGGAATTGGGTCAACTATGGTGAAAGGTTACCTGAGGTGCTCGGCAAGATCAGATTTCATTGATATTTTGGCAGATTTTGAATAATTCATATTGACCCAACTGTGAAAAACTCGGCGCCTCGGTGGGATTCGAACCCACGCAGTAAGGGGGAAGGCTTTAGTACAGCCAACGCTCTAACCACCTGAGCTACGAGGCCCCGCCGGACGACGCGAGTTTTATCACATTTGGGTCAAGTTACCCGACCCAAGTGTGATAAAACTCGCGTCGTCCGGCGGGGCCTCGTAGCTCAGGTGGTTAGAGCGTTGGCTGTACTAAAGCCTTCTCCCTTAGTGCGTGGGTTCGAATCCCACCGAGGCGCCGAGTTTTTCACAGTTGGGTCAATATGAAGATCAGATTTGACGATCAAAATTCTATCTTCAGCGCAGAGCCGAGTTTCGGCAGACCCCTGACAGGGATTGCGCACCGAAGACTGTTCCGCGATGAAGCAGGCGAGGGGCAACCTCCGTATCGCACCCCAGAATAATCTATTAAAGACGCCCGCCCTTCTAGTCTATGATTTGAAGGCCTTTACAGATGCCAAATCCCAGTCCTGCCTACAAAGGCATTCCATAAAAGCTCCGCATGGAATGCTTTGGTTCGCTAGGGCCAAAAATAACGAGTTGTCCCTAAGGCTGCCAGCAAGTATTATAACGGCATATCGAATTTTAGAATGTGAAGTCGGTTGTCATGGCGGCTACTGACAAACGACCGTTGAGTACGTCGAGCGTTAGGTTGAGCTACTTGCGAAGGGCAGGAATCAAAGACCAAGCAGCACGAGGGAGACATCCAAAATGTTAGAGAATCTGCGAATGACATGACTGCAAGATTACAGGAATTCTTGCTAAAATAAGCAGATATCGGAAGAGAGTAGAACCCTGATTCATTATCTGACCGCCTCAATGAGCTCAAAAGAGGCGATACTGATGCGAGAAACAGAGGTTCGGAAATGAAAACGGAAAAACGAGTCGGCAAAAAAATCTAGCTGCTGGCTACCAGGCGCGTTCATGGGTGGCGGATGGTAGGACAGCATTCGGTAAAAGCCAGGTGTGAAATAAAGAGAAGCGTTTACTGGACGAGCAATCACAAAAGAGCAACGTCAGTGCTATAGGGGCGCGAATAGTTGACACGAAATACCCTTAAAAACACCAAAGTCCGGTTGAGGCTATGAACTTTCACCAAGTAGCATTTCTAGCAGTTGCTGCCTCACGGTTAGGTTTCAACAGTTCAGGCGATTGGCGAGCACCAGCCCCGTTTAGCAGGCCAAAGATACTTAGCGAGAATTTGGACAATTACAGTAAGCATGATAGTCCACGAAAGCATTCGAAAATGGACAAAGGAGTTGTCATTGAACAGGTTACCATGGATGGCTCCACGCTTGTTCGGAAACTACAGGTTTCGTCAAAAAACTAATATGTTCTTCGGAATTCCCAGCCGGGTTAAGTATGCGTAAGGGGTCGGTAATCTACGAAACAGAGACTACAACGGGCGACTTTCAACTCTTCAAACCACTAAAAAAGGTCCCCCGTCCCACAACATTTACAAGGACCTGCCCGATTTTCGACAGGCAAAGCGAAGAGAATAATAGTCAAAGGTCGAGCAGGAGGCTCGGTTCTGTACACCAGTGACCTATTTGTGACGGCCAAGTTGAAAACCCCAAATAGCTTTCAAACATGGTTACCCCAGTGTTTAATTAACAATAAAAGCGCCAACTTGCAATCTTAATTCCACTAGTATGCGAACGAAGATCCAGCGTCAGTATACGTATACACGTAGACTACAGGCTGTTGTTACATAACTAGAATAATAGGCGAAAGAAATGTAGGATTTCCTGATAGAGGGCTATGATTGTGGAAAAACGGTCTCTGAGGATTTTCAGGTTGAAGACAAAAAATGAGCATAAAAATCTCCAACACTGTTTTTATCAAGTATTACCCTGCCGGTCGCACAAACTTGCGCCGTTCAGGTTTTGCTAAAAGAGTTAGCTCTACTGGTCATCGAATACTTGGAAGCAAAACGCGACAGCGGTGGGTGTAACAAGCCATATGTGCATCCAGCGTCTCCGACCACAGGTAGGAAAGTTTACACAGCGCATGGCAGCAATCAACGTGTGGGCAGTGAAGGCAACGAGGGCTAAAAATTGAAATTTACCGATAGTCTTCATATACTTCGTCTTTGCGAAGGCAAGTGGACGGGTCTTCTTCCAAGTGAGACATAATCCAAGTGTAGGCTTGACTTTGTTCGACTTGATTAGATAAATGGAGGGACGAAGTAGCCCCCGAGCCAGCGAAAAGCCCAACACCGAAACTGTTGACGTCCAGGCCACTGGTATTAAGTTCTTCATCGGCAACTCTCGAACCCCCGCAAAGGATACCATTGCCTTCCTCTGTCGGTAACAGTAGGCAAAACAACAGCTTCTCAGTATCCTTCAGTGATGTGAATTCGCGAATCAGAGAGTCGATTTTGGTACGGGCTTCCGAAGAAATCACCTGCTCCAGATTCGTCCGCAAGTACTCGAACCCGCGCGAGTTCGTGTAGTCATCGTGGTCTCCTAATGTTTGCATCTGATGATTCCAGGGAAAATTTGTGAATGAAAGGCCAACGAAGTCAAAAGGCGAGTACAATTTATCACTGGAACTGCAAACTTTGTCACATATGGGATCACAATGGCACCATTTATACCGAACACGGCGCGACGACGATATAAAAAGGGTGTCGCAATATTTCTGGCCGGGCGCCCCTCGAGGTTGATTTCTAAATGCTGCTTACTAAAACAAGTGCAATGAATGATCATCTTGTCTCGGAGAGCCGAGAAAGGGACGAAAATCTTTAGTGCCTCGCAAGAAGTTGTAACTACAGGTAATATCCTAGGCAGAGTTATGTATCATATCTCGGAGACATATTATTTTACAAGTGTTTTCTTTCTTCAAGTCACCACGAGAGTGTACGTTTGGTTGAAGTCCCAAGAGTTGGTCATCACTGGAGATTTCAAGAAATTGCGGTTCGTCACAAAATCAGCGTTCTTTTAACATTTCGTACGAAATGCAAAGTTATATGGGCAAATTTATAGGGGCTCGGTGTTAAAAAAAATAAATAGTTGAAGTTGCATAGGTCGTCCTCTTTAAACGAGAAGGAACTAGGGTAAGATAATGACACTTTCCTATTCAAATTAGCACATTTTTCAGCGAAAACATTCCCAATACCATGTCTTAGTGGCAGAAATGTGCATACTGTGCGTTCGAGTCAAGCGTTTCTGGCGAAGGCAATAGCATGCTCACGCAAGTGCCGGAATAATTCGACACATTTCTTTGCAGATCTGGATGGTATTAAACACGAAGTGGGCACACATAATCGCCCAGATAGGTCAGTGGGCGGGGTCAATGTACACATGGCGCGAAAACGCAGTGGTGATGGTTGTTAGCGCGAGGCCTATGAAACGTCCCGAAGAATTTCAAAAAAAATATATCATATGAAATTTTTAGGTTTACGTACGTTTCCGATTTTTCTCTTTACAGTGCTAAAGGATGATAATGGTGTAGAAATAGTTGAAAACAGCGAGAAAGCTGAACACTTGGGACGGTTCTTTGCCCCGGTATTCACAAGCGAAACTGAGTTTCGGAGTCACAATGTCAGCAATGCTGCTGAGACCGCCGGCCCCGTGGTTGAATCCACACTCTTCCCGACAGCTGTCGTGGAAAGTGAGCTCCAACGTCACAGACAAGCCAAGTCGTCGGGTCCGGATAATATACGGGCCAAATTCTTGAAGGAAATGGCAAACGAACTCTCCAAACCATTAGCACATATCTTCCGTTCGTCATTTAATTAAGAAGGCTGCCATCGGAATGGAAAATAGCAAATATCTTTCCGATATGCAAGGATGGGGATCGAACTAGGGCTAACAATTACCGGCCCGTTAGTTTTACCCGCATATGCTGTAAAATAATGGAAGCCATAGTTAGGAAAGGAAGAACGAAATTTCTGGATTAGAACCACTTACTTTTAGGACTGCAGCACGGCTTCAGACAGGATTGCTCGTGCCTTTCTAGTTAATAAACCTGAGTCGAATCCATCCCGTCCCCGTGCTAGGCCACTGAGGTCTGGCCTAGCGGTAAGATCAAATAAGCCAGATAGTCTAGGGAGATCTTCACCTGTTCCTATCCCTAATTCTCAACCTAACGAAAACACCACAGTCGTGAAGCCCACTTGCACACCAGTCTGTAAAATGCAAGTATGTGATTCCACTGCTAGCGTGACATCCCAAGTAATAAAGCCTTTCCTGATATAAGCTGTTTCTCGAAACCATTACGTCCGCTATCTAACATAAATCTCCCCTCATATTGTGCTCAAAATTATCAAAATCCTGCTTTCATGCCTCCTATTTTTCCAACTCCACAAAATAGCATTCCTCTTCCTTGATCCTGCCCAAATATGTCTCTATACAATGCTGAGTCCTTAGTTAGTGGTGACATCCCCACAGATTTCAGACCACGGCAACTTTGTTTACCACCTTTTACTACTTCCCCACAACTTTATTTTGCACTAACAGATCTCCCTTTTTTATAAGTAGCAATGGGCGGAATCTACATCTTAGGAATACGCTCAGTATTGTATCTTTCAACGCAAGGTCAGTCGTGCATAAGATGGCACAACTAAGAAGTGTGGCCTTCGAGTTTGACCCAGATGTTTTGTGCATTACAGAATCTTGAACGCCCTCTCTAATCTCAGCCTCGGCCCTCAACATAGATAACCTAAGTTTATACCGTCAGGATCGTGTTGAAAGACGCAGCGGTGGTTGCCTTCTTTACATCAGAGCCTCACTTGTACATTCGCCTTATGACCTGAACATTTCTTCCGTCTCTGGAAATTTATGTTTCACTTCGGTAGTCCTTCCGCAAAATAGGAAAGCCTTAATGGGATGTGTATAAAGTCCTCCTTGTTACTCCGAAAATGAAGGCCAACTCTGTGAACTCTTGGAAAAAATCGCAGAGACTTCATTCGATGTCAAGATAATCTTAAGCGGTTTAACTTTGTCAGAAATTGACTGGCACAAACATACTTCCTTTTCTAAATTCCAGAAGCTTCTATACACTAGGCATTTTTCAAACCTGTCTGAATTAGTCAAATCGTCGACCAGAAAGGATGGTATACTAGATTAGATTTTTACAAATGGCATCCTCACGCTATCTATGGATTTCCATCGTGACCTTTTGGCAAGTGCTTATGCATAAATCCATTGTCGTCATCAAGTTGCCATTTCCGCAAAGTCAACAGTAAAGCGTGGCCTTCATGGCTATGCTAATATTAACAAGGGATTAGTAAACAACCTTACGAGCACTCTTGATGGGCACAATATTTCTTCAAATAATGATCTAGATGTTTTCCACGATTTATTACAGTGTGTAACAGAAGGTCTTCTCGACCGTCTTCCACTAAAGACGTGTAAATCGAGTCCTGATTACCCTACTGCCCCACATTTTCTTAAAAACAGACTTAAAAAGTTAACGGAACAGCCTGAAGATCCTTCCGTAAGCTCATTGTCAGCCCACCTAACAATCGCTGAAATATTGGAATTAGCTTCCAAAATGACACTCGCGCGAGATAAGCGTGGAAAGTCTTTAGCTATTAATGGTGCAAATCCTTCCATATCTGTTGTTCGGGTCTTCCGTCAAAGATCATCAGCTAAGCCCCACCAAGTCATTCCGCCCGTGCTTAGTACCAACGATACCCTAATTACAGAGGAGCCAGGCAAAGCAGAAATGTTAAATTCATAGTTTCGTCAAACATTTAACCATTGAAACTGACTCAATATCTTCAATTCCTCCTTTGTCTGATGCCTCCCTCACCACCATTAATTTTGCTCCTGCGACTATTCGAAAACTGATAAACCTGCTCACTATCTCGCATTCAGTAGGCACGGAAAATATTCCAAACTCTATTATAAAGCAACGGAGAGATTTTGCTCTTCTGCTTAGCAAACATATTTCAGGCTTTCTTGAATTGTTTTCGCCTGACTATTGGAAAGCTTTTATTATTATTTCAGTATGCAAATCTGGCTGCCGTTCTGATGTTCAAAACTACCAAGGTGTCCATAGAACACATTCATTCTCCAAAATCTTTGAAAAAAACTATTGCCATCAAAATTGCCAACTTTTGTATAGCCAATAAAGTTATAGTAATTCTTTTAGTAAAGACTCGTCGGGGTCCCATCAAAGCAAGTAAAAATAAATTTACATAGAATTTTAGACGAGGTAAGCAGAATCTGTATAAAATACAAATCCTAGTTTCTGAATTGGTAGTCCGTTAAGAAAAATCATGAGCGAGCGGTAAAAAACCCCACCTAAAAATTTAAAAATGATTGGATTAATTTTACACAAAACTAGCCCTCGCTAATAATAACACAAAAATACGGCAGGACTGGCCTGCATGTGACGGTATATAACGGATTATAATCGGGCATAGTCAGGGCAGAAATAAATGTCAGCCTTGAGGGATACGTATGCGGGTCGGGCAGGACTGGCCTGCACGTGGAATTGTGTACGAGATTCAGAATTGACATCGTCAGGGCGTGATTGATACGCCAGATGAGACTTTTCGCGTCAAAGAGACCAGACGAGAGGAACACAGACGCGATTGGCCACAGTCCGCTTCGAGCCCAGCCGAGGAGTGGGAAGGGAGGTACGACCAAACTACTAGTAGACAGCGAATACTGAGGCTTCCGCCGTGAGCGTCGACAGACCGCTTGACGTCGAAATGCGGGAGCTGACATCAAAAACCGCGAAAATCGTCGCTATGGGGGAGGGTTGATAGAAGTGGATTTAGAAACCAATTTAAAACAGGGTTTTTAATGATATAGTTGAGGGTTTCCACTTGATCTGCCCTTAAATCCTAGGAGGACCCTTCTCGAAGTCAAGAGGCTGAGTGTTCGGGAATGGGACCGTTAAAAGTCCCTTTATACTTTCCGGTGTAAGGTGTTTGCGTAATTTCGACTTGAATATCAGTAACTTAGACGATGATCTAATTTCAGGCGGAAGATTATTCCAAAGGAAGGCATATTTGGAAGCAAAAAAGAGGGAGCGCTTAGATGTAGTGCAAAGAGGCGGCGGAATCACCATGGAGGAGTTGCGCGTGGCATAAGACCGATCTCTCGGAGTGAGGGTGTAAATGAGCGGAAGATTGGAGCTAGAGTTGATGCGAAAAGGGAAGCAAGGGCCAGCTTCGAGTCTTCTAACCCATAAAAACTTAATGTTCGCCAGCTGACCTCTCCAAGCATAAGAAATACCGGACGAAGCTTGAGAAAACAGTTTCCGGGTGAAAACACTCTGAACATTTTCGATGTTATAGCGATCATAGGCGTTCATTAAACCAATGAAAGGATAGCAGTATTCGAGAAATGGAAGAACGAACATTTAATAAAGTTTTAGCTTCATTTCCGGAAGGAAAAAATTATGCGATATAAATCCACATATCTGCACGGCTTTGGCAGAGATTCTATCTACATGAGGTGATAATGCAAGTTTATTTGTATAACTTACACCTAGGTTGTTTATGGTGAAGCATTGTGAGAGTGGGTTATTCTGAAAAATTATGTGGCTAGGAAGTTTGGCAGGACCAAAAGGCATGAAACTACACTTGGATGATGAAAACCCCATCTGCCATGTCGAAACCCATCTGCTTAAGCGTAGTAAATCGGCATTAATTTTTTCAACGCAAACGTTTACGGTGTCCTTAGAAAATGAGTAAACACACTTGAGGTCATCGGCATAAATAAAGGTTTGCGAATTTCCCAGTTCAGTGGAAATATCATTGATGTAAAGAAGGAAGATTAGCGGACCCAGAACCTTGCTTTGGAGTACGCCACTAGTGAACGAGTGAGGTGTCGAGAAGCTATTACCGACCATGACTTTCTGATATCGGTTGGACAGATAGGACCTAATGAAGTCGAGTAGAGGCGGCCGGATGCCGATAGCTTCCAAATTTACCAAAGGGGTCTATATGGCACGTTGTCGAAGGCTTTGCGAAGATCAAAGTAGATAGCTATCACTGACTGCTGTTCCTTACGAAGAGAAGTGTTTAGATTAAGAAACGCCAAGTGGCAAGTTTCGCAGGATCGTTCAGGTAAAATTCCATGCTGACTAGAGCTCCGAAGCCGATTAGCTAGACAGAAGTCAAGAATTTCATTGGAAAATATCCTTTCAAGAAGCTTTGCTAGAGACGGTGTTTTATGCATGCCCCGATAGTTAGTAACATCGGACCGAGATCCTGACTTGAAAACGGGAATGATAATTGACGTTTTCCATGTTTCGGATAAGAATCCTTTTGAATTATAAACCGAGAATAAATGACTGAGCAATATGGGAAGGTCGGACGCTTGTTTAATAATCGAATTCGGAATCTCGTCCGTTCCAGAGCAGTGTGAGTATTTCAACCGACTTGTGTGCAAGCAAAATATTGTCATAAGGGGCGCCCCAGAGTCCACGTCCTGCATTCCGAAGGAACGAGTGACGCACGACCTAGACCTTCTCCATCAGTACGCCAGTGCCGTCCTGCAGGATGGGGAAATATTCACCGTTAAAAAAGCTTTCCGACTAGGCAGAGCGGACCCAAATCGTGACCTAGAAAAATCCCCAAGACCCCTGAAAGTTATTTTGGAAAACGAAGCCCAAGCAGCGCTTTTGTTAGAAAGTAGAACGACCTTACGCAATTCGCACAAGGAAGTGTTTTTTCAACCAGACTACGAACCGAGGGAAAGACTGAAAATGAGAGAACTGAGATCAGAATTGAAGGAGAGAATTGGCAGAGGAGAGAAAGGGCTGAAGATCAAAAATGGACAAATAGTCCAAACAAAGGGGTCTTTCCTGTGGTCAGAACCCGTCACAATGAAGGCCGGGCCTCTCCAACAAATCAGTCATTGAAGGTTATATACGCAAATGTACAAAGCCTCTTTAACAAACTAGATGAACTAAGAGACTTATTTGGTGAAATTAAGCCAGACATTATGGCATTCACAGAAACGTGGCTTACTGAAGATATCGCAGATTCAGAAATATCACTTAGAGGATATCAGCAATTCAGGAGAGATAGACTAAGCCGAGGAAGAGGAGTCATAATTTATGTTACTTGCAAGCTAAGCGCTATGGCTGATGTACACAGACCGGTACGGGATGTGGAACTGTTAAGCGTTACCATGTCTACTAAGAATGTCCGTTCACCTAACCATACTTCTGACCAAGATCTCATGCTCATATCCGAACTGTACCAAGCTAGCGAGAAGAAAGACGTCCTTATCGTTGGGGATTTTAACGCTCCTGGCATTGATTGGCTAACGTGGACTGCACAAGGGCCGCAAGAGAGCTTTAATCACAAACTACTACAATGGGCAACGGACAAACTTCTCTGCCAGAATGTTACCTTTGGAACAGGGGTCAGGGAAGGGCAGCAGTCGAACTGCCTTGATCTTATTTTTACCCGAGAGGAGGAAAACGTGTTAGACCTGCAGGACCGACAGCCATTAGGGGCAAGCGACCACATCACGCTCTACTTCGAGTACACACTGTTTTACAAACCCGCCCAACCCGAGAGAAACATTTGGAAAGGTGACTATTCTCTCATGAGGAGGGAAGCGGCAGCTATATCATGGGAGACTGAACTGCATGGTCGAGCAAACGATAACTGGAATACTTTCAGTTCCTTACTGAAAGAGATTGTTTATTCCAATTGTCCTCTTAGAAGAAAGAAAATCGCAAACTGCCCAAAATGGATAAACCCGGACTTGAAGGCCTCTTTCAGAAAAAGGAATCGTCTGTGGAGGCGTTACAGACTAACTGGCTCCGACGAACACTTACAGGAATATAAGCGGCAACGAAACGTCTGTAAAAGTGAGGCCTCAAAGCTGCGAAAGAAGTTTGAACTAAACATACTCCGAAATTCGTTGGAGCATCCGAAAATTTTATATGGTTATATACGAAGTACTTAAAGGACTCAGGAGCTAATCCCTGCCCTCAGGTCTGCAGATGGCAAAGTGGAGATTAATGACCAGGTTAAAGCGTCCCTCCTTTCCGACTTCTTTCAGTCCGTCTTCACCCGAGAACCTAATGCTATATTTGCCCATCCATCCATTCGCCAAACAACCTCTCCTCCCAGTACCCTTCCCCATCCTATCCCCTCCCTACCCTCCTTAACCGAGGAACCACTCTTTTCATCTACCATTGTTAGGGCCGAGCTACTCCGGCTGAAACCTGCCAAATCGCCTGGCCCAGATAGAATTCCCGCCCTAGCACTTCGCGAACTTGCTAATGAACTTTGCAAACCCTTATCCGCAATATTTCAAAAGTCATTTGAAGACGGCGAGCTACCGGAAGAATGGAAGTGCGCACTGATTACTCCGATCCATAAAGGAGGCTCAAGACTGCGGAAATTACCGTCCTGTCAGTCTTACTTGCATCGCGTGTAAAATAATGGAACGCATTATCAAAAGACACTTGATGAAATACCTGGAACAGAACAAAATATTGTGCGATGCCCAACACGGCTTTCGTCCAGGGCGCTCCTGCTTAACGAGTGTTCTTTACTCGCACGAGAAATGGACACGAGCTACCGATAAGGGTTTTCCAGTAGATGTCATATTTTTGGACTTCAAGAAGGCCTTTGACAGTGTCCCACACAGGCTTCTTTTGCAAAAGATCTGGGATGTAGGGATTCGAGGGAGAATGTTTAAGTGGATCAGGAGTTTTCTGTCCTCCAGACTACAAAGAGTCGTCGTTAGTAATTCTACCTCGGAATGGGTAAAGGTGGAAAGTGGTGTCCCACAGGGTTCTGTCTTAGGCCCAGTACTCTTCCTGATTTATGTTAATGACTGTATCAGCGAAGTGAATTGCGAGGCTCTCATGTTCGCGGATGACATAAAAATATGGAGTGAAGTCAAGTGTGATGATGACGCAGAGAAGTTGCAGTCGAACATCAACAAACTGTGTGCTTGGTCGAACAGATGGCTTTTGAAGTTTAACGTGTGTAAATGCGTGGTTTTGCACCTGAACACCGGCCGTAATGCCTCTCCCAAACACCAGTACTATATTGACGGGACGAGGTTAGAAGCTGTGGAAAGACACAGAGATCTGGGTGTATGGACGACCACAAATCTATCGCCATCAGAACACTGCAGAAAGATGGTCCAGAAGGCAACTAGTACTCTACACTGGATCAGACGTGCATTTAAAATATTTCCTCCTGAACTCTTCGAAAGACTCTTTGGTGTCTTTGTAAGACCTCATCTAGAGTATGGAATGCCAGCAGCTTCACCATGGATGAGGAAGGATATCAACTTACTCGAACAGGTGCAACGCAGAGCGACAAAGATGGTCGACGGTCTAAAGCATTTGTCTTATCAGGAGAGGCTAAATTTGCTTGGCCTATTCCCTCTCTCTTATAGACAAATAAACTGCAGTCTACTCTGGACGTTCCGGATTGTTCGCGGCCAGGGTTGCTCATTAAGGGCAGAGGACTTCTTCGAGTTCGCCCGTACAAACCAACTACGCGGCCATGCATTCAAAGTCGGGAATGAGCGAACACGTTTAGACCGACGAAAATTTTCTTTCAGCCAGCGGGTTGTCAGGCCGTGGAACTCGCTTCCAAGCGAGATGGTGACGGCTGACACAGTTTGTGTGTTTAAAAGAAAACTTGCTCGTCTAGTTTTCGACAGAAATCGGCTTGTACAGCATAACTATGCTCAGCCAGTTTTGTAAAATCTGTCATATACCATCTTCCGCACCAATTTACAGTGACCCCATGCACTACCTTATGATTACGATTGAACTGTGACCCAATCACATTTCAAATGCCTGCAATTTTATTTTATTTTTGAGTATGAATCTGCCGAAGCACTGTACATAAATAGGGTCATCAAGGGCTCTGCCTGTAACCCTTCAATATACATACATACATACATAATGAGATCTGAGGAGGCATCGATTGTACTCAATGTCCTATCTGAAGGTGAACGAAAGGAAGGGACTGGTTTGAATTCAGTATCAAGGTGTTTTGCAAAGAAAGCACTAAACGGCTCAACCTTGTCAGTGTCAGCAATGAGGAAGACTTTGTTATCATTTAGCGGGGGTGGAAGTTCGTGACCACGCTTAGAGGAGGACCGACGACGGAAGATGTTAGCGACGCATTTACCAGGGTTCGAATAACTGAGGGAAAGTGATTCTCTTTGCCTGTCGCGCTCTTGGCCCATCCTTGAGGCCATCTCAAAAATCTCTGTGATTCTAAGATGAACTGATAAGGAAGTAGTGGCTAGGTCACGCAGCTGCCGTTGCAACTTTTTTAGTCTGTTGTGAAGAAAATGAGAAACAAGGGAATCTGAAGAATTAGGCTTGGGATATCTACGCTGCACAAACTCTAGGATGTCCGTGGAAACATTGGACATGACATCACGAAGAATGGTTGCATCGCTACAGGAGAGGAAGTCACACCAATCCAATGATCTAATATAGTTATTTATTAAGTCGTCAGTCAGTCAGCCAGTCAGTCAGTCAGTGTATTTGACGGAAATAGGCTTACACCTTT
The DNA here is from genome assembly GCA_902702965.1 of Spirometra erinaceieuropaei. Classification (NCBI taxonomy): domain Eukaryota; kingdom Metazoa; phylum Platyhelminthes; class Cestoda; order Diphyllobothriidea; family Diphyllobothriidae; genus Spirometra; species Spirometra erinaceieuropaei. Next base: position 188,638 of record CACRXP010000461.1, on the reverse strand, counting down.
GAACTGCCTATTTGTACATAAAAAATCGATAAATTAGTAGAATGTGAAGAAATTACAGCAGTAAGTGTATGCTGGCATTGATTCACATATGTCACTGGTCTCATGGCTAAAAAGACACATGGTCCGCTTGTTGCTGTAGCATATGTCTGTCAAGCCTACATTTAAATGTCGCCACAGACTGAGACATGACAACCATCTCGGGCAGATTATTCCAGGGTTTCACGACACGGTCGGAGAAGAAATATTTTCTCACATTCAATCTGCCCTGGGGCACACGTAGCTTGAAGGGATGCCCCAGAGCTTAGTTGTTGTGGCGAGTTGGAAAAAGTCACCGCAACGAAGGGCGCAGTCCATGCCACGCACGATACGGAAAGTTTTTATCAAGTCTCCGCGCAACTGCCTATAACTCAGAGGATAGAGATTAAGGTTACTTAAGCGGATCTCGTATGGCAGCGCACTTTGACCTCTTACTAATTTTGTGGCTCGCCTCTGCACCCTTTCGAGCAGATTGTAATCCTGATGTGTCCATGGTCTCCAGGCCTGAATTGCATATTCGAGGTGCGGCCTTACAAACGTGCCGAAGACTTTGGAGAAGCAGTCTTCATCGAAAACTGCGAATGCCCGCTTGATGGCATATAGCATTGAAGTTGCGGCCTTGGCCGCCTTACATCATTGCGTAGAAGGCTTAAGGCCGTCTGAAACCCAGACTCCGAGATCTTTCTACGTTTCTGCTTCTCGAAGTGGTATTCCGTTCAGACTGTATTGCCGCGTACTAGGGGTCTGATTTCCGAGGCGCAGTATGGTATATTTGGTCAAATTGAAGGACAAGAGCCATCTGCGGGACCACTCGTCCAATCGACAAAGATTTTCTTCGAAGTTACTCTCATCGGTAGCATTCTGGATAACTTTCCAGATTTTTATGTCATCCGCAAACATGGCACTATCACAGTCCAACCCATCTACACAATCATTGATGAACAAGAGAGAGAGAGGGTTGGTCCGACCACCGAGCCTTTTGGGACTCCACTCCCTATAAATGTGCGACTTGATTGCTGTCTTTCTACGCAGACGATTTGGGAGCGGCCGACGAGGAAGTTCTCGATCCATTTGAGAAGTTTGCCGCCGATGCCCATTATTCTAAACTTGTGCAGGAGACGCTGGCGCGGGGCACTGTCGAACGCCTTCCGGAAATCAATATAGGCCACATGCACAGTGCGTTTTGCGTCCAGTGCTCTTTTCCAACTTTGCATTGTATATAGCAAGTTCGTCACACATGATCTTCCCCTACGGAAACCATATTGAGCATTGGACAAGAGATTGTGACTTTCCGGATAAGTAATCAACTCCTTTTTGATGATTTTCTCCATCACTTTGCAGCAGATTGATGTCAGACTGACTGGTCTGTAGTTCGTTGCAAGAGCACGAATACCACTTTTGCAAAGGGGTGTAATGTGGGCCGTCTTCCAGTCTGTGGGAAGGATTCGTATTGCGAAACATTCCGAGCCACTTATCTGCTATGGAGGGAGCGCACTTGTTCCTACAAAGTTGTGGCTTGAGTTTCAGTGTCGCACAAGCTAAGCGACTTCGCTCGCTTAACCGTAATGTGCCGATACTAGTTACCCTTTTCTCCATGATAGAAGTCGATTTTATCTTGTCGAGTTGGGAGATGACTAGAGACATCTGCCGTAAATGGCGCTGCTCCGTTTCGCCAGACCTCACACACCTGCAGCGAAGACTGAATAAACTAAAATCGGCAAAAACCAACATCAAGATAATGACACCTACTGTCAGTCTGAATATGTCCTCTACAACACCAACTGCGGCATCTGCAAGTCACGGCATAGTCAATTCCGTAGGGAGTTCGACTACTTTTAATGCTGATCTCTTTAAACACACCACCACGACCGGTATAAACACGCCTCTATCGACTCCCCCAGCAACCCTTAGTAGGCCTAAGCATATGTCTAAGTCAAAGGAAAATCCAATTGCTGCCTCAGCCACTCGGACACCCGATAAATCCAGCACCATTATAAAATCTTTTCCTCCACAATCGGCTAACAGTGCCTCAAATACCCCGACTCAAAACGTACCGTGTTCCCAACTGCCCCCCAGCCCTCATATCAAGGCAGTTAGGCCGAATATGCCGATTTTCCCACCGTTTAATAGACCTCTTGTTCCGATGGAAGCAATGCGTCCCCCACCCCCTAAACCTGTTTCCATCACGGCCGTTTTATCAATGTATTCGTCATGCTAATGTCCATACTGGACCAGTTAACTCATCCGATCTTCAGTTTCGTTCCGGCGGGAATGTGTTGCAGTATCTGCCCCGCGGATTTCCAGCTGAAAATAAGTTAGCTAACAATAGTTACCAGTTTACCTGCCCGTCATTCCCTCCCCCAAGTCCTACCCCCTTTTATCCACGTCAGAATTTTTTGATGCCACAAAATTTTTTGCAGAACCGGATGGTTGCATCCGGACCGTTTGCTCCGTGGGCAGCCCAGAACTGGACGATGTAGCCCACCTCCCTCAAAAACTAACAGCCTTTCCCTTCAAACTTTTTGTTTTAAATGCCAGATCCTTGCTTAATAAGATGCCTTTGCTTCAGACTCAGATGTTCGTCCATTGTCTTGACATTGTTTTAGTAACTGAGACGTGGGCATCAGCCTCAGTAGCTGACTCCGAACTCTCTCTTCTAGGCTACAATTGCATCCGAAATGATCGCCAAGATAGCCGTGGTGGGGGCAGTTGAGTCTGCGTTAAGAAAACACTTACATTTTTGCCGCTTGACCTCCCGCACTTTTCAGCAGTAGAAGGCAGCTGCTGGCTCCAGATTGTACTAAAAAATAGGTTCTCCTTACTCGTTGGCTGTGTCTATCGCCCTCCCAACGCCAATGACAATTTTGATCGCTTACTCTCACAGGCATTTCATGCTGCGGCCGACTTAAGCATTAAGTATCAATTGGTTGCGGGTGACTTTAATCTCCCTGAAGTCCGCTGGTCTCCGCCTTCAGGCCCCAGAAGGTTCGATGAGTTTCTTGAGGCTGTAGATGTTGGGATGTGGACTCAGGTTGTCCATTTTTCCACCCGAGGCTCAAGCATACTTGACCTAATTTTCTGTAGAGGCTGCTTGCCATCGTCAGTGTCATCCCTAGGCCCACTCGGGGGCTCAGACCATGACATAGTTGTTTCAACGTTGGAATTCGAGGCTGACGAAATGTCGTCCCAAAAGTATAACTTTT
>CACRXP010000461.1:168267-185347 GCA_902702965.1 Spirometra erinaceieuropaei | reverse complement strand
TGCCTCTGGCACGTACTGTTAAATATCGTCGGTTCTTTTCTGTAAATGCAATTGCTATTTGGAATAAACTACCCATGAGTGTGAAAACTCTGCAAAGTTATCCTTTATTTAAGAGAACTATTACTCGATTTTTGCATTCAGAAAAGCTCCCACAAATTTTGGGTGCCGAAAACTCTGATCGACTGTACCGTAGCGATGGCGTTTATTGTCTCTGAACACTATGGCCGGTCTCACCAGCTGTTCCTCAACGCCTCTACTTTGGCTATCCCCAGCTTCATGAAAGGAATTTGACGTCCGATAATCTCCGATACCGTGCAACCTCCCCCCTTCTTGACGGTCGATATTCTACCACCGCCGGCAGTTTTTTCTCCTGAACCCTCCAAACCATAAAAACCACCATCAACTATATTTTTATCCCTTTAGCTCAGGAGTTTTTTTCACTGCCGGTCGGATTTATGTTTCATCGCTTCCCTTGACAATGCCTGTAAACTGGCATTAAATAAAATTTAATTTAATTTAAAATTCCATCATCGAACGATTCCTGGCACAGAAAGGATAGTGGTTTGGCCAGCTCTCGGGCAAGCTCTAACAGCAGCTTTGCTGGAATCTCGTCCGGACTGGGAGATTTACATTCTTTCAAGCTTTTTAGTTCTTCTAAAATCGTTGATTCTCGAAACACGATATCTTCGATAGTGGGATCTCCCATGTTCTCGGAACTAGTGGAAATAAAGTCTGCTTCTCTTGTGAAAACGGATTGAAAAAATTGAGAAAAATGCTCAGCTTTATTTTTTACTGTCCGATATCTCCAAACCGTCATCATTCCTCATGACAGGAATGGGATTCCTGTTACGTATGCTCTTCCGCAAATAGCTGTAGAGCAATTTCGGATTTTTAACGGCTCGATGAAGCAAATTACTCTCAAAATCCCGTCGCCTCTTGAAAATCAGGCTTTTCACCTTAATTCTTTGAACTTTATATTCTGTAAACGCTGCAATGTTGTTGTTTTCCCGAAATGTCTTCCACAATTTTCCTTTCTTATTGATCTCCTTTTTTAGTTCTCGTGCTAGCCACTGTGAGCGGTTGGATGCCCTAGGCTTTGATACGGGACAGTGGCTCTTCATTAGATGCAATAACCAGACCTTAAATAAATTCCAGTCCTCGTTAACGTTTCCGGAGAAGTGAACATCCCAGGCTATTTGTGATGCCTCAGCTCTCATTTGGCAAAAGTCCCCTTTCCATATATTCGGCCTCGTATCCTCTTTTTTGTACGGTTCAGAATACAGCTCGTTCTGCCATAAAAGTACTGCTTGATCACTTCGACCGGGCGGAGATAGGTAGTACACCTCGGCTATACTGCCAGGATCTTTGGTGAAGACGAGGTCCAGACAACTAGCCTGTTGCCCTCCACGTGCTCTAGTTGGAGATAGGACACGTTGCGTGAGAAGAGCTTCTAGGGCTGTCTTTAGTAGACGGTAATCGAAGGCATTCTTCGAGCACTTCGCATGCATATCGCTCCATTGAATGCAGGGTGCATAAATATCGCCCATGAGAACAACGTCTGGTCGACTGGCGATCTCTTTCATGCTTTCCAGTAGACAAGTGTCTGAGTCGGGATCCGCCTGAGGGTAGATAGTTACGACTTCGAGAGACTGAGACCCCCGTGCCTTTATATTCAGCCAAATTGCCTTTGTGTCGTTAGCAATCTTGTCCGTCCTCTCACACACTGTTAAGTTGCCCTTTACATACATGGCAACTCCTCAATCCCGGCGGCCTCTCCTGTCTCTCCTAAACAATTGGTATCCTGTTAGCGCTACCTCGCAATCACCCACGTTCTCTGACAGCCACGTTTCTGTTATTGCTATAACATCGGGAGGAGTATCGGCGACCTGTATTCTTAGTTCATTAAGCTTGGAAAACAGACTCTGAGCATTGGTGTAAAAGAACTTAAGTTTGCAACATTCGACAGTGCTTCGTTCGGTTTGTCTCGGGCTTGACAATATTATTTTGCTGCCGCCATCATGATGACTGGCTGGTTCCAAAGCAACATCGCATTCCTCTGTATCACTTGTCCCCTGAAAATAGCCAAGTTGCTCTCTCCTGCTGCAAGTCTCTTCTTCAGCTCCGTCACTAATTCGCGGCGTTTCAAACGTTCCGCTGGAAAATAGTCCGGTTGCAAAAAGAACTTCCTTGTGAGAGTTTCGGAGGCAGCTTTTCCTGGACAGAAGTAAGCTAGCTTCCTCTTTACTGCCTAAAACGATTTTCAGAGGTAGTGGCCGCACAGTTTCCGATTGTTCGTTCACCTTCTTTCCTATCCTGAAGGCGGCGTGAATAGTTACCCTTTCATTTCGTTATCTACGCAATCGTAGTTTTTGCAAGTCCGAACGGTGCTGGTCTTTTTTGAAAAGGCAAGCGGTAAGCAACAATGAATTTATACGTGGCCACTGTCAAAGAGGTCCTTTATAAAGCAGCAGAATTGTAATTGGTAAAGAGTAGATCTAAAATGTGACTATCTCTTGTTGGAGAGCGCACCAGTTGGGACCAGTTAGAAAAGTCGAGAATATCTTGAAAGGGCTGGAATCTAGGTGGGTAGCTATTGGAAACCCAGTCTATTTCAGGAAGGCTAAAATCCCGAGTGATTATTTTTACATCGAAAGCAGCTTCCTATATTAATGTAAAGATTTCACAGAGTTGTGAATCATTGCTGGCTGAAGAGTTTGGGGGGATTGTAGATACAGCCAATAATTAACTTTCTTTGCGGCGGGAGAATAACAGATGCAAAGCAGAAGTTTCCCGTGAATGAGGAAACATCCAAGTAATAGGGAGAGTGCTTTAGGTAGGATTTAAGAGAAAGAAGACAACCGCCCCCACACCTGGTCGTGCGGTCTTGACGGTAAAAATCAAAGTCATCTATCAGAAGGGCGGAGTCAGGAATTAGAGAATGGGTCCAAGATTCCGTTACACATATAATATCCAGTGTCATTTCGAGAGCAATGGCTCTGATTTGGGCCATCTTGTTTATAACAGACCTGGCATTCAATAATTTAATATATAATGCTTCTCGAACAGCAATGCTATTGTCGACAGTATTAAAAAAGTTGGAGGCGGATATGGAAGCTGTGAATTAATGATACTTGGAGAATAAGTACCTGTTAGTCTAGAGTTATTGACGCACGGGAAGTCAGCAAGAGAAGGCTGGGCATGAGGCCTAAAGGATGTGGGGATATAGATTTTGAGCATTGGAATGCTAGGGGTGTAAGAACATGGACAGGCTTGTTGGTAGTTAAATTGTGGAGGAAGGGTGTGGAGGAGGGAGCCTAGAAGGAGAGGCTGGTGAGGGAGGGTAGGCAGGTATAAGAATAAGTGTGGGAAGCCAGGTCTAGGTTGAAAGTCAAAGGAGTAAGGTTGAATTACCTGAGAGCAATGGGCCTTAAGTGGTGGGAAGCCTGAACTAGGTTGGGGCATAAATGACTTAGGCCAATTCACGTATGAATTATTTGTTGGATATGTAGTAGGGCCTTGGTAAGTAACCGGTACGCAGGACAGAGAATTATTTGAGGATATAATTGGAGCTGCGGGGTTTGTAGACGTGCTGGGCTGTAAAGGCTTGGTAAATCCAAGAGAAGGCGGCATACCTAAAAATGAAACTGTACTACCTTTCTTTTGGGTCGGAGTCTGATTCAGTTTTGGAGTCTCACCGTTCTGACGCCAAGCCACGGGTGACTTTACTGTAGAGCTTGCAGCACCCTGTTGAACAGGGGAAGTTATCGGTCTAGCTGATGTAGACGGATTTTCATGCGTCACAGCGGGGATATCCGGAGGATAAGAAACGATAAACGGTGCTGCTGTTGCTAGTTTAGGGGCAGGCAAATGCGTCAAGTGGCGTGAGTGAGGTGGAGATGTAGGAGTAAGGGGAAGAAGGGAGTCAGATGTCGCAGGAGTAAGACCAGCTGAATCCCCACGGCCACTTGTATTATGACCGAGTTGGTGAACATTAAACCGAGAAGCAGTAAGTTTACATAAGAAGAGAGACCCGATTCTACGCTCCATAGGAGTAAGATCATGACAGGGAAAATTTTGCATTTTTCAGGTACACAGTGACACGATCTCGATGGGCAAAAATTGTGCCAACCTCGATTGATAAAAATAATTTGACTAAGACGGGTGGATTTTTGCTACGGGAGGACAAGCGTTTAGCATCTGCTATTTTGTAGTTGAAACCACACGGATACAAGAAATTGGTCACAACATCAATTGGTCGAGCAGATCGAGGAACATTTTTTAACAAAAAGTTGTAAGCACGCCTTTGTCTATCAGTAGATTCACTGGCGATCAGGTGAACAAGTGAGTCAAGACGTCTACATTCTTCAGAGGGAATGTCGGAGATGCTCCCGTCGAACAATTTTCCAAGAATTGACAGCAGAGCGCCAAACGTTAGCATAAAATAATTACAGTTGTCAAGTTCAGACACACTAGGTTGCCTATCGGTTACAACGGGTGATGACTGACTAGTTATACCGTCTGACGTAGATTTAGGTAAGCTTTCTGAATTAAATTTAGTTAAGCCTTCTGACTTGGATTTAGTTAAGCCATGCTTACGTACAGAGGCCGAGAGCTTTTGCCGACCTGTGACTTTCACTCTCATCTTGCCTCGAGGCAAGTTGTAATTAAGAAAATTTCTGGCAGACAAGGTGACTGAATTTCAGCTAGAGGCTAACGATGTAAAAATAAATTACACAGTTAGAGAGAAATAGAATGCACAAAATTCGAATTGCAGAGTGCTACTGGTGATCAACAGACACAGACCAGCAGAACTCAAAAAGGAGATGGCGACAGGCTTTTCTGAGTAAATAGGTCTGTGCTTAAGGAAATTTAACCAAAAAGCAGGAGCTGAAATCGTTAGTTCTCACAGAAAGACAACTTCAAATAATATCCTCAACTTATCTTCAAATTTAAAACCAGCGGCTTAACCTTGAGCTTGGCCTTAATGTAGTGGCGGTGTCCGAAATTCCCGGTGCTCATTCTCAGTGCCGTAGAGAAAGTTGTCCAGGAAGGATGACGAAAATAAAAGTTTAATCGAGTCAGTATTCAGACAAAGGCGCAGCAGGCAAGACCATCAGATATACTTACAGTTAAAAACCTAACAAACATCGAATTGTCCCACCATTTCAGACAAAATCTTAGATTATGAGCGATTTCTCACGAAATTTGCACAAAAGTTGCCTTTTGCGGACCCCTTCGACAAGAAATGATGACATTCATTCGGACATTGAAAATACATTAAAAACACATCAGTAAATAAGCGGTGGCTGTATTCCAAGCAAGATGACCCATATGGCTGAAAAGATGCTCATTCGAAAATCTGTGGGCTGTCGCATACGAATCAGCCTTAGGTCACGCTGATGATGATGCGTCTTGTAATTTCATTTGGATGTTTTTCTAATCTGTAAAATGATCAAAAACAATCAATATATTATAAGGTTTGCCATTCACGGTACTCTTTTCCTAAACTTGTCTCCCTACGCAGTTTGAGTTCAAGCGTCATGCTTAGTCCGTCTAGATGATTTTATATTTCGGGCCAGTTGTAAATCTCCATATTGGCGACATCTCCTCTTCTGGGTTACGATTTTAATGTTCACTGTTGCCCGAAAAAAATAAAAAAATACATAGTTCTCCTTCCTTTTACATCTTGTCGCGCAAACATATTGGAAATTTGAGATAACGGTCAAACTTATCAAATCATTCATAAGGACGGATTTCCAGGCCAGGACTTCTTCAACTATAACGACACTGAGTTGGGTGCTTGAGATCCGATGTGTCCGTATTCAAGCCGTCAGGACCTGAGATCGAACTGATTACAAGTAGTTATTACTGAGCTTTTCCGGAAGTCACTCTCAGCCTAGTGGAGTCCAAATTAGACACAAAAAGCAGTCGACGCTAGTGCTAGGGGTAATTTGGCTGAAACGTTGCGTTTTGCAGTTCTTACCAAATTCAAAAGCTGACATATAGACTGATTTCCTTTAACTTTCTCGGAATAGTTGCGTAATTTTTGCGGCCACTCTTTGACATTCATTAACGCAAGCAATCAACTGCAGATGCCTGAATTGTTTAAATGATGACAGTTACAAAATGCCCGACAATATTCTTTGTCCACTGCTATTGCAAAAATTTACTCTTCGACGTCCTTTCCATTAATAATTGATCATCAGCAGCTCATTATGCTGGTAATGCTGTGTATATTTACCATTGCCAGCGATTATCCTTTATTTTGACTTGTAAATGAGAAGTGGCCTATCCAGCACCTGAATTTTGTTGCCCTTTTTGCGTCAAGATAAAGTGATCTGACAGTCTTGAGCCGTTTGCACAATCCGAGTCTCTGAGAAAATCTCAGTCACTTGGGGTTCAGAGCACGACTTTGTTCGCGGCCCCTGTGTCCTTGGGGACAGTTGGTCGTTGTCTCGCAGGCAAATGTCACAGCGATTAGGCTTCTTGATAAAACTGTCCTGTCCTTTGCAAATGTGCTTAAACCGAACCAAAGCAAGGGTTCATATAGTTGCACATCATTTATTTGCTCAACCTGTCGAAGCCTGAATTAATTAAAAGAACGTTTTTGTATTTATTTGGAAGACACTAAGCTCCGTACGGGACTGAGCGGACTTACTTTGCTTACGGAGACCTCATTGACTTGCGGCAACCAATAAATGATCAATTGCTAACTTATTTTGGTTAAAAAGAATTATTTGTTCTGAAGAGGACAGAAATCAAACAGGTGCATTTTTTACTCTATCCCGTTATCGTATTTAAATTGTAATCAGTAATCACATGAGGCCGGTTCACAGGACGTTGATGAACTGGAGAGCAGAAACTTCAGGTTATTCTCCAGTTTAAAAAATACGAAGATCGCAAATATACCAAGATCCACACCCTTTCCTCAAGAAGACAAAGTAAATAGTCCAAGTCTAGCAAGAGGAGCAGAGGTTCAATCGGCTGTTAAAGCGAATCACTCACCAACCAGACAGCTGTAAGGCGAAACGATTGAAAACTGATCAACCAACTTGTCTTATGCCCGACAACGGTTTTGGAAATGTAGCTTCACATGTACTACATGCAGTAGATCGTACCTATGCAATGCTTTACATTCCAGAAACTTTGCAGATGGATGGTAGTCCTTCGGCGGGACTGCAAATTGTACACTGCATAAATTCTATGAGGATGTTGCCTCACAAGATGACTCGACCGAAAACGGAGTATAGTGATCGTTCTTTTGCGAAATTTCAGTAAACGTGCTCACGGACTATTGCTTAACAATGCTAAGGAGGTAAGCTTCTTTGAGAAGGCGAAGATAAATGGAACACGAGCCCAAATACCAGGCCTACTGAGCGAGAGCTTTGGGCGTGGAATTGAAAGGTATATTTCTTTAATCCAAAAAAGGCCACATCTGCTAACCAGACAATCCAGGTCCCTGGGAACGAACGTTCTAGAGCACCTATTTTGCAAATTCAAAGAGAATCGAAGGATTTTATTACAAATATTTTCATAGTCTTACACTCACAATTGAGGAAAATGACGTATGGTCCAAAGTTGCCTAAATGTGGGTCCCCTGAGGTGAGTTCATAGGCAATATATCCAGTTGTCATCGGAAATAAGCGCTTACGTTTACTGCGTCATCGTTTTGGATGTCGATTTTCCACTGATTCCAAAGCATACAACTTTTTGAAATACACTTTTCTCAAAGGCGTCGGAAGCCAATATCGGCTTGATGGTGGATTAACTACAGGATCGGGAAGAAGGTGCACGTTTTGGGCAACCGTGTACAATCCCCATCATTACATTTTTCTCGTATATACGAGATTGAACTTACTCACGAATTCTTTATACACATCCTTTAATCTACAACCTAAAAGTAAAAATAGACAAGCCTTTCTAGGCTGCCGAATAAGGCTCTACTTTAGAACATTTATGCGCAGTAAAAAGCGAATCAGAAATCAATATTTGCGAAACAGTCCATTCAATTTCTGAAATGCTTTGCTGACACACGCGATGGTTCAAAACAGGATTTAAATACTTAAACTGGGTCAACCATTTTCCCACCGATACTTAGGAGTAATCAAATGCCTGTGCAGAAAATGCAATCATGAGATCATCAAACGTTTGCTGAACTCGCAGAATTTGATGGTCAGATGTGGCTTCAAAGGCGGTCTCGACGAGACACTCGAAAACCACGATTCGCTTTCCACAACTGACCAGTACCTACGTTCTTGCTGCCCAAATAAAAGTGCTGAAAGGCGTAATGTTAGGCCATATCAGGTCTTTGATGGAACACCCAAGGTCATGGTGGAAATCCAAAGTCGTCACGTCCACCTCCGTCGAGGCTTTTAAGCGCAAGTTGGACCAGTGTACCACCAAACGTCTGACCGACAACGTCTAGCATTTCGTTCGAACAGTTTATTAATGTTGTTATATTACTGTCTATATTTCAGTAATGTTTGTTTTTAGTATTGCCCATATCTGTTGATTATGTGTTGACATTTAATTCGTCTCCCTCAGAAACTGAGATAGCACCATCCATCCATAGACAGACTACTGTACAGCACATTTAGTAACGTTAATGTTTTTAACTCTTGGAACAATTCGTTTATCTGTCTGGCTCGAAAACTTTGCCACTCTGAAGAAACTCTGTAGCTGTTTGATGTTTCCTTTCAAATTTTTGATATAGTTCGCTTCCTTGTAACAGATAGGGAGTTCAAAGGTTCAACACCTATATTTCCCTCAAATAAACTAAACTGAACTGGACTGTTTGCTTTTGAGATGTTAAGTCTGCGAGGTAACTCTGCGCACCGAAAGTTAGGTGAGTAAAACCTCTGGTTCAGAAAATATGTCCTTATCTTCCAGAGGTCTGCCACAGTTTTGAATGCCTCAGCAAACTATCCGTGTCAGACGTGAAGCGTCTTCTATGAAATCAAAATTTGCCAATAGGAGGGATGAAAAAGAAATAGAGGGGAGGAACACATGTCTTGCTGAAGGAAACAATACAACAAAATAAAGTGAGCCTATAACTCGGATTGAATTTAACCTTTCAGAAAACACGTAGCTCGCGTCAAGCACGGTAGTGAATTAGGGACAGACGCATGACAAAAGATAAATGGTTGCAAAAAACCTAATAAACCAAGGTCACTGGAGCTTCGACTGAAAAAAATTGATCACAAATGTCTATCTGAGCTGGAAAAAGCAATTATCGAGTATTTTCACGGTCGTTTTAGCGAGCGGCGATACCTAAAATTAGCTAATCATGCTTTCCAGGAAGTAATCGAAAATGCGATTTGTTAGATAATCCTACAATATGTTGAATGGCCTTATGGAGGCCATGGTCAGGTAAGGTCTTTATAATAAAGACGCTGCTGTCATTATAATTCAAGTAAACAGCCTAGTACGCCAATATCTCCAATATATTGGGACAGGTGCCATGCTTTTTTAAAAGAAATGCAACCTTGCTTATGTCAGATAGCCTGCATATTAAACCTGTTATTTAAAGGTCTCTGTTTCACGAATTATTTTTCATTAAAAGTCCATAAAACAGCTAAAAATTGCGGTCATTTAGTTTGCCATTGCAGATACCGACGGCAGAAGCGCATTACCGATAAACACAAGAGACTCCTACGACCATTTTTGACTTATCAGTCGTCGTCAGTCAGCCATGCGCAACTTCGGGCTCTGCAGCTGACAAAGCTCGAACCCGAAACCCGTTGGTCTGAAGCCCAACGTCCGAACCACTGAATCACAGGTTCATTGTTCCGTCGGTTGTGATCGGATACAGTTACAGCGACAGACAGACGCTCGGCATATCATAATGCATGAAATACCCTGAGATGCTGTCCTAAATCCAATGAGTTTGTGACCTAAATTCAGTGGCTTGTTGAAGTCAAAAACATATGCTCAAATTTGTTTTATATTTTTTTTCAATTTCTACTCATCACATGTGCCAACTCTGTCCCCGTTTCGAACATTGTCTTTGGACAGTTCAGATGCCTTAATAGATTGTTTCTGTGGATGAACAGGCGTGTAACAAAACCGCGATTGTGTCTCCTAAAACTTTATATCACTCACGAACTTAAGGGGTCCTCTGAACTTTCTGGGCGACCTCCTTTCACCTTTAAAGATCTCTTTATAGCTAACACCCTAAAAATAAACACAGGCTATGCTATTTTTGATAATGACGGTTTCGCCTGCGTGGAGCCTCGGGAAAGCCGCTGTAAAATCCAAGACAACTTCGTCTGACAATTCTGAAGACAAAACCCCACCCGCACTTGTCGGCATGCGGGCTTTATTTGCCTAACGTACTGCTAACCAGAGGCAGGACGGTGAGTTAACAAAGGGCATGTGTTTCTCAACCTCTAATTTCCCCTTTGTAAAACGTGGATGACGATAATCTTTGTCCCCCGCTCGTGCTTTGTGTTTCTAACTAGTTTACGCCCGAGGCAATTTTAAGATTGCTCGGTTGATAAAGAAAACTGTCTGGTCACTAGATTGCGCCAGAAATAAAGTGCGTACGCGCGTGAGCAATGGGTTTTGCTGAACGGAGGCTTTACGTGTAAGATATTGGCAAGTCAGGACATAGCACCGTTGCTTAAAGAAGAGAGCTATTTCAGAAACTGGTGCGGAAAAGTGAAGAAAAACAAATCCAGTCGTGCAGGGGGCAGAAACTGACGACGTCTGGCGGTAAATTGTGGCTTCAAAAGGGCTGACGTCAAGGCGGTCGAAAACGTATTTCTTTACCCACGGCTGGCCAATACCTACATTTTCGCTGTCTGGATGATGTGTTGAAGGGACGTAATGTTCGGTCACACTAGAGCTTTGACGAAACAATCAAGGTTATGGTCATTGGAAGTCGCTGTCCGACTCGTCTAGGAAAAGATCATTATAAAACGCAGGATCGTTCAGATTGTTTTTCCACTCGGAAAATGATTACGGTGTTTTAGTGTGAGCGAGAAAATATTGTATCAGAGTCCAACTCGATGTCCTTCTATGCCCAGTCGAGCTCCTTCGGCCCTATATACGCGAAACCCTACAGAACATATAAGCACCCATTATCAAAGGAAGTAGGTTCAATCAGAGGACGTCATCATTGCAAATAGAGTAACGGTCAGGTCTACCTCAAAGGTTAATGCTTAGCCGGGCGATGTCGAGTTCGGACTTTCGGTCTTACGACTCACATAAATACGTTTTTGACTGCCGAACATTTTTCACTACAAGACTGCCCAAAACAGTTAGTCTCGTGAGAATAATTATGACAATGGTAAGATTTGGTCGGACAATATTTTGCCTATAATTCCGAGCCTATTCAGATGTATAATCTGATCTCAGGAGCCCGTAGAATTCGCTTGACTTAGACGAATAAAGAAATTTAAACACCATGATATAAACCCTTCAGACGCCGTGTATTGTGCTCCTTCTAAAATCTTGCGGGTTAGAGGACTTTGTCATGTATCACACAACTTTGAGCATGATTTAAATAAAGCTATCTATCGGGGAAGTTGGAACCGTATGCACTATTTCTTTTAGTTATCACACAATAGTGTTTCAGGTTTGCAGGGACTTATGGCTCATCTGAAGCCACAGCTCGCTAACTTCAAAAGTTTTGACTTCTGCTAGACTTTAAAATATTCGAAAGAGGTTATATGCCAGAATCTCCTACAAGGCATTGCGAAAATTGCAAATAAATGTTGCGTGCCTCCGAACAGTCAATAAGTCCCATGCCATCGCACTAGTACATGTCGAAGATGGTATTTGTAACTGCCTGTGATGATATGCTTGCTTGAGAATCCAAATGGACACATGAATTGAAAGGTTTCCTCAGTGGCCGCTTGTGTCAGAAATACCAATAAGATTTAATCGTATCCCATTTATACTACTGTAATTGCAACCACTGGTCATATGAAAAAACTGTTGACGACTGCTTTAAGCGCCGATATCATGGTCGATACTACTGGCAAATCAAAATATCACGACTGCTAAAGTTACAAATAGTCCTGTGATATATCAGGGATCGGTAATGCAGGTATCAGAATTTTAAGGAAAATTCCTGATATTACTGTTACAAACATTACTGGAAATATGAAAATAAGTAGTATTTTCACCTACACAGGAAAAATTTAACCTGGACGAAACCAAAATTTGGCTGCTAGCGTATCCTTGGGTGGGGGAGGGTGGATCTGAATTGACTGGAAGTTTTATATGTAGAAAAAGGAGCGAAATAATCATACACTTATTGGATTTGTGGCGTTTTCACTGTCGCACGGAATGTTCAACAACGTGAGCTCACAACCCTTCAGCAGTTGGTGACCCTTGTGATTTATTACTGCTTCGCACTCTCAAGGGCGGCCAATTATCTGTGTCAACTAGCTGACCTCACCCCGCGTTTCCGAGGATTTCAACAGAACTCAAGACCTCCCCCGAACAAACTTCGGTCGTGAGCAAATCTTTATGTCATCAGCAGGAGCGCAGAGAAATACTCAGCCATGCATTGGGGTGTGGGTCAGCGTTATAAGTTATCTGCGTCAAAAATACGCTGAACCTCATCTTCGCCGAAAGTGCAGAAATTATGCGCAGGTGTCCGTAACATATGATTAGCCAGAAACACTCACTTCGGCGTCCTTGTTAGTTGACTCTGAGAACATTATTGAACGACGATTTAAAAGGTGTTTTGAAATCCCTTGCTAACCATCAGGAAGTGCCCATTGGATCGCCTGTGCGAAATAGATACGTTACAAATAAACACATGCGTAGCTTGTGCTCCTTTTCATCAACTTTCAGTGAGAATGTATAAAATTAACCTACATCATTTATTCTACTCCAATAATGCTTTTAAGAAACATGTGCTTAAAATAGGATATTTTAGATTTAAAAGATTTTAATACTTGCAGCATACTTTGAAGCATGAACTTTGTTCCATCCTGGTCTTAAAAATTTCAAAGTATGTGTAAAGTTCTTTTCTGATGTCTTAAGTTTTACTTGTCACGGTGATATTTCCTCAGAAGAATTCATAAAAACATGAAATTTTTATCTGTCACCCGAAAGTGAGATATTTACAGGTTCTAATTAAAAAGACTTTTGAGTGCGAGTTATTCTGGGAAGTGTTTATCGTTGTATATAGAGGCAAATATTCGCGAGGTCAGTAACGTAATTTGTTCATTATTAGCTCTTCTGTTCAATGTATTCCCAATGTCCCCCTACCCTGACGGAGGGTAAGACAAATCAATCCGCTATATGAAGAACGCATGCTGTATGGTTTTGCAAAGAAATAAACAGACTGGGCTGAAAACGTAAAAGAAGGTAATAAAATTTATCAAGACCAGGGAACAACGAACATTAAACATGGAATGCTCAAGAAAAGGCAACAAACAGACAATTATTTCATATACCGTTTCTAGGAGGTTTTACACATCATAAACGCTATGGTGAATAATTGATCACTAAAAATTATTCTATTGCTTCTTAGTAGATTCATACATGCTGCTGAAAAACGCATGCTGTGTAGGTTTGCAAAGAAACAAACATAACGGTCATAAAACAAAGCAAAGAGTAATTTAGTTTGGCAAACCAAACAGGGAATGTTTAACAAAAATAAATAAAGAGGTAAACTATTTTATGCACCGTTTCCAAGAGTTATTATACATCGCGCACAACATGGTGGATGATTGATGACCAAATAATTAACTACTGTTTTTCAGGAAAATCAAACATGCTGCCGAAAATATCTACAGCGTAGAGACACATGTGATTCAAGTTGTGATTCCCATCTATACTGCCTAACTTGAATACTAAATGCAGCTAGTGTTTGTGGCTAAAAGTACACGGAAAACCAGACGTTCTCGTCTCGTGAAGCCTGGCATACGCGCGATACCCGTCGGATTTGACAGCTCAGAGTAAGTATTTGAAGGTTAAACTTTCTAATTATAACAGCCAGTGAACGGAGCATGGTAACGAAAACTACGAGACAGTAGTTTAATTGTTTTTAATAGAGAAAAACGCCTCAACCCAGAGAAGTAATGCAAGAGGATGAAAACGGGAAATTTATGGGGTGGTCAGACTCTGCAAACTAAAACAGTCAGTTTTTTGAGCCGGTTTTTGAGCTTCACCACACAACGGACGGTCCAGGAAAACATGCGCTCATGAAATAGATTGCCAGGGTCACGGCAGAGAGCTTCTTCGCCTGGTCTTACCTTTCAGTAATTAAAATAGACAGTGCAGTTGGAGAAAATTAAGAGAAACTGGGAAAGTACAGTAGTCTGGAGAAAATGGATTTGTTTTACCTTTGCATCGCAATGAAAGTTCGATGTGCTAAAAAGAAAGGTCCAAATTGGGTGGCGGTCTTGAGTAGACAACTTAGAATAACGACCATTGCCTGTAACTCGTCAAATTAAAATAAATGATATTTCCAGCTACGAAGTAAACACCACAGCTAAAATATCCATCATTCTTGTCCTCTTCTTTTCGTCGTCGTCGTCGTCGTCTTCTTCTTCTTCTTCTTCTTCTTCTTCAAGAATCAGGTCTCTTTTTGAGAAAGAGAAAACAGGACAGTAATCATCGCCTTACTACCATAATCTTTGAAGGTACTTTGTGCATCTAAGGAAATTCCATGAGCAAGAGATGCACATTTAAGCAAGCAGGTACAATAATTTGCGACTGGAGTTCTGTTTACTGTACAAAGGTCAAGGTATAGAGGAGATGACTACTTAATTGAAATTCTGGAGCGTCAGAGAACATGACGAAACAGTAAAACCTATGCTAGTTGGATAGCTAAATAAAGATGCTTAGCGTCGGCTTACGGCGAGATGTGTTGGATCAAGGACTGAGAAGGAAACTGTTCGTCGCCTGCTCCCTAGCGCGGTGGACAATGCCTTGAGCAGAATCTGCAGCACTCTCTCCGACCCAGTAACAAAACAGAATAAAGACGAGTGGGACCAGTTTCAAACGCAGCAGCCGATAAAGCTAAGCAGTCCGTCAACGCTTGCCACAGGTGACCTAGCCCACGGACAGAGCAAAGGTTCACACAGGAACAAGACAGCTGCAACTCGGATCCCAGTCCAGTTGTAGTGCTATAGAGGCCACAGTAGGACGGAGCCTTTGAAGTCTGGCTCCTGGTTCACAGGTTAATAGAAGCGAAGAGACGAGTCCCCGGGTAGCCATTGGCTTTCAAAGCCAATGGCTAACCGTGCAACTTCGTCGACCGGTGCATGCGCAAAAGGGACAAAAGGCCTAACCGCAGGGACACCAAAGTTTGGCGAGCGCTTCCATATGTCAAGTACGTTTCGGAAGCTGTCGGCCGCCTTTTCGCACCACTTGGGGTTGGAGTTGCACACAGACCGGAGGCAAACACCAGGCGTCAGTTAATGAAACCGAAAGACCGACTGCCACGGCAAGAAACATCTGGAGTCGCTTATCGTGTCTGGTGCAGTTGCGGACAAAGCAACTACGTCGGAAACACCCAAAGACAGCTCCTAACGCGAATAGCCGAGCACGCTGTCGCGGTGCAGAGAAATGACGCTAGCTCTCAAGTTGCGGCTCATTCGGCGAGATCTGACCACACATTCAAGTTTGACGAGGCCAAAATTCTCGCAAGAGGTGACAACCGCGTGAGGCGGGAGCTGCTTGAGTCATGGTTTACTGGCCCCCAGTCTATTAACAAGTGCAATGATCTTCCCATTCCATACTCGGTGCTGAGACTTCTTCTAGGCGGAGTAATTGGCCACGCGGGGGGCGCAGAGGTGAACACTCTTCCCAACACCCGGGTCAGTGCGTCAGATGGTCGAGCAATCATCACACCAACATCCAACGAACCTTATGAAATCGCAGCAATTAACGACGAGAATGTCGGCCATCACGCCACGCGTAACGATCCCTGACGAAGGGGGGGGGGGAGAGCCGTGAATATTTATAGGTATGCGGTAGCATGGCTACTGCATCCTATAAATACTGCAGCCGCATATGCATGAACCACCCTTATCTGCTTTTGTCTCTGATGATGGATTCGAGCAGGAATTCGAAACGTCAGGCTAATAAAGCTCTTGTCCCGGCGATCGTGTCTTCTTCTTCATGATTCGCAGGTTGTCTATCACGCACACGAACAGCTAGAAAGGCGAGGATCGAATCATCCAGTCAGTTGACAGGCTTTGAGGTTATGAGATTTAGCACGTCTTTATAGATTAAAAGCACATCAGCTCAATTGCAGTCAGGAATGCGCAGTATTGGCATGGAATTGGAGTTCTCATAGTCGACCTCAGACATTCCCTTTCTTCTGTGTACCTGTTTGCTATTCGACCTAGGCAGCCATCCGAGGATCTGTCAGGTGAAACAGGTATGCGGCAGAGTGATACGTCAGTTGTCAATGTTGTGGCCGGAGGTGTGATGCTCAGACAGTTCTGAAACTCTCTCTCCTTGCCAATGGGGAAGACATTGTTTGCGTTTGGAGGTTTGCCGCATTTGAGAAATTTTGAAGGAAGGGTTGCCGCGCCTATTTATACTCGTGAGAATTAACGCTATCCAAAGATCTCTACTGTAAATGCATCGGCTTAGTGAAATTCTACCCGATGCATTTACTTACAGTAGGTGGGATAACTCAAGAAATATCAACCGAAATTCCGACGTGCGTTTTCGTTTTGAAAAGATTAATTAATTAGTGTTGCAAAACTAATCATCCTGCAGCATAATTTTATGATAATTAAGTTACCTCAGCATGCCGGTTTTCGAATAAAAGTCTTCCTGACTGCATGCAAAAACTATACTCTTTAACAATGAATACTTAAGTAGCATTCATTTTTCTCATTGATTTTCCATGCCCTTAAAAATTCAATTTTATTTCAGGAAAAATCTGCATCAAAATATTCATTCTTTTACTCGCTTGGTAGAAAAATACGTCTTCTTCCAACTTATTCTCGAAAAAAGGATATTATTCGGTTCTCAAAAAACTTTCCAATTCCCGAACAATTTTGAACCCAACCTGTCGCTGCACTTGTATTCAGGGTTTCCAGTCTATAAGCCGTATATTTTCCTCGTACGGAATACCATACTTTTACGGTATTAAGAG
>CACRXP010000461.1:157011-168170 GCA_902702965.1 Spirometra erinaceieuropaei | reverse complement strand
TATTCACTATTACACCGTATTCAAAAGTTATAACATTATTTTAGCAAATAAGGATTTTGGTACGAGCGCTATTTCAAAACTTTCAAAATTCCCCGACCGTATGGAAAAATGCCATTTTGCTTTGGTGGTTCGATGAGTAAAAACTTTTATTTTTGCGCATACATTTACAGTGCATATTAAAAAACCGTGAATTTCCAAATTCATATCACCGCCTTTTATTACAGGAGTTTATTGGCTGTCGGTCGAAAAATGCTCAAACAGTGTTTACTACACAGGACCAATCTTATCCTTAGCAATCCAAGATAGTAAACGTCCACGCATATTTTCTCACATTAACAGTTGTAGGTCACATTAGGATGCCACTTTTGAAACAGACGTACTGAAACTAAAGTAAGGCTAGGTTGATTTTTTCTGTTAGTCATCAAAAAGTAAAGAATGACGAAGGTGTGAAGTTAGCCAAACAGCAAACACATTGCTTTGAAATCAGTTGATCCTATTAAGCTCATATTTAATAATTTGCACAGGCATAGTACTGCGTTTTCAAAAATTTTTTAGAAAAATATGTTATTTTCTAATCGTGTTTAGGGACTATTCTCAGTTCTTTCGACAAAATATTTAGGCTCCCTTTTTAATAGAAAATATATCCATTTCCTCACTTGCCCTCATGGTTCAAAATGAATTCTAGTCTTTTCTCACTTCCTTTATGCTTCCCATAGAATGGAATGCAAAACAAGAAGATATAAGTCTTTGACAACAGAAGCGAAGAGACGAGTCCCAGAAAGTAGTCTTGAAGAAGGAGCGCGATCGCTGATAAAGCTCTTGTCCCCGCGATCGTGCCTCCTTCTTCAATATAAGTCTCTATTTATATCTGCTCATCGTGATAGGTCTCTAAAACAACTATTGCCGTAGGTATGTGCAGAAATGCGGCTGACCAGTGCCATGTTTATATTCGCTTCAATCTGACAAGCATAGACTTAAACTTCCACCAAAGTATATTAAATTATAAGGCCTCTTCAGCACGGCGGCTCCTTGCTTAACAAATGTGGGCAACCGTGAGTGTTGAATGCCAATTTCTGTTTTTTTTTCAGCTCCACACTTAGCTCTCTGTTTCAACTTGAAGGCAGAATTTCGGAAGTAAGCTGCCATCTTGTTTCTGCTGTTCATTAACATGGAAATTTTCTTCATACAGTGGATGTGTTAACTCGTGAAATGTTAACTGAAACTCTAAAATAGGTTTTCGACTCGAAAAGATTGCCTAAGCAGGGTCGTCATATTAATGACTATGCAGCATAATCCTCAGACATTTTAGCCGATTTTTGGACAAACCCCTTTCCTGTTGCCTGCAAAAACTATACTCTGCAAAAGACGACTACTTAAGTAGCGTGAATATCTCTCGTTGATTTTCGATGCCCTTATAGTTCGAAGAAAACATGCGTTTATTCTCTCAGTCATTTGGTATAAGCTTACGTCTTCCACAAATTTTACTCCAGAAAGGGTATAATTCGGTTTGAAAACTTTTACAATTCCTGAATGATTTCGAACCCAACCTGCCATCGCACTTAGATTTAGAGTTTCCAAACTAAAGGCTAAATATTTTCCGTTCACGGAAAATACTAAATTTTTATACGATCTTAAGAGGAGACTATAAGAGGTTTATGAAATTTAACTGTAGATTTGATTCATGTCGCAAACTATACGAGCAACATTAGTACATGCAGAAACAGAATGTTTAATGAACTGGCATTTCACGGTCTTAAGAATTCTCGTAATTAAAAACTTTTTGGAACCAAATTATATCATTTCTTCAATTATAAAATCTGCAGAAGACGTAAGTTTCTACCAAATGAGTTAACGAAGGAGTACTTTTACAATAGTATTTTCTTTGAGATAAATTCAAATTTTTAAAAAGATAGGAAATTATTGAGAAAAATTCATGCTACTTTAGTATCAATTTATTACATAGTATAGTTTTGCAGACGGTCAAAAAGAAGTTCGTCCAAAAGCCAGCGTCTTGAGTTAGCCGAATTATTATGGGACTGTGCTGCGTGACGATTTCAATTACTACTCCATTTAAGTATCATTTTTGAGGTGAAAATTCGTTTTAAAATTTCGGTTAGCACTTCATGAGCTTGCACATCTACTGTAGGTATATCCACCGACCTATTTTATTCATGACACGTCGATTTCTCCCTCTTCGTTTATCTGAAATATTATAATGAAATCATCTGCACAGTACACTAGCGCTGCATTGAAGGAAGTCAAATATGATGCGAATGTTGCATTTGTTCACTGGCAATTCTTTATGATATTGACAGTCACAGTTATCGGCAGTTATCGCTTGTTGTCTTCTGGTGTTATCTGTTTGGCGTACGCATCTTATTCAATGTAACTGGAGGTTTTATTTTCTAAAAGACTTGAAACAATGCTTCCAAAATGATGCGCACCCCTATCCAGCATTTATACCAACCACAGTCAATAGAATTTCAAAATATTTATATATTTTGCATCCACGCTCGGGTGCATCTCAACTCATTGAAGAATAGCTCTGCGCACTCAATCATCATAAATACTCAGAACAAGTGGTGCATAATTAAGATATCTGTGGAGAAGACACTCGGGGTGGGATAGTAGGTTAACGCAGTTTATTATAATTCTAAATGGTGAGGGATAATTACTCCGGAATTCCACTCAAATGCATTATTGCTAAAAGAAATGAAAATTGTATTCAGACCGTTAACAGTTAAACGAACTGATCGAGATAAGACAATAGACGCACAGTTTCCTAAGCGCTATCATGAGAATACGAACGAACAAAGTTCCCCTTCTTAAATTCAGGATATGAATGATGATAAAGACAATAATGTCAAAGGCCATTTATAATCATCAAACGAGAAAATGGCGAAGTTAGTAGGGGGTAGTTTGGAAATTTTTTAAGCATTTATTTGGCGCAGATGAGGGATTGGCTGTACAATGAAAATAAATGTGACTGGCTATGTGTTTGATGCTAATTAATCGCGGGCGCCCTACCCGTTTGACATGAAAACTGAATGGTCGGTCCCCTCGTTATGAACCAAATTCGATTGTTAGGAACTTCAGAAGTTCTGATTAGAATTGTACAAAGGCAGCAAAGCATTCGAGCTGCTTCTACAAAGCAAACACGATGAAACGGAGAATCGTCTTGGACGCACTCAAGTCCTTCAGCTCCTGAAGTTCTGTCTCAGGAAGTACTTCACGTTCGACAGGACAATCTACGAACAGGTGAAGGGCACACCAATGGGTTCACCGATTTCGGGATTCATCGCCGAGGCGGTCCTGCAACGGTTAGAGTCGCTGGTCTTCCAACACCACAAACCGAAGTTCTGGGCCCGGTACGTGGATGGCACGTTCGTCGTCATCGAACGAGATCAGGTGTTGACATTCAAGGAACATCTGAATGCGGTCTTCCCAGACATAAAATTTACGATGGAGGAGGAAGAGAACAACCAGCTTGCCTTCCTGGACGTCCTCGTATGCCGCAAAGATTGTAGTGGACTAAAGACCAAAGTGGTCAGGAAAGCGACAGATACGATGCAAGTACTGAACTTCAACAGCAACCACCCAGTCCGCCACAAACGCAGTTGTGTAAGGACGCTCTATCGGCGTTTCAAAACGCACTGCAGTGAGACGGAAGACAAGATTGCCGAACTACAATACTTACGAAGGGTCTCCGACGGACATTTAAATCTAATGGCTACCCGTGCAACTTCGTCAGCCGGTGCATACACAAAAGGGACGAAAGGCCTAACCGCAGGGACACCAAAGTTTGGCGAGCGCTTCCATATGTGAAGTACGTTTCGGAAGCTGTCGGCCGCCTTTTCGCACCACTTGGGGTTGGAGTTGCACACAGACCGGAGGCAAACATCAGGCGTCAGTTAATGAAACCGAAAAACCGACTGCCACGGCAAGAAACATCTGGAGTCGCTTATCGTGTCTGGTGCAGTTGCGGACAAAGCAACTACGTCGGAGACACCCAAAGACAGCTCCGAACCCGAATAGCCGAGCACGCTGCCGCGGTGCAGAGAAATGACGCTAGCTCTCAAGTTGCGGCTCAGTCGGCGAGATCTGACCACACATTCAAGTGTGACGAGGCCAAAATTCTCGCAAGAAGTGTCAACCGCGTGAGGCGGGAGCTGCTTGAGTCATGGTTTACTGGCCCCCAGTCTATTAACAAGTGAAATGATCTTCCCATTCCATACTCGGTGCTGAGACTTCGTCTAGGCGGAGTAATTGGCCACGCGGGGAGCGCACAGGTGAACACTCTTCCCAACACCCGGGTCAGCGCGTCAGATGGTCGAGCAATCATCACACCAACATCCAACGAACCTTATGAAATCGCAGCAATTAACGACGAGAATGTCGGCCATCACGCCACGCGTAACGATCCCTGACGAAGGGGGGGGAACCGTGAATATTCATAGGTGTGCGGCAGCATGGCTACTTCATCCTATAAATACTACAGTCCCTTATGCATGAACCACCCTTATCTGCTTTTGTCTCTGATGATGGATTCGAGCAGGAATTCGAAACGTCAGGCTAATAAAGCTCTTATCCCGGCGATCGTGTCTTATTCTTCTTCTTCTTCTTCTTCTTCAAAAAGCATTCAACTTATTTTTATGACCAACGAGTCGACCTTGCACATGGCAAGTTTTAGGGCGATTTTCAAACAAAACTTTCAAATAAGTCGATTTTTTTGGTTGGTCTCTAAATGCTCGGATTTATTTACAAGAGGTATCTGAAAATTCTTGAACAATCGCAGATAACTCGGAAATCGTACCGTTGGATATGCCAAATTGCACGATTAGCAACAAGCGGTCCCAAGAAAGAAGAAGAATCAGAACAATGTCCCAGGTCATGGTAATTTCCTAGGATGTACGGTCACTATAAAGGGCCAAAAATACGACAAATGTGTGGATTCAGACGTCCAGGGTGAAAGGGCCTGTACATAAAAACGTCGCAGTATTGAGACGTGTGTAATACAAAAAATTTAAAAAGTATCATTTAATGTCATCGAAGACTGCTATTTGAAAGCCAATTTTCCGATTCATGAGATGCGGTAAATACGCTTATACACATCATTCGGACATCATTGAGTCGTTTCCTGCTCAGTTGATTCCCGTTGATGACAAATCGAAAAGACTCCCGTAGTTTGTGCTTGCTGCATGTTGCCTAGATAGCTAAAATACATGGACATTTGTCAATCTACTTTGACCCAGAGAATAACTTTTTCGAATTCGAGATTCTCATCTGTACATTAGGCCCGGCATAGAAGTGACCATTCGTCATGTAGTCTTAAAAGTGCTTGGATTAATTACGCTGTCAAATCAATGTACACCATCCAGACGCAAAGGCACCCGCAACTGTGTTGCCCGTTAACGAGGCAGGCCTTTTGGAGTAGAGTTAAATATAAAATGCTAAACGTGTCTCGTGACCCAAATCGCTCGACTGATGTCACACACTAAAATACTTCTCGCTAGAAGGACGCGTGACTTGGCCGTTTCCTAAGTTGTGCTTTAGCTTTGAGTGGGTACCTGAAAATCATACGGGAAATTACCCTTTATTCATTAGTGCAGTCATATGTACATACCAAACGAAGGCATCCCGGCTGGAATAATTAGGTTTGTTAAAACCGATAAGGATGGTCTATGAGGCAGATGTAATACGTTTTAGATCGTTTCTTCATATTTACCAACGTCGTCAGAAAAATCGGTTTGTGAACACCGGAGGGCTGAATGCTTAACGCTTTTCTTTTAGATTATGCAAAAGTCAAAATATTGTGTACAGCCATACATGGTTCGACTGTCAGTAGTGTAGGAAAGCATTTGAACGTGCAGAAACGTAGGTATTGAGAAGAAAGAAACTGGTTTTTTGCATTTTCCGCATTTTTTGATGTTAATTATGAAACGGTATAACTTTTTCGTCCAACAAGTAATCATTTCTACTTCAGTTATTTTGTTTTTTCAACCTCGTCGTCTGTGGTGGACGCCTTTCATCCTAGAACATACCGTGCAATTACCTATGGGTCCCTTTTTGATATAGATAACTATGGTGGTTTCAGCTAACTGCATAAAATTGCTAATTCGCTAACAACTGCTCGTGGAAGTACTTGAAAACTTGCTGTCTGCCGAAGGAAAACTATTGGTCGGGTAAAATGATGTCCATAAGAAATATAAGAAGGTGTGACTGCTTTTTGTCGTAAAAAAACAGTGGTGTAAAGGACGAGACAGCGACTGTCGTGTGTCCGCGGACAAAGATTTCCACTGATAAGCGGGTCTCATAAACAAATGCTCCAATATGCGAAAGCTTTACGCGCATGTAAAACATGTGACAATTATGAACATGCGACTGGAGAAAAATTACCCAAGTCAAAATGACTATGGTCATGTGTTTTTTACTCGGAATGCATATAATTGCATGGATCTCTAATAAAGTTGCATGACATTGTCTACCTCGCAAGCGGCACGGTGGAAAAAATTTATACAGTTTCGAAAATATCAAAAAAATAGAACGAAAATCAGCAACTTTCTAGCTCGCCGGTTGTGTATATTTTTAGAAAAGCTATGATACAGTCCGGACGAGGTTTCATAAAAAATATTCGCTTCCGCAGGTCAGAGTTCTGAGTTAATAATGTGCTACGAGGTGGAGGAAGGTAGTCAAGAGTAGGTAGTAATATATGACGCGTTTAAAGATCTCCCGATGTAATAAGCATTTTAGAGAACCATAGGACATCTTTATTTAGTAGGAGAGGAATGTCTTTAGGATTTCCAGCGATAGGCACGTAATACATATCCAATAACTACACTTCTACGGGTATAAGTATTCAGCTATAAGTGTGCGCATTGGCGGCTTTTTATTTGTTTGTTTAATTTGTGAGAAGTTTGCGGTAGTTTGTGGATGAAAAAGCTTCGTGGAGCATGTCAGATGAATTCGGAACAAAGGCTGTGTAACTATATACATCCGCATTTCCATAAATCGAGATTGGTTATACTGCTGACGGGTACTGATCTTCTGTTCAGGGCATCACTAATAGGACGATCCCTGATAGCCTTTTGTTGTCTCCACTGAACTGCCAATTCAGTTACAGTTATGTTTTTAATGCAGAAAAAACGATTTCCCATTACAACGTCTTGTGCTAGCAATTTAGTAGTGAGAAAAGCCTTCTGCCATGTATAACTGTTAAAAGATTTGAAAAAATATAAATTTGAACATGAACGTAGTCATGGGAATGATTGTTTTCAATGAAGGGGTTTTTAATTCCGAGAAATTTTTTCAACTTCTATATTCACTTGATGTGTTTATTAGCCAGCTTTGACATACTTTCAACATCACATGTCCAAAAAAACACGTTGTCCGTCGGCTTCCTTTTTGAACAAAATTGCTGTCTATTCTGACTATTTAAGCGGTAATGATGCCTGTAGCTCCAAATTTAAACATGTAAACCGACGTATATACCCCCCGTGGAAAGGCATTGAGACGATTTACACACGGAAAACCTGTGGGCCGTTCGATAGGCAGACATTTTCACTGCTTCTAAGCAAAAAACAGTCTTAAAAAAGTGCCCATTCTTACACACAAAACGCCCGACGAAGCAGTCGCTTTTAGATGATGCTTTGCGCCGCCGGCCATTCTGATGTGTATGAAACGTGATCGTTGGGAATATGAGAGACATCTGAATGATTTCAGTGGTCGAATTCTGTACGCACCAACGGTATCCGTCCTCTTGCAAGTGCAATCACCAATCGAGTCTTTACTGTAGGTAGTAGGATAAGACAAACTTCTCAAAAATATTTGAGAAGTCAAGTCGACGAACACACTATTTCGGTAATTCATCATCAAGCCCATACAAGTGCATGGAAGATGAAGATGAAACGTGGACAACGTTTACAAGCATCTCAGGGGTTGGTCACTTCTATCGTTCCCACGCCACCCGCAGTTCGTGGCCGGCGGGTTTTGAGAACATAAGGACTGTGGGAGGGGGAGGAGGTAGAGTGCGAACGATGTTCTGTAGGTCGAGTGCACGCAGTGTACATCACTGTCATCGGGGGTTTCGGACGACGGGCGATCACCCCCCGCAGTTGGCGCCTGCCAGGGAAGACAAAGTGTCTGCACCAACGTCTTCTGACAACACAGCGGTAAATTCGTAAAAATTTTTGATAGCTGGTTACGAGAGTTTGACCGTCGCACGCACGGTGTCCGCCATGTGCTTCCCATTGTGGGGGGCGTAGGACGATCTGTGTAGGAATGAGTTTATATCGTTAGCGGATGTTTGCGTAACATGCCCTAGACTCTCCTCCTCCACCGTGGCAAGTGAGTTAGACGACCGGAGGTACAGTGGTTGACAAAACTAAACGACCCGTCTACGCGTACCGCGGACGATCCTGCCCGTGCACGATGTACCAGGTTTCTAGGGGATCAATAAGGGGTGACTCGGATCCCACCTGACCGGGAGTGCCATAGAAGCCCCATTAAGGAGGGGCCATTGTACCTGTCGACTGGCCTAGCGGATTAACTAACGGATGATAAAGTTGGTCGCACTGCTTAATAGGACTTTAATTGTCCGTCTCCGTGTGCCACAGTCGACCTGATGGCCAAGTCAAGTACCGAGATAGGGCAAAGAACAAGCTTCCTACGCTTGCATGATGAACTGATGTTCTGTCCAGATGGGGAGTGCTGTGGGGCGGGTTTATTGTCGTCCGGGAAGGTGCGGGCTGAGAGGGAGGCGATGGCGTTTTACCTGCAGTGGTTTCCCGCAAATTTTTACGGAGACGCATATGGCCGACTAGACCCATGAGGTAACCGTATTTCCATGAACCGTATGGACACTTGTGACAGGTGAGTCAGGTTATGATGTTGCTCCTAACAGTGATTCGGCAGTCCCAGTGGGATGGATTCACGGGCGGCCGACCAGGCGGATGCGTGATGCAAGTGTGAGGTGGACGTGTAGGCGAGAGGGATGTGTGACGGCTGAACTAATGGACCAGCTGAATACAGATGTTTTGAAATAGCAGGTAGATATAAATGCTCATAGAATACATACAATAGTGTCTGTGATTTGATTTCGGTTGGAGAAGAATATTTAACTAGTATTGTGACACTACTTAACAAAAAACAGAGCTTTATGTTAGGTGGCGCACGGCGTCAACCGGGAGATTTTTCACTCATACGAGTAAAGCAGCCTTGAAAGAACTTCCCTGTTTGATTGGATTTGTCTTTATTGACCTTCGAGGTCTGCGTAAGTCCAGTAAATTTGGTTAGGAGTGACAATGATTCCATTTTTCATTCAAGTTTCCGAAATTTCCTCCCCACTTTCCTTGAGGCAAGGAATATATTTTGCCTTTTAGAGTGATATAGTTCATACGTAGGCAAAAACGGCAATGCACTGCTATCCAATGACTTCCAGACCGTATATCACGTCTGATCTCTAAGTAAAATTAATATATGCCTTCAAAATGACAGGAAACCTACTAGTAATTATATACTTAACGTCAAAGACACATCGTCCTACGCTGCTAACCAATAATGGTTAGAAAAAACCTCTAAAATTCCTTATCATTGGAAGCGTTTTATGGTCAAGCTGAAATATCAATCAAGGGTAAAGCTTGACGAATGACCTCGTAAAAGACAAAGAAAATGTTAATACTTTATTGCAGTTACAAGCAGATTAAATGTTGGTTGCTCGATTGACCCTGTCACCCGGCTAGCCGATACCTTGACGCTGATCGATACTTCGGCCTTCGTTGATTAATCCCAGCAGGACAAATCAGGCGCCCACTCACATCTCTAATTGGCGGACACAGCATAAGCGGTTGGTTTTAAACTTGATGAAACAATTGCTGCCGCTGCCGTCTCAACTGTCTATACTCTCGCAGCCGCATCTGATGGACACAATACTGTTGGCCACTTAATTATTTTGAGTTGATTTTATTAAGTTGGCATGGTGTTGGTGTGCGTTACAGTGTGTATTCTGTTGGCGGCCTTGATTCTTTGTCGTCGTGTCTACATTTTTAGCCCAATGCCGGTGGTTCTTTTTGAATTTCCGCCTGTCATCTCCTTCTGACCTCCACGTCGAATGTTTCAAGGTTACGGTTAAGAACTGAGGTTAAGGGTAAAGGTTAGTGTTAAAGGGTTAGTGTTGGGATCAAATTTACTTTGAAGGGTGGGGCTTAGGGTTAGGACAACTATTTTTCAACCCCTCTAAGTAAAACCGCGCATTTCAATTGCTTTTCTTTTGTATACAATTATTTGACTCCGTCGCCTGTGTGTTCCCCGGCCCTACCTGTAATAAGCCCTATCACCACCAGTCCTGTATTACAGGTGGCTGGGATTTATTTACCTTAGTTATAGCTACATAAATAAGTAAACAGTTACAATCGGGAGATGGCACCCAAAAAAATCCGCATAACCAAAGCAGACTGTCTTACGGGGCAGGTGGTAAGAGGGGTTTTATGCGTGGTGGCTGGTCGGGATGTACGATACTAGCCGACAGAAAGCCTTAGTTAAGCAGGTGAACGATCGAAGTTGGTCCGCTCTCCGTTCTGTTATTACAAAATGGGTCGGCAAAGGCATTATAGTGGTAACGGACGAGTGGAAGGCGTATAATCGTCTTCCCTCACAAAGTTATCTACATCTCTCTGTTAAGCACTCAAAGAACTCAAAGGACCCTACCACCGGACGGCACACCAATGCCATTGAGGCATACTAGAGTAGACTGAAAAGGAAACTCCCTGAGGGAGGCCCTGTATGTGGTCGAACTGTGTGGGCTCACATAGACGAAGTACAGTAGCGTCTTTGGTTTGACCTCAATGCCATGCCTTTGACAGTTGCCTGGGAACTGTTCCTGTCCCCTGTTGTGCAGACTTATCCTATTTAAAAGGGTTTTTGTAATGTTATAAACTGCCATAATGTGAATGTATGCCGTATATTCAGGTGTACGTGTGTAACGACGGGGAAGGTTGGGTAACAGCGACCATCGTCCATGAAAACTCCTGCGATGTTCGTTCGACCAGCCCATGTTAGGCCGTCGCGGAAAGTCCAAGTAGTGCGTGAAAGAAGGCCTGCAACAGCTGATATAGCCTGAAGGCGTTTAAGTCCACTGTTAGAGGTATTATTTCTAGGTAACGGAT
>CACRXP010000461.1:58452-155297 GCA_902702965.1 Spirometra erinaceieuropaei | reverse complement strand
GGACGGGCTTGGGATTTTAGAAGCACGTGGATGATACAAATTAACTAGGATAATCAAATAATCAGTTACGTTTTGGTCGGCGGTTAGGGTTATGACCCACTGAACGAGAGCGATTAAGCCTTAAACAGTTCTGTATCACTTTGCCCTCAAACTCTGTTGTTTCCCCTCTTTTTCCTTGGCCGACTTTTGCCTGACAAACGGATGGCTGTTTGTGACTGCTGTCAACCACATAAAGCTCTTTGTTTTTCGGGCCAGTGGATTGGTGTCTGCCCATTTCTGAATGAATACATATGGATATAATGAAGGCAGAATGCTCTTCGGAAAAAACAAGAGTTGTACTTGTGACTTTTCGAAATGATATCGCCAAACCGTCGTCAGAGGAGATAAACAGGGGAGAGAGTGAAATGGTTGGATTGCACCGACTGACGCAACAGAACCAACACTGACGGACAGACAACTGGTGCGTGAAAGGGGTAGGCAGTTAAGTACGGCAGGATTTGAGAGGAACGACGGGAAGGGATCAATTACGCTGTCTCGGTAGCAAATATAAGTGCAGTGTGGGCATTGCAATTATGGGAAGCTGAAGAAGACTATTGAAATCGTTAGTGAAAAAGAGGCCGAATTTAAAACGAAAAAGGGCAACTTGACTCATGGTATAAAGTTATGACTAGTGTCAGGCTGAGAAGCGAGTTAAAGGGTAGGATTTGTGTTAAGTTTAAGGATTCCGGTTAGATTTAGGGTTTAGATTGCGGTTTAGGTTTTCTGTTAAGGCCAGGGCTAGGGTAAGTTTTAGAGTTTAGGTAAGATTACGATTAAGGTTAGGATTAATGTTAAGGTTGGGGTTTGGCTTAGGGTGAGTCATGGGATTAAGGCCAGGGTTTGTGGTAGGTTTAGGGCTAGATTTAGAGTTAACGTTAGGTTTGTAAGTAGGTAAAGGTCTAGGTTTCCTTTTGAGGTTTCAGTTATGTTTACCGCTAGATTTGGTGTATTGCTGTTCCGCGTGTCTTGTTGGTCAAATCCCTTTCGGGGATTCTAGGATTCCTTCAATCTCGCGCAGATTTGTCAGAAATCACGTTGCCTTCTCCGTTTTAGCCTCAGCTACTTTCAACCTAACAGTTTCAGCGTCCTACTTTCAATGCCCACATTGCGCTCATAGTTAGGATCATGTCAGCGCATTCGATCTTTGCCGGGAACTGGCCAGTGGGCCTGCAGACGGTAAAATTAACGGCCATCGATGCGGCATGGAGAACAGAGCTCAGTGTACCATTGATGGAAGTTTCAAGAGTTTCAGCTGTGGTTCGCGTGTCAGGGACACGTCGTGGTGAAGTCGTGAGATTCTGCGCGGATAAGCGGCTGCTGTGGGGTCGTGGGTGCAAATCAGTGAGCTGAGCACGCAGATGTGCATGGCGGTTGATGTTGGTCGTGAAAAAGTGCCAAGCTTCGAGGCATTCACGCCTCTGTCTGTTCACGTCGGCGGATGTCTCATTTGTGTTTGTGAATGCGCGTACCAAGTCGTCGACCTTTATGACCAACGTAGGTGCAAGGGTAGTTAGCGCACAGAATGCGATAGATAGACTGGCGTGACTGCGGCAGCAATGAAGAAACCCCAGCTTCTCATAAGTTGCGGGCTGTCCCCGTGCGAATTTCTCCAAGTCCGACGAGAATAGGCGTCTGACGCCCAAAAATATGTTGAATAACTGATTTTGTATGCATTACGAGACTTTATGAAATGAAGCCCTGTCGGAAAATCCACCTGCATTGGTAAATGTTTAATCAATTCTCATCAACTTATCGTCAGACGAAGTGAATAATGGCGGGAGGGATTATTGCACTAAAGCACTTGAAGGCACAAGTGTTACATTGACACACATTCATTGGAAAGGGTGAAAATTGTTACGACAGACACCGGAAGTGAGCGGGAGTTGTTGGCACACCGTGTCGGACAGAGAGGCCAAATAAGAGAGATCCTACATTACCGGGCATGGACTATCAGTTGTTGTTGTAGATTGGAAGCAAGTCGGTGATTCGTGGACGCAGGCCTTTGTGATGAGCTTCGGGGTCGACATAAAAGTTTGCACTCTTAGTATCAGGATTACGCACTTGGAAGATTGCTCTCAGCTGTCTGATGTTATCCGGGCTGATCACTCCAGCATCAAATGGGGCAAATGAAATTTGTTTATCGCTCTATGAACATGGGGTATTTTACACGTGATAATACTGTGTGCAAGGAAGACGTCGCCCTGTGCCCGACGAAGATGCCAAACTAGTTTAATTATTAGGTGATCGCTTCACAAATTATTGGCACGTAAGGCAAGGCGTAGAATTACCGCAACACACCGTCTCCGTTAGAGCCAAAGCACTGTCGATGTTTTTGGCATATGAGACAATTTTCACAAAGCTGACCGAACTTCGGTTGTGCTGCAAAAGCCGACACAAAGAAACCTATTCCTTCATAAGTAAAGTATCTCGGATGCAATAAGAGAGACGTCGTCGAAAAGAGTCTATTCACAGTTTCTTCCATAGCCTGCAGGATAGTTGTCATCTTTGTTAACGATTATTTCAGTGTTCGGGCCTTTCCAGTGAACACTAATTGCGGGGCCGCCGTTACCGAGACTTTGTATGCTCACGTCTAGAAACGGGGGTGGATACCTCCTCTTAGCTCTTCGCAAGTACATTATAGAGCTGGGATGGCGCCATTCAGGCTATGGTGACAAGTGTGCCACCGACTCGGCTGGGCCCCATTTTGCCCAGGATTTCCTATTGCATCCTCATCTAGCATTTAAAGTCGCGTTCACCGACCGAGTTACGGAACAGGATCGACCCGTTGTGATTTGGGATCCCGTCTAGAGCCCCACATACGGCCATGAAGGGGACACGCAGTGTAGACAGAATGGACTTGCCGATGCAGACGTAGGAGGCTGAGATGATCATTCCTGACCCCTTCTTAGTCGCCATCAGCCGGCCTTACACAAAGCTAGGCTTTTGGGTGACCTAAAGGTTTAAACCTGCGTTCTTTTGACTATTACGGTGAGTGACCGATCTCATAAAATGTTAGCCGAAATTTTGAAATGCGTTTTACTTAGGTGAAGTTGTAATACCGGTTATCTTGCGGCATGATCCTATAATATCTTGGATTCAGCAGAATGTCGCATTTTGAGTGCACTTCTTTTAAATCTCCTGTGAAGACTGTACTCGGAAAAAAGGACTACTTACGTGACATGCATTTCTCGCATTAATTTTTGATGGTCTTATTTATTTTAATATATTTTATAGAAAACATGCATATTAGTATGCATTCCTCTATTCATTCGGTGGAAAATCACGTCAACTTTATATTTTATGCTTGGAGAAAGGATACATTTAGGTTTTCAAGTTTTTAGTTGTATGATTTTGTAAGACCGTGCAATGTACATTCGTACAGCATCGTACCTGTCTGTTTACCATTGCTCCTCATGAAATGTATAACAATGTCCACACTCATCAGAAAATTTCATGAATTCTAAATGGTATTTTCTTAGGGCATGGAAAAATAAATTATTTTCCTTACACGGAAAGCATGCGAATTGTAGAATGAAATCGCTAAACACTAATGAAACAACTGATCTGGCTTAAAATTATTCGGAAATCGGCAAACGTTGTAAAAAGCTAAATGCACTCTGTCTTCAAGCGTAAAATGTTACGTCGACGTGATTTGCTACGGAATAAGTAGTGGAAAGCATATTTGAGTACATATTTTCTAGAAAGCATATAAAAAGTTATAAGACCATCGAAAATCAATGCGAAAAATGCATGCAACTTAAGAAGTCCCAAAGGTAGACTTTGTACGAGATCGAAAAGAGGTGCATCGGAAAGCCGAAATCCTGGCGCGCCCGAAATATTGCTGGATTATGCGTATGATAATGAGTGTTACAACCGCACCTAAGTTATCCTTCCAAATCAAAAACACATTTCAGAATTTCGACCAACATTTCATGAGATCGGTCAATTACTGTAAGTGTTGGTAATTCCAGCGTTCTCCTGAAGGTCGCGATATAATGTCTCACGTAGTTCCTAGACTGCACTGTTCGGAAGTTAGTTCTAAGTCAGTCCTATCTAGAAAAAGAAATTGACATTTGGGAATTAAAAAATAACGAGAATTGATCGACTCGTGAATAACACTCGTTAATAGAGACGAAGACACGATTTTTATGAAGTCATCGCGTAGAAAGAAGCACAGTAAATGAAAGTTTTATTTTTCTGATGTTTCAAATTTTTACTTGAATCGACTAGGTGGGACAGAATTGGATGAGGGCAGTGAGTGAGACCGGCGTTGCAGTACTTGCAGGATGCAGTTGCTATGCCACTGCACACCCATCAAAATTGGCAGTCCTGCCTTTATCGTTGATTGCTGCACGTGGTGCGATAATTGCTTAATGGCCCGGGTGCTGCAGCATACAGTTACTATGGTTTTGCATACCTAGCAAATTTGGGCGGCTCCCGTATTCATAGCAGGTGGTTGCATGTGGTGTGATAACTGCTTAATTACCTCCTCATTCTAGACAGGCAGTTAATTGCTGAAATTGCATCATTTGGGTGGGTTCTTGGTCCGTTTTACTCACAGACACTGGCATCGGGAACAGTGTTCGCATTGGTACACCTCATGAGACTAACTAATTTGCCTACGCAGAGTTCCGGCACAGATTATGGAGGGGAGGTCATTGTGTTGTTAATTGGCTAAGGGTCAAAAAACCATCACTCCAGCAGTTCGCGACTCTCGCGGTTGTAACCTCTCGCGAGCGTTTTGGCGTTATTTGTGTTGAATGTGTGGGTGGGACCCGTCAAATGAGGCACGGCTTGGAAGCTGGTCTCTTTACTTTTCCCTGCCGCTGCGGGTTCGGCCATTTCTGTCCTATGCAGCATTCCAGTTTCCCCGACATATTCCCATTGCCTGCAACTACGCCAGACCAAAGCTACGACTCCAATGGGTCTTTCGATCTTACGATATGGCGCCTCCCGGTGGCCTCCGGTCTGGGTAAAACCCCGAATTCTAGGGGTGTGAAGAGGCGGCCGACAGCTTCCAAAACCCTTTTGAGGCATAGAAACGCCTACAAAAATTCAGTACCAAATGGATTTTGGCTCTCATCTCATTGGCACATTCACTGGCTGACTAGTAACTCTTCGCTCTTAACCTCCGATGAAGTTATTGAAATGTAGAAGCCTGGTACTCCGGTTCAGTGCTTTTGTCTCGCAGTTTGTTATTTACTTATATATATGTATAGAACGCAGAGGGCCGGCCGATATTTGGGTACATTCATATATTACGGTTTCAGTTTTGCCAAGTCTTCTTGCAACCATTCATAAAGTTGACCACCATCCGGTACCACAAACACGAACATGTGAGCTCGACAGCCTGGGCTGTTCGTGGATGTGAATACCAAACAGCGCCCAGACACTTTATAGAGGCAAATATATGGAAAAGTCTGTCCTATGTGACCATGAACTTATGTCATTTACTTGCAGGTAACTGTGCTTCCTGTATAGCGGCTGAAACATTCTAACGGGTTTATCGCCTACCTCGCAGTCAGTAAACAGAAAATCTTTGCACGCTTCACCCAGTCACCCAGTGGTTGAGATGTACTGGCGGTCACATCCTGCTTAAGTAAATAATTTTTTATTCGGAAACGCTGACCGTATATATTTTATCCTCTGCACGTTTCGACCGTTAAGAAACTTTGTCTTGATTTTCATATAGACAAGAGCCAACAAGCATCGAAAAGATTCACTAAGGAACTGGCAACCCCTCTGTTTGTCAGTATGTCCTTTGGACCTTGCCGAGTTCCACGCAGCCTCCAAATAAAGCGCACATGACTGCACACAAAGAAACAGTATTTCTAAGGTATAATTGCTATACTGAAAGCCACGCGATAAAGCCTGAAAATAATTGACTCAGAATGACAAGATTAATCTACATTAAGGATACCTCCAAGCGGTCATATAAATTTTCTTGGACAAATTAGTTACATTTTTCTGAGTGAATAGCATTTTCTTGGGAAAAAATGATGCAACTACTACCCAGGAGATTAGTTCGTTTTTATTAGGTCGAGTCAGAAGCCATGAAAATACCTTTGCACAACATATTTTGGGCGTCTGTTTATTGTGAAGTCCGCAGGATGATAAAGCAGTTTGATAAATACTTCGGCGTATTTACGGAATAGGAAATTGGGTAATTTCCGATGCATATCATCGCGGAAAGTCAAGTTTCATCACAGTAATTGGAGTACTGACAAAATGGCGAGTAATGGTAATGATTTGTGACCTCTTAATGAAAAGGCCCCACAAACGATGGTAATCTAAGTGCCAGATGCCAAAAACTAAAAATAGTCTGACAAAAATTTGCGCAATGCAGAAACTAGTCACTCTTTATAACAAATAAACTAAGGACAAGGAAACATTGCGGAACTTATTACGGTAACCTGGAAAGATAAAAATACCGTACAATATCTAGAGAATATGAAAATTTCGGAAAAGAAGTAGTTTACACAGGATAACTTTAAATTTGATTATAATAGTTCATAATGGAATGAAGAGCCGTCGAAAAGGCGCATGAAATTTAAAGATCGCTTTTACGAAAGTGACGTAAGTCGCAAAATATACACAAGCCAAAGATAAACCCCAATTTTCTTGAATACTGGTTCATATTTATTGACGAATTTCCCTATTGAGCTAAATTACAAACTGAAAGGGGAATTGATATTACAACTTTGTCGGTTCGAAAGAACACCTAAAAATTAGCATCGGAAATTCCGAGAAATCAAATGTTCATTTCCAATGACAAAATGCAATCTGTGGGAAGTATCAAGGCATGACCACACACAGACAAACAGTAGGTGTTACATCTCATAAAATAATACCAAATATTCTAAAATGCGCATCTCATTAGAAAGGATTTGTGAGTATGGGTTATAATGCTGATTAGCGGGCAGAAGAATTCGGAGATATATCCATAGCCCCACTATGCTGGCCTCTATAAAGTTTACTTTGGCTTATTGTATAAGCGGCACTGTGCAATGACTAATTGAGCAGCATGCATTCTTCCACTAATTTCCAATTTTTGGCATCATTTTTACTCAGAGGAATTGTTTCTTTCAGTGTACCTCGCAGCTTTTTAATTTCCTCAGAAATTAACTACGAACTTGGAGCAGATCAGTTTATTCTCGGTCTATAGCCTCAGACCGAGATTTTTATGTATGAATATTTGTGCCGAAGTCCATCACCTACAGCCGGTAACCGCGTAATATTCGTTAATTGACGACGGGTAGCTAGTAGTATGTTTTTAGGCAAGATGATACCATACTAACAGCACAGATACTAGCTAAAAGTCCATACACGCGTTTTTCGCCAGAAAACAGACGGGGACTATTAAGCACCCACTGACGAGCCGAACCCCTCGCAGCTGCGTCATACAGGGGCAGAATATCGACGAAACACGTGTGTATAAGCTTTTGGCTAGTACCTGTGCTGTTATTATGGTATCACCTTGTCCTAAAATTTAAGTAGTTTTGATTCCTGAGTAATTTTCAGCCCGACTTACCGTGTCTCTTGCGCTTTATATTTCAAAACTGCGAGTTGTATACTCTTATTTTCTACTACAACTGTGGCGTACAAATAATTGTATATTTGGCGTGAAACGCGTTGTCTACTTCGCAATGAGCACTAATAAACGGACAGGTATGTTGCTACTAAACCAGGAACTTAAAAGATTGGAATCGCAGGGGCTTTCTTGGCTGAAAGAAGCATAACGTTTGAAATAGAGGCGACTTAATACAAGAGGAGTCAGATTTACTTAAACTGAGGTTTGCGAGATCTGAGTCTCCAGCCCATGTTCTTCGATGGCGTAACATTGTTCGATTGAGCGTTCTAGTACTAATACTCGAGCTCGCTCTCCTGTTAGTTGCAGTCGATAATTTTGACTACAGCGAGTGAGCGGTCATCTAGCAGACTGCGAAGCATGTTCGCGTGGTTGCGTCCCGGAGATCGATCGGGGGTCCTCGAGGCCAGCCGTACAATTACAAGGACGACATACAGGCTGAAGCGCCAAAGAAGACAACTGAGACCGATATGGTCCTTTCTGGCTTACCAACCGTCGTCAGGCGGTCATATACAGGCTCATGTTTGTGCGACCGGGGTTTAAGACTGGGTTTTTTAAACGCCGAGAGCTAGGCAGTTTAAGGCTCAGAAATTGAGTATCCGGCCCATTGTCCTGACGGTTGCGATCGGAATATTCACTAATGTCGAAGTTCGTTTACGGATTAGTTTGCAAATAATGTCCAGTTTGTTGCGTTATAGCTTACAGTAAATGTGCTAACTTAAGATATGTGAACCGAAATTTTAAAATGCGTTTTTGTCTCGAAAAGGTTGCTTAGGTGGCGTGCAGTATAATCCTATAATCATTTAGTTTCTACAGAATTCGGCTTTCGAACGAACTTCTTTTCCGCCGCCTACAAAAGCTGCATTCTGTGTATAGTGACTAATTAGTTAGCATGGTTTTTTTTCTGATTGCTTTTCGATAACGTTATGAATTCAAATGTATTTAATAGAAAGTATACGCAAAATATTCATTCTTTTACTCATTTAATGGAAGCTTGCGCCCTCCTCAAATTTTGTGTTCGTAAGAAGGGTATAATTCCGTTTTAATAATCTTCCCGATTCCGGAATAATTTTGAACCCTAACTGCCGTTACACTTGCATTCAGGGTTTCCAAAGTACAAGCTGTATATTTTCCGTGTACAGAAAATCATACATTTCTCTACGGTATTAAGAGGAGACTATATGAGTTTCATAAAACTTAGCAGTGAGTTTGAGCTATAATATAAACGTTACAAACAAAAGTAGTAATTGTTGGACACCTTTCAGCATCCAATTGAACCCTTCCGTCAAGTATAAACTTCAATGAGGACGTAATCGTCTAGAAAATAAGTAAAAGAATGATTATTTTGCGCATAAATTTTGGGAGAAGCATTTTAATTTATAATGGCATCGAAAAGCAATCAGAAAAAATCATGCTATTTAAGCATTTATTATTTACAGAGTGTAGCTTTTATAGGTGGCCGGAAAGGAGTTCGTTTAAAAGATGGCATCCTGAAGTAGCTGAATCATTATGGCATTATACTGCACGATGATTAATATCACATCCTTACTTAATCAACATTTTCAAACAAAAAGCATTTCAGAATTCCGACTAGCGTTTAATGAGTTAGCACATCTACTCCACTTTATGGCCTGGGTTCGAATTCCGGGCTCTTATGACCTGGAATTTTTTATTGCTGACTAACTACGCCAGCAATTCAAAAACAGCTGTTTCAGTCGCCCGAATATTTGCAGTAAGTATTTCTCGATTATGCATTGTATATTACATGACAACCAGTCGATTATACGACGTTTGGCCAGGTACTCCACGGTCTGTCACTTGAATGAGTGACGAAATCTTTCGGTTTTGCATACTGTCAGAGGAAGCTGACTGAGAGCGACAATTTCTTATGAGTTTCTGGGAGGAATACGTGTTTTGGAGTGTCATATACCCAAAAATATGAGATACAATGGGCATACACAATCAAGAGAATATAATTTGCAACGCGTTTTCAACGGGTGTTCGTCTTTTTTAGTAATAAGTGTCTGAAAGCAATACACTGTTTGGAGGCCTTCGCCTATCAGTGAATTCCTATGTTTTCTGTCTTCATAAAATCTTGGTGTTTGCCATACTATACTGCTTCGCCAAATGTGAAACCCACTTACAGAAGAAACGTGAGCCCACGACGAAGATCTGCAGTGACTTTGATCTTAACAGGTCCGTCCCCTCAAAGTAGTCGTGCTAGGTATTTGGTGGACAAACACAAAGCATTTCCGTGCCAGTTTTTTGCCTCAAACTATGAGGTTGCTTAACTAAGCATGAAAATAGGATTTCTCCGTACTTTATGTGGTCTTTCGTTAAATCACGAGGGGTGCCTACTCCTACCTGTAAATCGAACTCTAAGCACAACACTGGCCCTAGCACCAACGTTCACTGAGATTTGTGGCATAGTCACTGGTATTACGGGTTTCGATAGTCCCCTGCTCTACCAAGGTCTTCTTCCATTACTATTGAAACTTCCTTTGTCCTCATTGGCTAACTTTATATATACTTCTGCTATTACAAATGCACTTCAGGCCCTTCAGCTGAAAGCTAAAGCGTTCGCTAGATGACTTATTTGGTGTCGTTTCATTTTCCTGGGTATGCTACTAAAGTACTCACCACAAAAAAGCAGATTATGTTACATTGTTCAGGCCAAGATCACCATTTAACGATACTTTCCAGATTTCACTAATTTCTCTCTATGCCGCAACTTGACGTTCGCGTTTTTACTCTTTCGCGAATCTTACACGGAAGAGGATTTAAATGAACATAGCAGATTTTTTGATGATTCACGGACGTTTGCAGACACTTGCGCCTACATACATTGTTTTAACGATTCATATCAAGTATTTGGGAGAATATAAAGTGTGTGTATAAATACACATATGGAAGGTTTTTACAATAGTTGTTATAAAGATTTTAGCTGCATATAAATAATTACAAAACATGCGAAATTTGTTTTGCAAAATTCTCACTTCTTGTGCGGGTTCTGAAGGCGGCCGCACTAACAAGGATGGATACTGGGTTTGCAAAAGTTGCACGCGTTTATAGATCAAAAGTTTTGAGGAGCAGGACGTCTGTCATTCTGACAACAAAGTGCATACCCACAAACTACTCCACTTGGCATGCAGAGGCCAAAGTACCAGAGCCCAAGTTAATTAGGGTGGTCTTTGTAAGTCGCTCTCACTTACATCAATGCCCTGTCAAAGAAATGCGCAAATTTGGTATGTTGCTTTGAATTGAGAGGAAACTCTTCCAGGTCAAACGTGCAAGTACACATGGAAGATTGCATCATTTTTTGATCACCGCTATAGGCTCAGAAGAAACTTTGCGAATCTGACACTTTTTCTGACTGCTTGTTCTGATTTTGACGATGTTTCGTTTGTTCTGCCATGCATGTAGATATTGATCAACATATAGGCAATACTGCCAGCATTTTCAAGTTGCTTCTGATAGTTGCCGGTAGGATTCAGACCAACCTGTCTGCAACCTGGAACATATTGACAGGCGCTGTTGAAAGTAGACACTTTTATGCTGTGAACAGGAGTATTACTGCGCAAAGTTATGATTTTGACATGGCTATATATCGTTATCGAGAGCTTTTTTCATCACATCAACAAACGCCTTGTTGTTATTGACGTCCATTGTTAATCTGCAGAGAGTCCGTCCATAAAATTGATGGCTTTCTAAACCACCAAATGTAGACAGTTCGTGAAATTGTATTTTTAAGTGTGATGTGGTAGAAAGCTCCTTTTGTTTGTGTCATCTCAACCTCTTTGTGAACGGATGTATATCAAGACCTCATGTCAGAAGCAAGTACTACACCAGAAGGAAATTTTGCTTACTCTCGAATTCTTTAAAAACTAAAGCCCCGATGAATTTATATTTTAATTTGTTTTTGTATGACGTATACATATGCTGATTCCTGTTCTTTTACTTTTTCAACAATGTTGAAATCAGTCATTGGCAAGCGCCCCCTTCGAGCAATCTTTTTATAATGTGACCTTTTTAAAATTAAAGTAATCAAATTATCGTGTTTTACTGGCCGCTCGTTTAACTTCACCTGATTAACTTTTGTACACAATTCTACCATAACTGAGGCCATTAAAGTTGACCTTGCTGACATTACAGGCGCCTAATAATATTTTAAATTGTTACCTTCTTTGCTACCAAGTTCCTCCTTTAGTTGAAGTAGGAAGCGAGCATAAATTACCTTAATGTCTTCACTAATTAGAATGGTTGCGATTTATTGATCATACTGGACGCTGCTTATATACTAATTGCTATGGTCTGCAACAGATTGATGTCGCTCAACTCTACTACTTCCTTTTCCATCAAAATAATTCAATAGGTTCATGAGCTAGAATTCTTGAGTCTGCTTGAGTCACGCTTTAGCGAAGGAGAATGGTGCAAGATTGTTCTCATTAAGGTGCCTTTACACACGAGTGTGCGTCTAGATGCGACCAGCACTTGCGATAATCAGTTAAGCAAACTAATTCCTGTATGGGTAGAACTACTACTTTTTGACAAAATTTCTGGAAACATGGCCTGCTTGAGAGAAGCATCAGTTCGAACTCCCACTTACTCCAAATATAATGTGGTTTTCGTTTGTCGGACTCCATGTGATTCGTATCTACCGCATTTAAACGATGTAATATGGACTTACTTTGTAATCATTAAAAGCTGTAAAAACTGGAAGACAGGTAAAGGGAGCTTGTAATTAAAATTTCAAAAAATAATCGAATTCTCAAGATATGCGTAAACGTTGCGACTAACCAGAAGAGCTCAGTTAATATAGGTACTCATTTTTGTACCTCCATCTTCACAGTAAATAAAAGTCCCACTTGATCGGTCATCAATGGGTCTTTCACGAGGAATTGGAGGAACATCAGCTTGCAGCTAGTAAATCATTAATGCCAGTAAGAATTCGTAAGCATAATCACCCAAAGAGCCTTCTACACATAATTGGGCATACTGACACCATCATATGAAGTGAATTAAGTTTTTATAATTACCTCTTTTGTTTAGTTCTTAGAACTTTAAGACATCCGCAGAAATTCCTTTAGGCACAAAAACTATTGATAATCCATCGTTTCTTTTCAAACTGCCAACTACACGAGCTAATGATGGGCCTTTTCCATTGTACTCCGACTGGTTATATTGGATCACCCCCGTCTTTATGTGATATAGCTTGAATTCGTAGATGTGATGTAGTGTAACATGCCCACCGCCTATTAACACCTACAGGATTGCTGAGGAAGATCTTGTCTGATTTTTTGTCTGTTTAAGGTAGCAA
Organism: Spirometra erinaceieuropaei; assembly: GCA_902702965.1. Lineage (NCBI taxonomy): Eukaryota > Metazoa > Platyhelminthes > Cestoda > Diphyllobothriidea > Diphyllobothriidae > Spirometra > Spirometra erinaceieuropaei. The sequence continues at coordinate 142,353 of CACRXP010000461.1, read as the reverse complement.
CCCTATAGTAGCAGCCACCTTCAGAGAAAATAATGCTGATAATAACTCGAAGTACATGCCAGGTTATAAAACCTGATCTTTAACGTGTCAGTCGTAATTGCGCTTCCCGGTTAAGAGTATAAGGAGCGAGTGTCCAACTTAATAGGGTTTATCAGAATAATATAGTCTGACCTTTTTTGTAACTGATCTCAGAAAATGTTTAATAATGCTTGATTAAAAAAATCAGGTGGGGATGCAGTGTTGACTGTCGTGAGGCATGACCCCACGATGACCATATGCATGCAAATACCTGACTTTAACCGGATTACAGTCTCGGGTCGATCGGAAGTGCGTTCAACAACGCTAAACAAGTCGTCTATGAGTGTTACGTACGAAACGGTCACCGATACATGCACTGGGTTGTATAAGTGTGATAGGGAAGTCACACAATTGAGACTGCCTTGGAGGTCACATTAGTAGGGGTCATTTTAGCTTGACTTTCAGATGCCCGGTACCGAAAAAACAGGGGCGCCAAAAGCCAATACTCGCGGTTCATATAAAAGTCGTCCATACGGAGCTCGACGAAGAAGACCGGATTTTATCGATCCGCCCTACAACTTCTTTTGCCTATTTTCTGCTATGCCTTCAGTCTCTAGATTGAAAACTAAGTGAACAGGAAGCTAGATGTTTGGGTCTTACCCTAACGCAAACCACTTTTGTCGGAGATTCATAATTCGCCTATTCAAGACAAGCAGATGAAGCGATGGCTTCTGACCTTAAAAAAAAGGTGGAGTAATGAAATTTTCCGAAACCGTGATAGTATCGTTCAAATAACATAATAATTGTAAGTTCGTGAGCGTTCTTCATTGGGTGTATGACATGGTCCACATTTATGGCAAAACTTTATGGGCGCTATATTCCGCCGTCTTAGTAGCCTAGAGGAATATCTGATTTCCCTCCACATAAAGTCTAGAAATTGTATTGCAAGTGAAATGGAAGACCGGATTAAAAATTGCTTGGGTATTGAAAATCTCTTTTCCAAAAAATCCAAAGACATATTTGCTTCAATTCTAAGACTGAAAAGGACGCACTGTGTCTCAAAATGGCGGAAGAAAAGCTTACTTTTTGCAAATTTTATGCAAAATATCTTTAGAAATACATAGACTTCGAAAATCAATTGGGAAGTCAATACCGCCTAGCTACTTATTTTCTACCGAGTGTGGTTTTAACATGCGAGTAAGAAGAAGCGCACTTATAAGCCGGGATCCTAGTCTGACGAACGTATCCTAGAGTTATGCAACATTATACTCTCTATCGCAACCCGGCTTAATTAGGCCGTTCTAATCAACGACACATTTTAGAATGTTGCGAGGATTTCAAAAGACTGGTCATCCACAGTACGCACAGTTAACGCCTTTATCTGATGTATAAAAAAAACCCCTTCTTACGTCGTCAGAACCGGGCTTGCTAAGTGCAGTATCTGATATTCGGGTTGCAGCATGTTTACACCTGCAGACACAAGTCCGCTGTGCGCTGGTCGCGCAAAGCAACTTTGCGTTGTTGTCGTCGGGAAGAAGCTGCACATTTTTCGTAATCTGCCCAACGATCTGCGATACACGAGGAAGGAGAAAAAGGACAGAAATTGCCTCTCCTTGCCGGGTAAAGTCATGACGGCAAACAAAACACGAAATTTTCCAGGAAGGCAATGAATACCACGTAGCTTCTTCATTTCCACAACAGCCATTCGGTGGCTACCAAAAGTTAGAACACTTAAGACGTGTCCAGACTTTAGCAACACCCCGGAATAAAAGTCCGCGGGGTCCGATAACTCCATGACCACATTATACGAAATGGCCATACGAAAACGTTTACAAGCAGATGTCTACGTATTCACTTCCCCGCCCCAAGGACCCCGCCACAAACCCCACCGAGGATATGGTATGCTCTGACATGCATCCAGGACGTGCAAGAGGCGACCGAGCGCAATGCTGCTGAAATAATTTGTAGAATTGTCCACCTGCTCAAAGCCACCAAGAGCAACAGGCTCATGGAAATCGTAGACTGACTAAATTCCGGTGAGCAGTCGGGCATACTGGGCATCCTGTCCCCTGCACAAACGACCTGTGTAATTTCACAAGTCGGGCTGAACGGATCGCGCATACACGAACACAAACTGGCTGTGCGGTGGGGTGCCAAATTATCGCATGGGGCTGCTCACAACATCAAAATGGGTGAGGAGATTAATTTCACAGCCACCAAGATAATCGCCAGCGCCTGCTACTAGACAGGCCGAGAATTGGTGAAGCTTAGATTTCGGATGAGAGCTCAGTCGAAGAAAACATCGATTTGAAGTCGGCATGCAGATCCCTGCGCAGTTACCTCCAGACCTGCTTCTGTGATCATTATTTGAAAAATGTCGCCTATATCTACGCCAGATTTTTTCGCACTTTTATTTTTAAAGACGTATTCCTGCTCGAGATCGGAGTCTCAGATTAATAGCCAAATTATATCGGTGCTTGACCAGTCTTTTTTCTCACTAATATATACATCTGCAAATCAAACCTTTATCACCATTCTTGATATTTTTAGAATTTTCTACTTCTTAGCAGCATTTTGCTCTGCAGTAGGAGATTAACGCTTGACCGCAAATTAGCCTGTTGGTTACCACATGTTTTTCACACTTTGTTCTTCCAAAATGGTTTACATTTTCCCGACGTATGCTTCTGAAAATCATTAATTGTCGTCCTAATAAGAGGGACATTTTTTGTCTTCAATTTACTCGTTATAAAGGATGCTCAATTTCAGCACTACGCAAATTTTCGCGCAAGAGTGTTTCGGGATTTTGAATCTGATGCTTAACTTTCTTTCGTTTTATGGAGCGTTTAGTAGAAGCTGGTTCTTACCTACATAAAAGTCCAAATGACGATATTAAGCAATCAAAATTTTCAGAAAACAAAATATTCGATATTTGATGTCTTCGTAAATTCAAATACTTTTTATAGTAAAGAAAAAGAAAAATATTCACGCATTTACTTATTTGCCAGACGATAACGTCTTCTTAAAATTCGTTCTGGAAGGAAGATTATAATTCGGTTTAAAAAAATCTTTTCCAATTTTGGAATAGTTTTGAACCCGGCCTGCCATTACACCTGCATTCGTGTTTCGCACCTACAGTTTGTAAATTTTCCATGCACGAAAAATCAAACATTTCCCCGCTGTAATAAGAGGAGGCCACATGGGGTTCATAGAAGTTGGCAGTAGACTTGGGGCATATCGAAAACTTTATAAGTGACAATAGTAGGTGCAGAAACACGAGATTTTATGAACCGACACTTCACGGTCTTAAGAAATCTCATAGAAAGAAACTATTTAAATCCAAATAATGCCCTTTTTCGAATATAAAATTTAAAGAATACTTAACTTTTCATACAAAGAATGAAAGACCGGATACGTTTATGCTTTTTATCTATGAAATGTATTTAAATTTATGACGTATCGAAAATCAATTAAGAAATGCATGCTACATGAGTAGTTTTTTTGGCGGACATTAGTTTTTTCAGATGACCAAAAGGGGTTGTTTGAAGAGCCGGCATCCTGTGGTAATTGGATTATGGCGAGATTAGGCGGCAAGACCATTATCCTTTGAACGCTACCTAAGTAACCTTCGTGTGCCAAAAATGCATTTCAGAATTTCGATTTACCTTCCACGATTTAGCGAATTTACCGCATGTGTGGGCAAGAAATAAACCTGAAACCAAAGGCAATTAAATATATTTGCAGTAGACCTATTTGTTTTAAACTTCATGGTGCCGACTTTTAATTCTTTAAAAGGCTCCTTCAGAAGCGTGAATGGCGTGAATGGCGTCACCAGCTAAAATCTGCGGATTTTCAATTTTCGTTACATCAATTTTCAGGATGGCAAAGCGACGTTTTTCGGTTTTCTTCGATGTATGGGATTTTGTGAAATAAACTTCTGTGGTGCCACAAATTTGCAATCGTGGGTGAGCCCCGACTGTATAGCGTGATGTGAGATTATACTGCATGTTAATCACAGCCCACGGTCTATTAACTGTCTCTGTTGACGGTGCGACCACTGGAACAAGAAATTTATTGGCCAAAAGTTTCGGATTCTCACTCGAACCCATCATCAGACACAGTCGCAGATAAGGGTAATGATAGCACAAGGAGTGTGGTATTTATAGAACGTAACTGCCGTTGGACCGTACGCGTGCTGTAATTAACAGCTCCCGAAATTACCGCTGGGGTCGTAATTGATGCGCTGGTGGCTTGTCAGTCCGGGTCCGAATCGTTCTGGTGCATTCGACGGGACCCGACCGTATTCTCAAGTTTCAACAGGGCCGAAATCCTCTCAAGGGGTGACAACCGCTTGAGCTGCGAGCTCTCCGAGTCATTGTTCTCAGGCCCGCCATCCATCAACAAGCACAACGACCTCCCGTTACCCTATCCCGTGTTGAGATATTCCCGGGGCAGGGGAATCAGTCACGTGCGGAGGTCGCAGGTGAGTAATTATCCCAGTGACAGTGAGCCTATTTGCCGAGCAATGGTCACACCAGCATTAGGCACGGATGACGAAATCACAGGCATTCACGACTCGGACTCGGACTGACAAGCCACCAGCGCATCAATTATGACCCCAGCGGTAATTGCGGGAACTGCTAATTACACCACGCATACGATCCCACGGCAGCCACGTTCTATAAATACCGCACTCCTTGTGCTATCATTACCCTTATCTGCGACTGTGTCTGATGATGGGTTCGAGTGAGAATCCGAAACCTCGGACCAATAAATTTCTTGTTCCAGTGATTGTATCTTCGTCTTCTGATCTGCTACCCGGTACTCGCCTCTCCGCTTGTATCAGCGATTGCCGATGTGTTTGGTTAGCAAGTGCGCCTAACCAAATTTATTTTCTTCACTCTTATCCGGAGGATTTATTTAGTGATACAGTTCCGTAAATTTAAACTCTCAGCAAACAATGCTTTTATCTCATGAACTTTGCTTTTTAAATGAGTTTTTGCCTAACTGTTGGCTAATCGTCACCAGAATATGTTTATTTCCCAAGGTCAGAGTTCTGAACACAAGGTGTATCAAGCAGCACCGGGAAATTGATTTGTAAGAATGAAATCCTGGAGGCGCAGCAGATGTGTAGCCATTCACTAAACCGCATTCTTACTCATGATTAGAGTGGCATGGCGTAATTTTGCGTGTTTGCATGCAAGTCAACCTGTTTCTGAAGTTTGCTTTTAGTTCTTATTAAATATTTACAGAGGTGGATGTTGGATCCGTTCTGCCTCTTTAACTGCTGACAAGTTTAAATGAACCGAGCAGATACGATACGTTTATCAATTTAATTCTTAACGCGGAGTTTTTGGAGTGTGACGTTTTTCTCAGAGATAATGCTAGCAGACAAAATAGAGGTTTGAATAAGTATTGCCATCGGAATTCCAATAGTTAGTCGGACGAAAGGCAGGAAACTAGGCACTGATTGCTTTAAAAATTAAACACTTAACTAGGCTCAGGTGCACAACTATCTACACATTAGGAGATCTCATCAAGAAAATAGGTTGACATAAGTCTTAAACATAACACCGTAGTATCTAGAAAAAAACTCTTTTTGGAAGAAAGGGTTAATTTTCCCCTGTTTATAGATTCAGCACAGATAGCCATAACTAACGACGGACATCAAAATAAACGGGAGGATAAAGCGCCGGTGCTTAATTATCAAGATTGTCCGACTGACTTATCTCAGTCCGTACATTAAATCTTCCGAAATGGAGTACACAGAACAGGCAAAGATCAGCATCTGGTTCCTGTTGCTAGTTTTTGCACGAGCTTAATTGTTTCGAGGCCGACTAAGGCACAGTATAGTTCCTGTACAGGCTTGATTCACTTTATGCATCGGCTAAGCAACAGGTTTTTTGTCTGCTGCAATCCCGAGCGAAGACTAAAAGTTATTGCTAGAAAGCAATAATAGGAGATTTCTGCTTTGTATAGGTAGCAGGCTGGATTTGTGATATGAACCTATATCACGTCTCCAAAGTAACTTGCAATGATTACCCTAAAGGAAGAATGGCCATAATGAAACTTTTTCCGCTACTTCCTCGGTTGTATATTTGCCAAATTTACAGCTCCATTTCGAAGTTTATGAGCACGAAAGGCTGTACGGAAGTGTCAATTTGTGAAACACACTTGTGCACGTCCTGCGATGCTATTTTAGGTTTTTTCCCTCAAACAAAAATTTGTTAGGCGAATGCTCGTTTTTCTCGAGTATGTGTGAGAAAAGATGCAGACTAGAAGACTACCGGAATACTACTCCCTATAACTGTTGTGCTTTTCCGTTGCTGCTGTCATTTCTGCACGCGTTCGGAAGTTCAGAGTAATGACCAGATGATTCCGGTAGTTGAACAGATCAACGATACCCTGGAAAGAGAGAAAAGTTTAATAAAAAATCTTGACAATCCTAATGGACGTGTGCTTGTTGATGTCCGCCTGAAGGCTCCGCTGGACATGTACCTTCACATCTGTAGGTGAAACACATCCATTTTGTCCTCCAATGTCAAACAAATGTCTGGAAAAATATCGGAAATATGCTATTGTGCCTAAAACGCAGTCGAATACTGATACAAGCTAGTGTGAGGAAAGGACTAGCGTATCCATTTAAAGTTACTGTAGGATTGACTATTATGTCCTCCTAAACGGGGCATGAGAACAGATGCCGCCTGAAATACATGTGGCTTTGAGACAACTTCCAATGGTATCGGGGTTAAGATTAGGGTGGGGATCAGATTAAGGGCTAGATTTAAAGTTAACGATAGGGTTGGTTAGGAGCAAGTGTAGAGTTGGGGTAGATGGGGAATGCTAACTACAGAGTTAAGGTTTAGGGCAAGGTAAGGACAACGGCTCAGTTTTATATTAGAGTCATTATCAGGGTTAGGACATGGAGCGTTTTTCTCTTTCCATAATTATGCACAGACCTACTTTAGTTACTTGGGGAGGCGCTCCTACTTTTATGTCTTGTTAAGTAGGTCCTACGACGAAAATTATAGGAACCGACACTATTAAGAATTGGGGCGATTTTCCAAATTCACAAATCATTGTTGCCAACAAGACTAGCTAGTCGTTTCCGTCACCAAAAGACCTATATAGCACGAAGGGCAGGAGATGATGAATGTGCGAAATTCGATTTTCTGTGTGAATTAGGAAGGACAAGACTGGTCGAGCGCCGAAACCATTTGTTGATTGGCCCGAGATTTCAAGCTCGAGGAGGAGCCCATCGTCAGAGGTAAAGACGGCAACTGAACAGGCGACAGGCTAGTCAAAGATCTGTGACGCAGACGTGAAGGTGGCTTCGCAGGGCTCTGTATGCCGGTGGTAATTTGATATCTATATTAACTGAGTTCGCATCCAAAGTTTAGACTTCGTTCAATTCCAGGCCCGTCCTGCTTCCAGCGTTGACGATTGTCTTGGTTTCCGCAAAGTTAAATTTATTATCTGTTTCCAAATTGCTGGCGACCAATTACGATAATTCAATTCGTCCCAATCTGTCTCGAAAAAAAGCTGACCTTTGCCTGAGAGTTCGATCATCCAGAGCGATGACCTTTACTGGTTGCCTCCTGGAATAAGTCTAGCATCAGTGACTATCGCTCGAATTATTTTGCAATGCGGCGGACTTTGGAAGCAGAAATCGCACTCCATCCTCCATTACCCATCTGCCCCGATTGCAAGATAGCGTTAAGAGGAGCGGAAGTAGGCGCAAGCGTATTAACTGACACAACAACATAGCTTGTCTACGAATGCTATACATGACACTGTTCCAACTGCGTTTAGCAGAACGTAATAAGATCAACTCAGTCCCCACCTCAATGAGGATTCCATGAGTAACACGCTAGTTGCCAACTTCCCTAGTCGCGACTTCATGCGTGTCGTGGCATGGCAGACGCGACCTTAATATATGAGGAACGCTGTAGTCTGAAAAACAGCCTTGTGGTCGTATTTTCCGAGGACAGTGGAATCAAGCTCAAAATATTCAGTCTCGAGACAAAATGAGGTTAGACACAGTCTACTAGACCGGCTGTTGTGGTAGGTCAAAGACAAAACATGTTTTTTATTTGAAATACCTTTCGTTGACTGAGTCAACGCTAGGGCTCATCGCACGCAGAGCGCCTCATTATACTTATATACGTCGCCTGCCTTTGCTTTAACTAACTATAACTTTCCAGTCTACACCCCATACGCCAAAAATAAAAAGCTTTTTTTCGTATTTAGGCTTGGATAAATAACAGCAACGGAAACCCAAATGATTTTCACAGGGATAAAAGTCGTGATTCAACAAAAAGAAAGTTAATTGGAAAAATCCGCTTATGTAACGTTCCTAGGATCATCACAAGAAATAAGTGAAAATGAACATAAAATAAGAATGCTCTGTTCCGAAGGGTACTCATGGATGTAGACGTATAGATACCTAATCGAAAGACAGTGTGTATAGACGAAGACTTTGTGGCATCCATTTAACAATTTCTTTTAACTCGGCAAGGTTAATGACTCGAAGTTCTTCAGGATAGATTTTTTTCAAAAAAGCGGTAAAACTCTCTTTATTCTCTTGGCTTACTTGTGAAGAACTCATTGACTTCGATGGAATACGAAACCACAACAGAAAGAACATGGCTGGAGTAAAGCCGACGCTCTACTCATCTCAACTACAAGGCCCCACCGGAAGATGTGTGCTAGATCACATTTTAATCTTCCTAATTTCTTCCGTTTTCTAACCGAAACACAATTTTCTACGTGTATTTACTTCTTTGTAGATTCCTAGTTACATGGTGAAGGAACATTTTGAAGTTTGTGATTAATATGCGGTTTCTGGTAACCAAAGTGCACTGGTTATTCTCTGAAACTAATTAATTATGCACTTTTTTCCACCTCTTCCACCTCCTCCTTCTCTAAAAAAGCAAGCAGACAACGCCACGTCAAAGCCAAAAGATATCATGTGCTCGCAAAATTATAGGACACCTTGTTTTTAAAAATTTTCTATTTTTTTTCAAAAATCATAGGACGGCGTGCTTTCTTTGAAGTGACACAAGGGCCTTCAATTATCCTTTAGATTTACATCTTAAAAGTCAACCGGCGCATGTCAAAGAGTAATTGGGGGAACTTTGCTTTCTTATGTTCGGCAGATTCAAAAGAGGTTTCGCTTGAGGTTTTATTCTTTAAAGTATTATTTAGACATCAAATATACAGTCCAAAGTACACTGAATTTTTTAATGTCTGCAAATGAACTATAATGCTTTCATGAATTTTTAGTGCCTGTCAACACGGAAGAAAATATTTTATTCGGCACAACATGACAGCATAAAAATGAACACACTTCCTGCCAGCAGTTTGCATCAAAATTTTTATACGACAATCACTCTACTTGCAAGATTGTAACAACTGACGGATCGAATTTGTTAGTGTGTTAATCACTACCTCAGTTTGTTCCTAATACGTTTTGCTCGGGAAAATTTCGCGAAAACATACCTTTTAAAAACGACATTAAGTCGGTTTTGAATATGCTTGGAAATAGTCATAGGCTTGAAAATAAAACCGAAATTTTCGATCATTTTAAGGGTTTTAAAAAGCCTTCTAAAGATAGTCTGCAAGACAAAGTCAGGCATCCTATAATATCTTAATAAATGCACTTAGTTTTGCTGAATCAGTTGGCTATATGCAGATGGCCTTAGGTATATTGACTGTAATATTAAGAAGTCCTATGACTAACGTCGATCTCTTGAATCGTTTCATGAATAAAAGTTTTTCGGAAGATGGCATATTGCCTCACATGACTTAAACTCAAGTATGTTTCTCGGCCCGCTGATTTAGCGCATAACGAAGGCAAATTACGGGTGGTTTAACTCGGTTTCAGGGTACTCGCTTTCCATTAAGGCCGAAAAATTCCTTTTCAGGGGATGCCGCTTCATAACACATGCGTACAATGACTGAATAAAGTCTGTCAGGGTGTTGGGAATTTAATTATAGGCAATAAATTAATTTATCGAGTCCGAAAAATCTCTTAGATTGACCAAGACCAATTTGTTAGAGCGCACTATTATAACAACACACAGAGCGCCGACTTCTCCCGTGGCTGCGTACATACTGCTTAGAAACTTTGGTCGCTCCTTATTTAACTGAATCTTTCGTGCTCTGCTTTACAAAAATTTAATTCTGAAAGTTTCGTTTTACGCAAGCCACTTCCTAGTTGCCTAAGCAGATAATGGCTTTACAACTTAGTCTGTGCTGTTTTACGAAAGATTTACTCCCGTGTTCGCACATTAATTTCCTGGGAAATTAATGAAGGCAAGGTGAAATTGGAGTTCATTCACCAGAAACCTCAGAGGGAAAATTGTGGGACCCACTGACGAGCCGGACGTCTTTCAGCTGCGTCAGGCAGCAGCAAAAGTTCGGGAAAACACGCATGTCTGGACAGTTAGCTTGTACCTGTATGGTAACTAATTACGGGATTTTATATTACGTGGCTGCCTGTTGGCGGTTTGCGAACATTACGTGGTTATTTCTGAGTAACTGCTGGATACAGCACAAATATTCATATCAGAATTTGAACCGTGTCTGATGAGGTCTGTTCAGAAATATTTTCTCCAATTTCGCGCATTAATTTCCTCGGGGATTTAAGAAGGCAATGAGAATAATGCTTACAGGACAATTGTCTTTGCAGGAAGAACGAAGAGCAAATTTTAATGCCTTGAGACTTAAATCTAGGGGTCTAGACGGCGACCATCTATGGATGGGCGGTAGATTATTGAGAAATGCCAACAAAAAAGACAAGAAAGAGAGAGATGATTACCTCTGGTCCTTGTCGTTGGTGATAGCAACTACGGATTGACAATTGTTCGAATCCATTGACCGTCCGCTAGAGTTCCTTAATGAGCATCTAAGGCCGACCTGCAGCGCGCAAATACTCCTTATCACCGTCCAAATGACTTGTGTCTCCAACCAAACTGGAACAGCGGATGACTCATATGGTCGATGATAAACTGGGATAAATTAGACAGTCAGCTTTTATCTGATCAATTTTAAAGTATCGCCAGTCCGTTATTTCCATCTGCCTTCACTTTATGGAAGTACGGCAGTCTATTCAGCATATAAACAGACCCTTTACACACACACAAACATTGAGATACATCGAACAAAAGATAATTGTGAAACTTACGATGAAGAAAAGTATATTGCGCGATGTGCTTCTTTAGAATAATTATTCATAGAATTATAGTTTCTCCTCTCATTTGTCGCTTACATTATTCTCGATTCCTTTGGCATCTTCCTGTCTTATTTATAGTCCGAGAATATTTTATCTGAAAATCTTTACCGCATTCTGAGTTTTAAGAGGTAGCGATATTTAACAGGAATATTCCTTAACGACTTCAAATGCCTCCTTTGTACGTTTGATAGGCTCCAACGTTCGCGTATCTTTCTCGTTTTGCAAAACGACTCAAAATCTTTTTTAGCCCTCACTTAATGGACACTATTTGCACTTCTTTTAATTATTCTAACACGACTTCGGCGAGGCTCTTCGAAGGCGGTGTTTACCAGCAGTCGGAATGTCCTCTAGTCGACTTCATAAACATGAAATACATTTGACTGTTCTGACTTAATCGCAGCAAAGTCCACATCTCTGAAAAGTTCCACCTTTAGGTGACTCCTGGCAAATACACTTTTTGTGATGATTTTGCTATAAAAGAAGGCGCGATGGAGACTGGGAGTTTGGACAACCATTGTACACATATCAGCTGTCGACAACCGTCCAAATGATTACCGTTTTTTATTGATCGCGTTACTCAAACTTGCTCAGTTGTTTATTGTACAGTCAGGCGGGTGCTCTGGTACTCAGTCACGGACTGGCTCAGTTGATAGTTAAATTTTAGGACTCATAATTCGTATGAGTAAGAACTCTTATCAGTCATGTAGTGAAACGTATTCGTCTGTTGTTCCCTGAATCCGTTATTCTCTGAATATGGAGTCTTTGCGAATAGTTGTGCATCAAAAATATCCTAAGCATTCTTTTGTCAAAGTTGTTCTTCAACCTGTTAACGACTATCCGTTCGAGATAAGTCACTGCATACGTCTCAAGGCTAACCGCGCTTAAAAACAGGCACGCACACTAGGATCCATTCTCACTAAGTCGTTCAAGTTGTTCCACGGAAGTTATTTAGGTCGCTTTATGACACAAATTGCGGCAAATTAGTATGCGAAAATTTATTGAATGCAAGCAATGAATCGGTTTTTTTGTGGCAAACGAGAGAGGGGAACTGTTTTTCGAAGCCAAAAGCCACTTAGTCACTTTTAAACTTGTCCAGACTGGCATTTGATTTTGTCCCATGCACTTGTATCCGTGGGTGAAGTTGAGTTCATGAATATAAACCAACTAAGCAAGCAAAAATCATTCCGCACATGTACCTCAATGGACTTTATAGGACTGACACGTTTGGATTGAGCTATTTTGCAGATTCCTTTAAAGGGGCATCCAAATCACCGCATGATTGTGTTTCAAATGATTTCGTTTCTAAAAAGCAAAAATATCGGTGTGGATTCTGGAAAATGATCCGACTTAAGTCTTATGCAGCAGAGCGTTGTTACACGTTTGACTAGAAGGAGTTGGACAAATAATGTTGACCAGGATGGTTTGTGGACATGTGAATCAAATGTCTAGCTGGCACAGACTGTCTTTGTATTTCGATGAAATGTAGAAACTGAACTCTTGCACTGAGGAATTTCGGGGTGATTAGATCGATTTTATTCCTCTGCTTAATGACGTTTAAGACAGGAAAGTCTGCATCCTGATTCATTTAGTAAATAACTCTTGGGATTTAAGCCGAGCACAATGTTTGTCGAGTCAAGTTTCAGCAGTATAGAGAAATGGCCGGTTAGGGTCCAATAAAAGTGGTCATCTGAATGATTTTCATTTGGGAGTTAACTGACTCCCATTTTCTCGTTCGTAGGATGAACGTGAGTTGCAGAAATTCTGTCAAAATACCAAACGTATTTATTCGATAAAATGACTTTAAGCAAACTTAATGCAGCAAGCAATTTGATCTGAATGCCTTGTTTTACTTTGATTAACTGTCAGAAGTTTTAACTGCCTACACCAGTTTGCGAGTGTTGTCTTCTGATATTTTGTATTACAATTTAAGAGGTTTGTTGACACCCAGGTTATTTGTATACTCACCTAAGATGCTTTATCATTTCGTCTATCGTGAACGAAAATGTCCACTGTGTTCTCTAAAGCAAGCTGGGCGCAGAGACGGTAACTAGCGCGTGAAGTAGCTCATAGTGATGGCGTGTTTGCGCCGTATCCACTGCACTCTCTCTTTCCTCCCATAGCTAAGCCCTGGGTCAAATAGAGTCCAGAAAATCGGAGGCGGGATCGTGTGCAGTGCCACACCCACTTGGTCCGCTTACAGAGGACGAGGGCATCAACGAAACGGGAAACGGATCCCGGCCCAATAGGAGTGCAGTAGAGGCCTCTTTGAGAAGGAGTCAATGTAGCTTTACTCTTTGCTCTAGAAGGAGGATCAAGTTATTCCACCAGCCGACCACTCTCCAAGCACGCCGCCATAGTTAACAACGCGTCAGATAGCTGAAAGTGAGGAATATGTGCTGGAATTTTGGGCTTGGTATGTGGATGATACCTTCATCGTCATCGAACGGGATCAGGTGTTGACCTTCAAAGAGCGTCTCAACGCCGTCCTTCTGGACATTCAATTTACGATGGAGAGGGAAGAGAACAACCAGCTTCCCTCGTCCGCCTGAAATATCGTGGTGGCCTAAAGACCAAAGTGTTCAGGGAAGCGACAAATACGATGCAAGTACGAAATTTCAGCAGTAACCACCCGATAAGTCACAAATGCTGTTGCGTAAGGGTGCTGTACCGGCGCGTTGAGACGCACTGCAGTGAAAACTAAGACAAGGTTGCTGTATTACAATATCTTCGACGCGTACTGAGAGCCAATGGCTACCCGCGCAACTTTGTCAACCGGTGCGCGCGCATACAAAACCAGAAACCAAATCCAACCGGTCCTAAATTTTAACGAGCGCTTCCGTACGTGAAGAACGTCTCGAAACCCGTCAGCCGCTTTCTTACTCCACCTGGAGTTGAGGTTGCACACAGGCCGGAAGCAACCATTAGGCGCAAAGTCATGAGGCAGAAAGACCCACTGCCATGGCAGAAAACGTCAGGAGTCCTTTACCGGATCTGGTGCCGTTACGGAAAAAGTAACTACGTCGGAGAAATTCGCAGGGGATGACAATCGCGTGAGCCGCGAGGTATTCGAGTCATGGTTCCCAGGCCCGCAACCATCAACAAGCGCGATGACCTCCCGGTACAATATTCGGTGCGGAGACATTCCCTGTGCAGGAGAACCATTCACGTAGGGAGAACACGGGAGATCGACTGTCCCCGTGACAGCGGGCCAAATTGCCGATTAATCATCACGCCAACAACCAATCCGAGCGATTGAATTGCAGCAGTTAACGACTAAAACAAGGACGGACTAGTCATCACTGCCTTAATTGCGACACACAGCGGTGATCGCGAAAGCTGCTAATTATAGTACGCGTGTGACCCGACGGCAGCTACGTACTATAAATACTGCAGCCGTCTCTGATAAGTGTAAATCTGAAACTTCAGGAAAACAAACTTATTCTTCCAATGATCGCCTCTTCTTCTGCTTAACGGGACACACTTGCCCCGTAGCGTTCAAATGGACATATCTGTAATGTCTTTGAGATGAGTTTCTACAGACCGCGCAGGCGGCAGCATGGCGACAGGTATGCCTTAAATGTTCACCGACGAGGGAAAAACGCTGGAATGACCATTTCTGATTTGCTTCTTACTCTAATCAGGACTAAATTAATTTGGGCCTGCAAAATTTATACTGGAACCCCTATTAACTGATCATCGAGTGCTGAACTACCGGACTGACCTGTCGGAAAAATAAGGGAGTGGTCCGATGGGATCTGTAATTATTGCCGATAAATACGCCATTTCAGCGTCCTTGCATTTGTCAGAAAAGACTTTAAGTTTTCGCAAGTGCAGTCGGAATAGCTAGGAGATCGTGAGCCCGATGATTAATTACGTGACCTGGCAAAATTGCAACCCTCATGATATAAGGACATTTCCGTTCACGAAGAAGAGGTATAAAATCGGTTTTAGGTTTTTTAAAAGACATAGGCTTATTGGAAATCACTTGGTGAAGAAATGCATCGATTTCTACAGAATAGTTAGCTATTCTTACGGCCAAAATGTTCACACTCAAGCTATTTACATATCTTTCGTCTTCGTCCAGCACAATATTCCCCTGCCATCAACCTCCAGCCAAATCCAGCGTCAAGTTATTTGGCCTTGATAAACTTTGCAGTACATATTAATTCTGACACTTACATAAGATGCGGGTGTTTTTCATAGATTTTAAAGTTGTTCAGTCATTCAGGAAACAGCTAAACATGCATAATCTGAGGTTCCCCATTAATTCCAACAACTAGCAGGGACTATTTTTTTATATCTGTTTCCAGCTACTTCATGAACCGTTAGCTAGTACTGCTGGCGGTTGAAGTATTTGGTTAACATTTCTAGCGTAACCAACAGCTCTCTAAGTGGGATTATAGGGCTTGTGTTTGTGTGAGGTAAGTATTTGTTAAATAGCGGTCTAGGCCAGTCGTCTTTTTGTCTTTGAAATGAGGCATCAAGGTGTCAGCAAACTATATATCCAATGGAACGGCAACTAAAAACGGCGATCACGAACGCTTTCCCCGTGACAACTTTACGCGTGGTTCACAAAAATCTCCCTACCTTAGCTTGGAAGGAAAGGCTGACTACTGTTTCAAGCCACATCCATATGCATTTATTTGTTCACCTGCTCCTGTGGAGTGAAATATCCTGGCTTTACAACTAGGCATTTAAATCTGAGAATACGCAAATGCACACCATTTTTCTAGGTAGACGTGAAAAAAGATCGATTTCGAGTTTTACTCTCGCTCATTTTGTCGACGCAAATAATCTAGTCGCTATCAAAGAAGCCTTTTAGAGTGTCTGTCGGGCGTCAGATAACCAATCGTATGGCCTACGCTAACGGGTGCTAGCAACTGTTGAGGCAGTGTTAATTCGGGCCGTGAATGCAGTGTTTTGTTATAAGAGGATGATGGCCTAAACGGTCTGTGAACTGTAGTTGACTGCAGATGGTGATCCCACGCTGCCCCAATCAACTAATGATAGTCATACCTTCTCTGAGTGTTTGACGTACGGATATCGCCCACATCTTACTCTCAGCGCCCCTCCCCAATCCAAACAACGACAGTTCATCGAATTCACTAAATGGGTAGCCTGCGAACGAGGACTGAACGTGGCTCACGTATTTAATCTCCATGGAAATGTAGTGGCAAAATGATGGGTTGCCAAAACGCATGTTCGCCGATTTGCTTTTTAATGGAAAGTCATTAATGAGCAATTGCAATTTTATAGGATTGCATAAAATAAAACTTTTTTTCTGTACATTGGCTGTGTGATGATTATTCACTTGGTTAACATAAATATTAGCACACTACTTGACTGAGGAAGACGTAAAATCCATGTGCGATTATTACAATTTTCATAGCTTTGGCCAGAACGGTGTATTTAATATTACAACATATATTTCTGATTTCGACCTCCGGGAAACTGACGCAAATGAACTGATGTCGTTTCGCATCCACCAGTTAGGTTTGTTCAACACAATCCCATAGTACGCTATTCTAGTGCGAGTATAGCCATGGTTGTGTGTACTACCCTCTCGCCTCCAATGTTTTCCGACAAAAGTGAACGTTTCCTGCCAATCTAAAAGTATGCGCCATGATAAAAAGCGTAATAGTTAGTTCCAAAAGACCACTGTCATTATGAATATAGATGACACTGACCTTACTTCCACGCCCGCCATCTACAGAAGGTCAGTTTCCAAGGTGATGGAAATCACACTACTCTTGATCTTTAGGCCCTGTCTCCGGCCCGGAAGGCAAAATCGAACTCCGAAGACATCACCATAATCGCCCTGTGCTTCCACATCTGCGCAGCATCGGGTTCTTCAGTTAATAGTTCTCTGGCCAAGTAGATTTAATAATATAAAATTTGTCGATTTCATCGCCTGGTGGAAGTGATCGCTCGCCTCAGATCATGTATCACATGCGATTACTTTTCAATTTCCACCCCAAATTGCTTCACTACTGTAGTGGCAACACTGGCCGACTCCCCGGAGCGATGCCCTTGTCAGTTCCTTACGTTCCTCACGTGTAGCCGACCATGCTCCTCTGAACCTCGTTGCCGGTTCACGCGGACCTCCCAGTTTCCGACAACGAAATCCGAATTCATGCCTCCATTTTATCTGATGGAGCTGACCAGTCATTTTAATCCCAAGACCGTCTGCATCCAGAACGGTTTCGGAGGAAGAGTTCATGAGCTTGGCTCAACGGAGGCTGGAAAATCAAGCCATATGTACAGTAGGGAGGCTAACTCATGGACTGTCAATTGAAATTCCAAAATGCGTGTTCGTTTAGAAAAGATAAATTGAGTAGGGTTGTAAAACTACTCAGCCTGCAAAATAGTTCAAGATTATTTTAGTTATCTCAGGATGTCGGCTGTCAAATGAAATTCTTTTCGACTGCATCCAAAAAATACACTCTGTAAAAAATGAATACATATGTAACATGAAATGTCTCATTGATTTTTTATGCCCCTAAAAGTTCAATTATATTTCTTGGAAAAAAATGCATAAAATATTCATTCTTTTGCTGATCCAGTAGATAATTACACCGTTTTCTAATTTTATACTCATAGAAGGGAATAAGTCGGATTTTAAAAAGTTTCTAATTGAGGTACTTTTAAATACCGTGAAGTGGCCGTTCATTAATCATCGTATCTCTGCATTTACCAATGTGGTTTGTAAAGTTAACAATATGGATCAAATCCACTGCCAAATTTTATGAACCCTATATAGTCTCCCTTTATTACCGTAGAGAAATTTGTGATTTCCCGTACGCGAGAAAAATACGGTGTGTAGTTTAGAAACCCTGAATACAAGTGTGACGTTATAGTGGGTTCAACATTATTCGGCAATCGGAAAACGTTTTTAAAGCCAAATTATATCCCTACTGCGAGTATAAAATTTGAAGAGGATTTAAGTATCTGCCGAATGAGCAAAAGAATGCGAATTTTTATGCATGTTTCAATGCAATATAATCGGACTTTTAGGGGCATCGAAAACCAATGAGAAAAATGCATGCTACAGAAATTGTCATTTTACTGAATGTTGTTTTTGTATGCAGTCGGAAGGAAATGAATCCGAAAGCCGGAATCCAGAGCTAACTGGAATACTATAGAATAATGTTGCTGTCTGCGTAGTTTTGCAACCCTTCTTAATTAATCTTTTCGAAACGAAAACGCATTTCGAAATTTCGGTTGACATTTCATGAGTTAGCCCACCTACTGTAAATATATAGCGACCTGCCAAATTCGTGGTCGAAACCCAACAAAGAACAACAGCGACCCATTCCCTCCAACATGCGTCCCACCCCGCAGGTTGCTAAGGTGCGTCCACCCACTCTGACAGTTTGGAAGGTTCGCTCGCTTTTGTAAAATCCGAGACTGGCGAACCAGTGCATGGTGCACCAACAATCACCAGACGCCATTGCCGCAACTGCACGCATAGTTACCCGCCGAATTCAGCCCTCGCATGAATCTATTAGACCATCTGTACATCCATGTAAGCTTACAACAAATCACAAAGACACGACCACATCGCCATGTATTCTCCAACCAACACATGCACCGCCCGCAAAAACCTCTATCATGCCACCATGCCTCACACGCAAGTGGAAGGTGTGGTCTTCAGGTACTTTATCCATGTGACTCCTCTTCTATGAGATCCAGGAAGTAAATCTCTTCTGTGTTAAATCCTGGTGGGAACTCACGTGGGTCAGGTCACGTGCGTGGCACGCCAACCCTCATAATCTTAGCATCAGTTGGTTGACCGACCCGGACAGTCGACTGATTTACGGGATAGAGGAATGGCAAGTAAGATCTACTCACATGACGTAATTCCTAATAGCAACAACCTGACGCACTTGAAGCTATCACGATGCACTAGAAGCCATGGCTTGGAAGTTTGCCAACTGACGGAAAACTCGAACCTCGCAGTCGGCCCATCGCATGCCCGTGTGGAGTGGCTGACTAGCGGACTAAGCGCTAGGCCTCTATGACACTTCCACTCAGTGCGATCCGATCCGCTAAGGCGCAGGTCTTCGCCACGCCAGAAACCTGTGTCCTCCGCCGCTACCAGTCTTTACTATCATTATGAACCGCTTCAGGCGCAAGACACAGTCTCTGTTCTCACCCTGACGGTGGACATAATCAGTCACGCCGATCAGACTGGTACTCAGGCCTCCCTTCGTGAGCATTTCTACGGATGCGCCTGGTGATCCTTCCGTCTACTCGTCCACATAACCACCCCCCCAAGCGCAGCAGCATGCCTTCTGGCCTTCGCACCCGCCAAATCTACGTGCATTCACATTTGATCGAGCTTTGTTACGTCAAGGGCTCTAGAACACTGCAATTAGGAGATGTCATATTTTGATTCCTCGACAGCCACATCAGTAGGCAGTCATTTTGCCGCTGTAAGGGAAAATCAGCAGGTGGTTCTCCTTATTATCTTACCACGTCTCATGAATCAGCGGTCACCAATACAGTAATCATGTCAAGAGATAATGCTTCCGACAACGGCTAACGCAGACTGCAACTTCTCCCAGTTGCCTGTGTAGACCCTTCTTCCTGAACAATTAACTGAATAAAATTACATTCGACAGCTTAATTAAGACTGCCAATATTTTATTGCTGTCTAACTAGTGAACGAGTTCCCAAAACTTTGCATGACTCGCTACCTTAAAAAATATAATATATATTCGAACTCCCTGAAACAGTTTCTGCAAATAAGAAAAGAAATTTGTATGATCAAATGTTGATAAGAAACAAAAAATTAATGACCACCTTGTTTCCGCTTATTGGATAAGGGCTTTTCAAATATTGACACTTTTCTGCTAATAGCAGTTTGCGTATTTGTTTATACATCTGAACTATTTCTAAATTTTGTTTTGGTTGACAAAAGAGCACCAAATCCAGACCCGTATAAGTATGTCGTGGCGAGGTGAATGAGCACAGCTAGTCATTTGGCTAGTTTTGGGAACACATTGCCGAACAATAATGTTGTTCCAAAGCTGTGCTTTCACATTACATTTCAAAAACATGATGTACGCGCAGTTATAAAGAATCTTTCTTCAGCTTTTTTAATATCCGACGTACTGTCCAAATTAAAAGAGTATGAATCTGTGATGCAAGATTCCACAGACTTCCCGTCTTTCGCTTTAAAATTCCCATCAACTGACATTGATAGCATTTCGAAATAATCCGCAATTTTCCCACTTACAATTGAAATTGGAGACTTATTTTTATCAACTATTTTTAATGATGAAAAATGAACAAGATTCCCTCTTCTATCTCGTTTACGCAAGAATTATAGCTTTCCACAGAAACCATTTCTCTTTTAGATGTACGTCAAGATATTTGCATTTCCTTTTTGGATAGATACATTTAAGTCAGTCATGCCACCAAGAATACCGCTCAAACAGGTTAAAATTTAGTTGAATGTATGTGGTCCAATTTTTCTAACCAGATCATAGTCTCGTTCCTTTTGAGAGGATTCGACTTTTTACAGTTCAAAAAAATACGTCAAAGCATTCCCATGAGACAGTCAGTGGACTACCGCATGGAAAACCGAAACCAAGATTTCCTAGCTCCTCGCGGAATAAATTTGAGAGACGGCATTTAAGAGCGCGATTCCTAATCTAGTTGATGGTCCTCACTGAAGTTCCAAGGACGTTTGAAGCAGTTTCTGATGCTCGAACATGTCATGGGAAAAAATTATCTTGCAAAGGCAAAATCCTTTGTTTCATCAGTGCAAAATATTCCGATTTGTTCCCCGATATTACACGGGCAGACACACATCCAATGACTTGGATATCCAAGTCATGCTTTACAAAAAAGCCTTTCACACACGGAAAGACGTCTTTTTTCTTTGTGGTTGGAGACTTATTTTTATCAACTATTTTTAGTGATGAAAAATGAACAAGATTTCCTCTTCTACCTCGTTTACGCAAAATGTATAGCTTTCCACAGAAACCATTTATCTTTTAGCGGTACGTCAAGATATTTGCATTTTGCCCTGGGATAAATACATTTAAGTCAGTCACACCACCAAAATTATCGCTCAAACAGGTTAAAATTTAGTTGAATGTATGTGGTCCAATTTTTCCAACCAGATCATAGTCTCGTTCCTGTTGAGAGGATTCGACTTTTCGCAGTTCAAAAAAATACGTCAGAGCATTCCCACAAGACGGTCAGTGAACTACCGCATGGAAAACCGAAACCAAAATTTCCTGGCACTTCGCGGAATAAATTAGAGAGACGGCAGTTCAGAGCGCGATTCCTGATCTAGTTGATGGCCCTCACTAAGGTGTCAAGGATTTTTGAAGCAGTTCCTGATGCTTCAACATGTCACTGGAGAAAACGGTACATTGTAAAGGCGGAATCTTTTGTCTCATCAGTGCAAAAAGTTCCGATTTGTTCCCCAATATGTCACGCGCATCATCGGTAGAAACATATTCAATAACTTGGATATCCAAGTCATGCTTCGCAAAGTAGACCTTCATACACGGAACGACGCTGTTCCTCTTTATGGTTGTTCACAGGTCTTCAAAAACAGGAAATCTCTCATCATAGTATTGTTATGGACATGTCTCATGAATGCAATGAGTCGGTTGCAATTCGTAATATCATTTGTTTCACCCAAATATAGACAGATTTTCAAGATACCTGTTCTAAGATCAGCGGCAACGTGGTTCAAAATGTCCAAACTCAAATGACAATTTCGACTCTTAATAACATTTTCTGATAATCCCACTAATGTAAGGTTGCTTGTGTTTTCTTTTCCCAGAACAATTGCAGTAATTTGTAGTGCACACGGTTGTTTAAATTCTTCCGGCACTTTATGGGGTTTTTTTGCATTTGGCTACTTTATACGCCATGTGTTCCGAAGCCATTAGCGGTAGTTTTACAGTTGACATAAAAACTAAAATCGGAAGGGTTGTTGAATATTTAAATCGGACTCTTTTGGCTTTCGATGTTTCGACATCACGGCCTACAAAAGCTGCGTCACCGAGTTGGTTTCTGGGGTTTTCCATCGGTTTAGACGGTCTAGATTTTCATTCAGAATGACAGCGCCACAACGTATGTACTGATATTGTTGAACATCATTAACTTTTGCGGTGCAAGTGAAAGCAAGTTCCCCAAAATTATTTCTCCATTTTCTTCTTGCTGGCATTATGGGGTATTAATAATACTAAGAGAAATATTACCCACAAATCGTGTTCAATTTGATTAGACGGAAGGTAATAATCAGTAAGTAATATGACGCAAGTATACTCACTACTTATTACACGCACAATTGGAAAGAGTTAACCAGCATGCATATTGTTGCAAATTGCGACTAACGTCAACAGAACGCGCGGGAAATCTGTTATCGGCGCATGCGCAGGAGACCTCTCTTGTAATCGCAATAAATCTTGCAAGGGTAATTTTCAAAATATTTATTTAAATCGTTTTATACAAAAAAAATAAAAATGCTATCTCGCACAAGATGGACACGAACGCCTTTTCTAGGAAGCCCTCGGTCTATGAATCTTTATCAAGTATTTGTACAATCGGCATGCTTATTCGAGACCACATTCATGGCCGGGAAAATAAGCGCTAGTAGATGACAGATAACGCAGGGTGGTGATACCCATTAACGTTTTAAACATTTCTTCACTGGCTGAAAAGTTTACTATGAACCACATGCGTAGGCTCAGATACCATTATGATGATTTAAATGCTGATATTTCGTCAAAATAGATGAAACTGCTATATGATACTCGTAATCAGACTCATACCACTTTAAAACGAAAATACGACAGTTAATTTCGAGTGTCGGCCGGTGGAATGGGCGCAGCTTCAAATTAGCCTGGACGAATCACATTATAGGATTGCAGTGCTGCTTCATTGGCCGGTTTAACGTCCAAGAGAACCGAGCAAACGGAAGTCTTACAGAATTTAGGTTCTTATCAAAATTTTTTGAAAGAAAACAACGTGCAGAACATCAAAACAAATAGCTGGGTATGTAATTTAGAAAAAGTTATCTAAGCGTTCGATGAAGGCAGCAGAAGCCAATGCGCAGTAACGGAAAAGCAGTTCTTGTTTTTGGTGAGTGCTAATTCCTCGTAAAACACTTTTTCTGCGTTAAAACACACACACCTTTGGAATTTTGCTCACGGCATCAATTGTACCGAAATAAGTTGAAGTATAATAATGCACATTTTTGAATATATGAATCAAATGAGGTTTTTGTTTGCATTAGCCTACAAACAATAGATTGTAGATTAGACGAAAGAATGTTTGGCAGTGAAATTCCATTTGTTACCTTATTAAACAGATACACATATGTCCCTATATGCAAATGTACGGCGACACTCAAATTGTACCGCTCATAGGCCACTGAATAGTTTGAAGAATAAAAATCAAAATCCATCCAGACATTTTATATTCCTGAACGATATTTGTTTCTGCTTTTTCGCGCGGAAATGGCTGATGCAATAGTGTTTTAATCGCTTACTCTGTTCTTTCCCGGCTTATTTTTGATGCTGATTGCCAGGATTAACTTGGGGTTTAAGCTTTTCTGTACACATTACGTTGTCCTTAACGTTTTTTCGCAGATTCCCCAATAAGTATGTCGGAGTGAGCGTTTAAATTCGAGGACGGCGGGGACAAAATGAGCAAACTGACGTTATGACCCCAAACATGTCCTTGTTCTATCTATTTTGCTAGGCGAAATATACACAGTAAATTCGCAATCCCGAGAAATGACAGTCGAATTTCTGGAATGCGTATTTTATTCAAAATGATTACTTCATTAGGTCTGTGAAATTCCTTATCATGCAGCATGTTTACAAAGCGGCATCCTGACGGGGTTGGAATATTTTAAGATTATATTGCACGATAATAAATATGACAACACAACGTTAGTAATATTGCCGACTCAAATCGCACTTCAAAAGTTTCATTAAGTTAAGAGATAAAGAACATATACTAGCCCTTTTTCACCGTCAAGAAAAAACTGTTAGATAAATCTGAGAGCTTTACCCAAAACAATTTTAAGCGATTTTAGATCACGTTATATTGATATTGCATGCGGAAAGTCATATTTTGCCAATTATCGTCAATGATAATAAACATTAATTGTTAAAAGTGCATGAAGCTTCAGTTTGCACGACAGCTAATCGGCTAGAAAAATTGATCACATGTTTAAGCAACAATAGAGCGATCCTATACTTTGCCAGAACTTTCTTCATTTTTTTAAAAAATCGTGTAAAGTATAGTGAACTCTCAAAGTTAGCAATCAAAAAAACCCCCAGCGTGCCTTCTCCACAACCTCGTCTTCCCTGATGTTTGGCACTTAACTGCGCAAAATATTTTATGTAGCCTTATTAACTATTTGTGCACTTTTATAAATGCTCGGCGTTGCTAAATTTAAGAGACACAAATACATGAGAATTAAATCCCTTACTTACAATATGTTTGACAGCCGGTTAATTTGTTTTAGCTGTCCCGAACCAAAGAACGATACTTATTTGAACTTTGGTTCACTGCTCACACAGTAACCGACATCTGATTGAACATCTTTTTTTGACATCGCGTTGATCGTCAAAGTATCCTAAAGAAAATTTAGCTTGCCAAACTTTTTGTGCCATCGAGATATAAAGAGTACATCTGAGGCAACTCAAGAAACATTCTATTCTAAATCAGAGAAAAATTTTCCATATATTTTTGTCAATGTTAAGGTTTGCCATAAAGGTAAACGTGAAACCACTGGTCTCATATCAAAAATTAATTACACACACACACATCAAATCTACCAAGTGAAAAAGATCGGTCATTGCGCTCAAACTTCGCCAAATAATTGAAATAAAATATGCAATGAAATAAAGAGAATCTGCCACGGTGTGTCGGGTGCAATTTGATGGGCAGCATTAAGTCAAATTTACGGCCCGTTCGACAGAGCATTAAAATACAGTTAGCCATGAAGCAATATGCGCTAAAATCTCCCATGCGGTGCATGATCAAAGCCGGGGGGGTCAGATTAAAGCTGTATGAATGCTAGTTAGGTCATGCCTTTAGTGATGTAGAGGGTCGCTCACCGATCTTGGGGCGCGAGAGAGTCCTTAAGGCACAACGGGACGATTGAATCCCGTAAAAAGTATCGGTGGGCGTTTATCCTTCGTTATTGTATATTCCCGATTGCAATCGCCAAGACAACGATCAGGTGGCGCAAGTTTTAAAGGCTTTGGACGTCTAACTAACAGGTCGCCGGATCACACTCCAGGTGTTCCACGCTTCGAGATTGGGTATGACTGGCTGATGACGACTAGTAAGCCAGGAATGGCCACCTTAGTCTCTCTGCTCTTTGTCGGTAATACTATCTTCAGTATACTGTTAATTTGTATGAGCAGTGCGGTCTCTGTCGAAGATGGCCATTAGCTAGGCAGGTGGCAGTGTGGATTGATATGTTGATCTACCATGAATTAACAACGGTGATCTTCACCTAGTAAAATCTCCAAGAAGCAATGATTAGAGTGTTTCTGTTACGTGAAATAGTTTGCTTTGGTGTTTTTTAAAAGATAATGCATTTATATGCTCGCCTAGAACAGCGACTACATCTGTTTGACTTCGACTATTAATTCTTCAGGAATAAATAAAAATTTTCGCTAAATGCTCTTTTGACAATTTAACGTTAATTTCGCAGTTATTTACTGCACTGACAACACACGTACCAAGCGTTAGTTACCTGTGGTTTTCGTTAGTCTGGTGATGAAGTACTTTCGTGTTAATTCATAATTTCGTGAATTTTGAGAGATGGGTCAGGGAAATAGGAAATATCCTTAAAATAAGGCTGCCTTGTGCTAGGTCACAGGGGCATAAAGATCAGGGTAAAGGTTAGGACTGTGGTGAAGGTAGGGCTGGGGGTTACGGCTGAACTTTTGGTTAGGGTTATGGCGCGGCAATAGGTGGCCTTCCTGGAACCTCCGGGATGTTTGCATATTAAGTGGGATTTCTATCCTAATGCATTATACTTCGTGGGTATCAAAATGCGCTCATTATTCATGCATTTAATTCCATAACATGACTTCGTTAACATTAATCTAGTGGCGTTTCCGACGGAATCTATGCAAAAGATTTTGTTTCGCTTGAGCAACATACTGGATCGTCACGTCTGGCAATTATTACTGACGATATCCTAGTTCTAAGTATATGAGGTAGTTAACTATGCTTAAAGACATTTGGAAAGTACATGCGACACCTACGACACAGTATACTTTGAAAAATCAGGATGACGGCGAAACAACGCAAATTTAAACAATTATTAGAAAAAATAAAATGGGAGCAAGTAATAGTACATATTTAAAGGGCAGATTAAGGCAGGCGGTATCGCCTCTTAGTTGACCGCGTTGAATATCTAGCCGAATCTCAGTGTAATAAGCTGAAGGCGTCGCACGAGATTTTGCGAACGACTTACATCTTATCCAAACAATTAGTCAATTCCTTTAGGCATGTACGTTGGCACCAAATTAAATCATCAGCTTGTGTCTCATTTATACTTGGTTCTTCGTCAGGTTTCCTCCGAAGAATGCACAAAATCTTAATGTTAAGAATGATGCGTCGAATTTTAGTTTGGACGTTCATTTGCAACTTCTTATATTCCATTCATTTGAATTTTACTGTCACAACAATCATGTACAACAACTCCTGGGTGCCCTCTTGAGAAAGTTGCTTTTAAACACTACTTAGTTTCCCTCAATATCTTTTATTGTCAGGCCATTGGGATTTTGTTGGATAAAGTGGGCTTTGAACTATGGTCGTGGTTCGATATATGTCTCAACAACTAAAGCCTATGAGGACACGACTTCCCAAATTTAGCACATTAGTCTTTTCTCAGTGGTTTAAGTAAAAGGTCTATCGATATGCGAGCTTATATTCAAAACAAATATGTGCTAATTTTAATTTGCACGTTTCGTCCAGGGCAGAATAAATAAAGGTTACTAAAAAGACTTTCCACACTAAGCGATAAGAAACAGTTCTATTTAATTGGTAAAATTTGAGTTCCAGTTCATTGATTTAGCTCAGCAGATTATCAACGCGGATAATTTCTACTCTTCAAATTAATTTTACGAAGAGACCCTGCATTCCTCTTGTGCTCGGTGCACTATTTAATTTCCATTTACAGGCACCTGAGGGCAATTGCTGCGTGTATAAACATCAAAAGGTAGTTAGTGAAAAGTCTTTCGGATCGAGTTTTTTTATCCTACTCGAAAAAATGCAGGCGGGGTCCGATTAGTTGGCGGTTAGTTTACCAAAACCGGTAACTTATTTCTTGGTCATCAGAAAAAAAATACTGAAGCATGAGCTAGGTTCCGGTAGGCTTCGATAACATTGATACAGATGAGATTGAAAATTAGAGTGAAAATATATGACGAGCGGAAATGATCAGACGGCGTACATCAACTACGTTTTGGACCTAAAGACAATAATATCAGTATTTGCTTATAAAATATCTTATCGAATAATTGAGGTACACTGATGACCGATATGGGTGTCGTAAAGTTCCAGTATGACCCTTGTTAGTCTGATGAAGTGGCAAACATTTCTATCATAAAATCTTAGCTGAGAAATTGCAGTTACGACCAAAAAGAGGATTGTTCTTAGCGACAAATGCGGTCCTCCATAACGGGCAGGGGAGTGAAAATAATTAATACAGCCGATTGGTAAGTAAAAGTCACCTGAACAGGAATCATAAGCGTACAGTTTATATTACCTTCTTTTTGCCCCTTAACTCTACTCTGTCCTACCATGTGATCCATTTATTTCCCAACTAGCCGATGCGTTTTGCCATTTGACCGTGAGGTTTGTAAACTCTTTCTCTGCTTGTCGGCTGAAAACTTTCTGATTATAATTTCCACAGTTTTCGCGACACTCCTTCTGGAAGGGCGCAGTGACCATAAACCGGATAAGGTGCCCTATTTGACTATGGAAGGACCGGAGGATACCAATGCCCGACTGGGTAGCGACACAGTCCTTCGGTGTCGTCTACAGTGGAGAAACATGTTGGGCCAACGGTGGACAGACTCAACGCCGAGGGTTGACATTCAGTGGATCAAAGACGGCTTCGGTTTTTCACGCGATGTCCTCGAGGCAAGCTTCGGCAGTCGATATAGACTGATCGCCAACCAGAGCGCTGGTATGCCCCTTACGCATAACACTGTATTTTGAAGATCAAGTCTAAACAAGTAAAAACGACGTGTCCTATCAACAGTGTTGAGGGAGGAAATTCGCCCGATGAAATAGCTTAGCAATAAACACTTATAAGTAGTTTGCCACAAAGCATGGCATTTCATAGACACTTACTACACTGTCAATGCCCACAGTCCTTCTTAAAATTATTCATAGAAGGTGGTTCCTATTTGACGACAATCTCTGTAGACAGATGGACGGCGTAGCCATGGGCTCGCCGCTTGGCCCGCTTTTGGGTAATGTATTCATAAGTAAGCTAGAAGCTTTCCAGCTACGTCATAAGATCAAGGGCATGAGATACTATGGGAGGTACATGGATGATATATTCGCACTTGCTGGGGGACAAAGTGGCATCTCAATTCTACTGGATGATATAAATCAGGCGCACCCATCTATCAAATTCACTCTTGAAGAAGAAGAAGACTCCGGTTCAGCTCCCTTTCTGGATGTGCCTCTGAGTAGAAGGCCTAACGGCAACATTCGACGTAGCGTATATCGTAAGAAAACGTGGTCCCATTGTGCCAATTTCGTACCGCTAAACGTTAAACGAAATTTAGTCTGCTGTTGAGCAGAAAGGGTGGGAAGCTTCTGCTCATAAGTGAAGAAGAAGAGTCGAGCAACGGAACACTTCGTTTATTATCCTGAGCTTTCAGACTCGTACAGGAGTCCATCGTCAGAGGTAGTGGCAGAAACAGGACAAGCGGCAGTTATAAGGCACGTAGGCCCAATCATCGACCGACGCCGCACGACTGGAGGTGACTACGAAGGGCTCTGTACGCCGGCGCCAGATCGATAAATCGATTGACCGAGTTCTCATCCGAGGCCCAGGCTTCAATCAATTCTCGGCCTGTTTTGTTTCCGGCGTGGGGACTATTTTGGTGGCTGCGAACTCAAACTCGTGACACATTTCGTAGGTGTGGGCGGCCACTTGTGATAATGCGTCGCCTCGTCGCACAGCCAGCTTATGCTCGTGTATGCGCGATCCGAGTATGAGTCCAGTCTGTCCTGTGTAGTTACAAGGACAATTTTGACACGGGATGCGATACACTACTCCAGATTGTCCTTTAGGTTTTAACCGGTCTTTGATTTTCATGACCCTGCTGCGCATGGTGACTTCTGCTCAGCTGATAGCATTGAGAAAGAGCTTAAGATAATCAAAAGCCGTTTTCGCCAGAACGGGTATCCTAATAGATTCATTGCTAAGAAGATGGCCGAGAGACCACCAAAGCACCCAATGCTGACGGCTGAAAAAATCTCTTCGTCAGTATCGCATTTCAAAGGGACGAGCCAAGTGGACTTTTGAGCAGACGCCTAACTTATGTTGTAGTACGAACCTTTTCAGCAGCTGACACCCGTGTACTGTTCTCCACCCAGTCTCATTCTATACGAGAGGACAAGGACAAACTACCAGTGCAGACCACCTCCGTATTTATTTGCTCCTTCACCTGCCCCTGTGGGTAGAATATAGTGGTGGTACAAGCCGGTATTTGTCCAGAAGCCTAAAGGAACATCTTCCGGCATGGTAAGAAGAGGGTCAAACAAAGAACATTAACAGCACTATGGTCGCGCACATGGTTGATACAGACCACCGTGCAGACGCCAAAGAGGCCTTCAGGGTGGTTTACAAGGTCCCGTAAAGCTATCCAAAGCTGCTGGGGCAGCGCCTGTTGGCTACGGCAGGGGCGGCTGCAATCAAGCTACGCTTACTAATCGTATGCGCGTAGAACTTCATACAGGTCCCATAGTTGCCATGGTTCAAAGCTACCAGGCCAGCCACCCGCAAATAATTACCCTTCCCAGGACCCATCTTCTCCCTGACGCTGACTGGAATTGCGGTGTTTTACTCTACCCCCCCTCCCCCCACCAAACCCGAGCTACTGCATAATTAGCTACTTGCGCGTATATTTTAATTAATTATTTTAATAGTTATATAAATGCGCAAGCTTGAAGTCAATTTATAGGAAACAGACGTATGCTCGCCAAATTGCCTTTTAAAATTTTTAATGGGGATTTTCGCAACTCGAAAATACTTTGTAGTCCCATTTTCAGGGCACCTATTACAGTTATTCGCCTTTGGCGTTTGATATTAGTATTTTAAGCCGATTGGACATCTATTTTCAAGAATTAACCTTTGACACCACGAAGATTGCAATTTGTACTTAAATACTGATATGAATAAAGTGAAGAGTGTAAACTTAATAACGGATGAGGTTAACCACGGTGCTTCCTTAGACAACTGTATTTACGTTGTACAGTACGTACCAACCATCCTCATCTGATAGACTGGCCATCAACCTTTACCTATATCGTTCCGCGTCAACTGCGTACCATAAATACTGCGCCTCTGGGTCTCCAGTACCGTTATCAGCGACTGCCACTGATGACGGGCTTGAGTGGGAATCCGAAGCGTCAGGCCAGCAAATTTCTTACCTTAGTGATCGTATCTTGATACGGAAATGAGTCAGATTTACGACTCGTTTGAGGGAAAAATTCGTGATTGATGTGACCATTAGACCGGCCTGGCCATACCAGAAGCGCTCCTATAGGTTTCTAACAGCACCTGACGTTACTCGGTAAACTTGTGTTTATTCGTGAAAGAAACTGCTAAATTGAAAAGTTACCAAAACCTACCGGACAAAAACGCCAATGGCGTTTAAAGTAATGTTTTTTGTGAAAAATGCGAAAAGTATGGAAAAATGTTTAAAATAAGTAGTGCAATAGATATTGCCGAAGATTAAGTAAAATATACAGCGTAGTTCCAGTCGACACCGTGATGCTGGACAAAAACGATCGAGATTAAGAGCTTCAGTTTTGCGTAGTCGGATAAATATTCGGCCAGGATGAGGATTCTACTGTTCGAAGTTTTGAATAAAGACATCTTAGCGTCAGAAAGTTCTACAAAATCGCATGTTGGAGGGAGACAATCAGTGACTGAATAATAGTCGCAGACGGAGCATAAATGAACCCGTCCATAGATTGTAAGCAACATATCGTAGCAGGGTGTGCCCCAGAGTCTAGGTCATGCGTTCCGAAGGAACGCGTGACCAACGAACGGAATCTTTCTCATGAATACACTAGTGCCGCCTTGAAAGATGAGGGAGTTTTACTCGTACATAAAGCTTTCCGACTAGGCAGAGCCGACGCAACATAATTAGCCAGTGGGATCATAAGCATACTTGTAGCCTAAGGGTGTCGCAGTGCGCGATGTCGCCTACGGTGTTAAGTATTCTCAGCTAATTGCCCATTTGAGTAACTCGTGTCGTTTTTGATTAACACAACTACAAAACTGAGACAGTTCTGGAAAAAAATATTTTTGTTGTTGGGTTTTTCTAACGCTCACATGATGAGTTGTGGCATGATGAAGATTTGCTTTGGGAGGTGTTTTGTATATGAATGGGTTCGTTCTTCCTTTTTTCATTGAATAAAAGGAAGACAAAAACTAAAACTTTTTACCTACTCACATGACCACACACAATACTTTTGTTCCAAACCCGCATGTCATTTCCTCCAACGACAACTAAGTTAACATTGAAACGCCCTAGCTCGTCATGTGTACGTGTTCGGTTATTCATTGATTAGTTCATCCACATTGGCTGCTTTTAATACAGCTGATTTAGCTTAGCTTGTGTATATTAAAGGAGAGCTGATGAATAGTCGAAGGGTACGCTAAACGAGATTGAGTTCCTTTATGCTCTTTCATCTTACTTTGCTTACTTTTAGAGTTCGTTTGATGACTATAAAAACATGGCAAGGGGAAGAGCAAAGTGTCGCTGCCGTCCTGAAATTAGACATTAACAGGAACGAGGCCGCACACAAATTACTTTGTTAGCTGTACAAATGTCAAAGTAGATACGGGTTGCTGGGGTTTTTCGTGGTCGCTTGTCAAACATTCCTACATGCCTCAAAATTAAGTGTGCTTAGATGTCTTATTCCAGGCTCCACTTGGAACGCTGCGCATTACGCACGTATTAGTGACAGCATAGTTCTCGGCCAATAGAAACTATCCTGATCGACCAATAAACTCCAGGACCGACTCTGAAACCTCTGTCAAGGCGCCATGACGCATGCCCTACTAAGGCCTCTTGCACTCGCGGTGCTGTACCCCGCCTTTAGTTCGGCTGCCAACTTGTTTTAACCAGTAGGCAGTGTGTTATTATGGACAAAGACAAGGGAGACTGGAATGGCCATTTCTGGCTTATCAGCCGTCGTCAGCCAGTCATATCCAATCCCGAAGTGTGAAACACCTGGGGCCTCGAACTCGCGAACTGTAAGTTAGAAGTTCAGTGCCTCAAACTACTGAGCCACGGGCCCGTTGTCCTGACGACAGATCATAAGCCAGAAATGACTATTCCAGTCTCCTTTGTCTTTGTCGGTAATGGCATACTGCCAATATCATGCACCGCTGTGCGACTGATGGTTGGGCTCCAGAGAGAGTCCGTAAGGCACAACGGAACGAGTGAGGACGATCGGTGAGCGTCCGTCCACCGTGGTTTTAACCTGCTTTTAAGTCATTCTGGCCGAATACAATGGCCTATCCACTGGTCTCCTAACTCGTCTATTTCTTTTAGAGACCGGATTGAAGTTCGAAGTGACTAGGGTCTACCTACCACATCGGATGTCCCGACCTGCTAATATAAGGGATCCTCTGTTGGCGTTAATTCGGCCTTTAAGTTCAAAACATTGCACAGATTAATAAATCGAGCATTTGAAATAGGAGAAGCGTCTTGTTTTCAGGAAATAGTGCGATTTTTCGTATGCTGCTTCATCTGATTTATCCGGGCAGAAGCATCAAGTTGTTTTGATGGATCCGTCCCCTTTAGAATAATGCTCTCTACGGTTAAACCAAGCAGAAGTGATCGAACACGGTGTAATACAGTTAGTAACATAACAAATTGCCGGAAAGTAACAATCGTCAGTTTTAAGTCCATATCTCAATCTTCTTGCTGATAAATGAGTCGGACGCACTTTAGCCTGAGTATGTTGAACTTACTCAGGGCACTGCTTTGGCAGTTGTGATCCACGATGTTCACGATAGTCTATACTGATCATTGGGATTTCGTTGATTGTGCATTAAGTTGTTTCTCCATAGCCATAGCCTGAATGGCCTAGTGATTCATTGAAGCAACACATTTTTGGTTCAAGTCATGCTTTTGCATAAATGGAAAGAATAGAGGATTTGAATTGCTTAAGGAAAATAAGGTAAATCAGTAAAAGTAGCATTTCGTATAACGGTATAGTCCACGGCTTATAAAATGACGCAAATACATTCCTCAAACGTTTGAGCTTCAGAGCGCATTAATTCTCTCAGTATCATTGATAGCTATTTCCTGAAACTATGACTGTGCATGTCAGATGTCCAGTTCATCTCAGGTAAACTAATTTTAATTCAGGTTAGCAGACGTGAAAGACTCGGGCCGATAATCGGAGAAATGTGTGGGGTTCATCGGATCAGGGGAATTGCATGGTTGACGTTTTGGGGTTCTTGGCCGGTTGCCCATTAGGAGAGCGTTTTGTGCAATAAATGACCAGAATTTCAAACAAACGGCCGAATAAGTTGACCTTGGGCTGGTCAGTTTTTCTTCTTATGCTGTATTGGCTTTCTAACTTTTGCCCATGAATCACGGCGGTCCGACAAATGAGTCGGGTTCATATTTTACCCGAGACGGTTTAATTTACCTAAGACACTGCATTAAGATTTGGGATCTACGGTGTTCAGAGAGGTCTGTACCGATTGTTGGGATTTCCTTCGTTGTGCTTCATTATTTATACCTATTATTGTCCATAAAACCGATCCGCCATAGCCACAGCCTGGATGGCATAGTAATTCATTGCAGCAGCACATTATTTGTTGCAAGTAATCCTTGTCCTGGTCATGGCATGGGTATGGACGTAGGACTTTAGAGGCCGCAGGAAGGTCTTGTTGCCTATTGATGGAATTGGAATCCGAGTACCCAGAAGAGGGTTAATTGAGTCGGTTTGTTTAACATCGTACATCGATTTTGGGAAGAGTCTGTGCCAGTTGCGCAAATGTTCCCGTCCCAGCGGCAGTTTTGAGCAATTTAATAAATCTAAGAATTGGCCAGAGAACAGGTTGCATGACTGCATATACATATAAAAAACACAGGCAATAGTTTCTAATGTGAGACCTTCGATCTCCTTTTATTTGAAGAGCAGTTCTTCCAACCTAGAAACCTTTTTAATTGCATCATCAACGACAGCATATTGACGGGCTTTTTAATTATAAGAGGGACTGCACATTCAGGCAAATACGAAGAAAAGTCTTCCTTAAAACTGAACAAGTTCCCGAAGAAGACCAGTTATTGATAGAAGTGTCGTATATGTAAATGAGACACGTATGCTGGTGGCGGGAGGTCAGCGAGGAAGGAGAGAGATGGATGGTGTGTGAGATGGGGGTGGCGGAGGTGTGGATAGGAGGGGCTGAAATGAACAGTGGAGAAGGAGCAGGCCGGAGGACGAACAAATCAGCTGTCTTGGGGCTGCTGTCAATCAGTTTCACTGCTGCGTCAAGTGAAGGATCACACTTCACCTGTTTCTGCCGCGATAAGAGCTTTTAAGAGAAGAGTGTTGGGATCATCTAAACGAGTGGCGAACGCCTCTGCTGCCGTCAGCATGCATTCGTATCAAAGCAAGCTGCAGGGGCAAACTGCTCTCATCCACCGCATAAAAAAGGGGACTAATAACGGTAATCATGTCCCGGGTTGGATAGAGGATACACAGGCGTCAGAATTGGATTCAATCAAGGGATAGATAGTTCGTCTGCTGGATCACATGGAACAGGAGCAGGATTTTCGCTTTAATGATACACACTTCTGAATGTTGAATACATCTCCCTGCTTAGTCTAAAAAACCCTCTATGGCGGGCAGACCCGCCTTCTAGTCTATTCACTGAGCGTTTGCACTGGACGCTGTTGAGCATGTAACGAATCATGTTTCATTTTGTTACAAAGATTTATCTGGCAAATATTGCTTCCGCTTGGCAAGATGCCTACAAATGTGGCAGGGTTTTTGGGGTAAGTAGGATATGTTGTGATACGAGATTCATGCCGAGGAGATCAGTAATGACTTAAGCGGAGTCATTGACATTTGTGCTGCGAAAACTTCATTTTTTGTCAACCAGCGTAAGATGGGTATAATCTTGTTTCCCAGTAAACACATCTGCCTATTAAGGTTGGTATTGACAGACGTATATTTTGACTGATACAAAACTGCTCTGAGATTTTTCAGCCTTCATACGGTCAATCATATTTCTAGACACCACCATTTAGAACCAGAGTACCAAAAAGTGCATACATGCAGCATAGATGGTCCACTTTATCAAACCTATCCTCATCGTCGTCTCATCATCTGGCAATCTCGTCGCTACAGGAGTGGGCGCACACCGATCCAGGGGGTCCCAGAAGCCAATGAACTTCACCTGGAGGGCCTAGTTTATGAGCAATCTGCTGTCTGCCAGCCCGGGCTAGGTCAAGACAGGGGGGGCCATAATGGTCCCAGAGGGTGACGACATAGCCGTACATTTTTTGATACATCGTACTTAAATATGCAAAGAAGTGGCTTTCGTAGCGTCTTTGTCAGCATCCAGAACGTAACTTGATTACTTAGATTTCCCTGCTGAGATACGCTATAACCACTGTAAGAGAGAGTTTCCTAAAGAAGAGTGCTATTCCAAGTGACAGTTGACTTCTGTTGTGGTCAAAGTTCTGAAATCGTGTGCTATGCCAGCATCAGCAAACCATGGCCCTCACAGTCTCGTATGCGCAGGCAGTTCCCTGAAACCTGGTTCCCTGCGTATAAATACGCTTGCGACCACATTGGTAGTGGGAATGACTGCTAAGTCATCATCATCGTCCTTCTGACATCCGTTGGGTGTTATTGTTTTTGGTGAAAAATCCTGATCAACTGTATGTTGTGGACCAGTGGGTGCGCGTCCGGCCGTGCCAGCCACCTGCGCCCTCCCCGCCTTCGGTCTTGTTAACTCTGTCTTGACGCCTGGTCCAGGTGGGTAATGGGAAAGATAGAGTGCGGTAGATGCTAAGCAAGTCTACTATCACCATAAACTTATTCACGCGCAAGTCACCGTGCCTGCTTCACCTTTCTGTGGAGCACACGGTGAACATTTCCGGCAACGACAGTCGAAGTGCCGAGTGTTGCCGTTCATATCCAGAGCTCTACCGTCATGTCTGAAGTAAGCAGTGTCACGAAGGCTGCCCCTTGACAGTAAACACTAAATTGATTTAAGTGACTCAGTCGACCAGCATGATAGGTTCAGATATTCACAAACAGATCAAGAAAGCCATCGTGTAAGCTTGTTTACTGGCTTAACAGGGAATCGTCGCATGAAATTTAACCCCCAGCGATAAACGCGAGAGCTGCTAGTTATGCCAGGCATAGGGTTGGATGGTATTTTCGTCCTACAAATATTGCGTTTCGTGCGCCCCCATCACCAATATGCCCAGCCCTCCTGACGACGGGTCTGGGCAAGAATCTAAAAACTTCCTGTCGGTGAAATTCGCTTTCCGGCAATCGTCTTTTGTTCTTAACTGCCGTTTGAAAATGCCCTATTCACTTCTATGAAGTTCATAATGTTCATTTTGAATTCTTTAACACTGTGTCGGCTGGTCTGAACAAAGTCTTAAGTGCGGATGTGCGTAAGTTCCACCTAATCCTCTGACTTTTGTCGGTTCAATTTATACTAAAATCGAAAGAGATGTAGGCCAAGCGACGTGTTCAAATCAGCAACTAATCAAGAATTTGGACCCGAAATTGCTCTTCACTCAGCTGGATGAACCCCGCTGATAGTTTCGTTACCTCTGCTGCTAGCTCTTCCAAAATTTCGATATGAACAGGCATTCCAGGCTGTGCTTATTTACCGTGTCCTACAGTGATCGTGTCAGCGAGACTTTTCCTGTAACACAATCTGCAAAATCATTTGCATGCTTATACCTGCACTCATGTTTCATTGCGCAGTGGCGACAGGGGATCAAGTTTCAAGCCAGGTCGAATGTATTAGTTGTTTAGAAAGTCGAAACTTTGTATACTTTGATAGTTTTACCACCTCGAATAAATTCTTCCTTCGGGAGTCATTGGAGTTCTGGAAATGTTTTTACGTTTGCAGCTTACTGACAATATCAATACTGCAAACATTTTATTCGACTAAATTCATCTTAACACTATTGTGTCATGCGGGTTTTTCGAAAAAACCGCAGGATGCATTAGTAACCAACCGAAAAATCTGACTACTAACTTTGAGTACATCTAGACATTAGCATGCCAGAAGAAAGCACAGAAAGTGTTCATTTATGCTTTTGAAAAATCGGCCAAAATTAGTAATTGAAAAGCGATTTTCTAACTGTCTGCCCTCGATGCAACATAAGGCGTCTACGACTTGCGAATCCAGAGCCTACAGAAGGACGACGAGGGCGACTACGCATGTCAGGCGCAAATTCTGAACGAGCACAGCAACCCTCAGGCGCAGCCACTTATTCACAATAAAGGAGGAATAA
This sequence comes from Spirometra erinaceieuropaei, assembly GCA_902702965.1. Classification (NCBI taxonomy): domain Eukaryota; kingdom Metazoa; phylum Platyhelminthes; class Cestoda; order Diphyllobothriidea; family Diphyllobothriidae; genus Spirometra; species Spirometra erinaceieuropaei. The sequence continues at coordinate 104,328 of CACRXP010000461.1, read as the reverse complement.
CCATGACTGCCGGGATGGTTGGACAGCATAGACTGAAGGCACCAGCGACAGGGGCGGATCCAAAGACTGGCAGGATGCCCATGAGCTTCGTTCGTAGCAAGGAGATCAAACTGCGCCTATTCGGTCAGTAAATTTATTTCTTTTCTCGTCTTTGTTTCCCTGCCTACAAAAACATAAATTCTGCTTACCATGTTCACCAAAAGGAGCTGATCTTTTTTACTCATTTGGCGTCATTGGTGGCCACTGCTGGAGCATTCTTAAGCAGATAGATGCAATGTTTTTACATAAGCATTACGAATTCTTGAAAAAGGCATTATTGAAACTGTGGAACTCGATAGATAGCCTTAGTTTGGACCTTAATTTTACCAGAAAATTATTTAATATCAAATGAATATAAACAATATTTCTACATACATTAATGGATCGTCAGAGGATATTGCATAAAGTACTACTAAAATGGTGGTCATTTTAGCGAAAGCGATGCTTACAGACGCATAACAAAGAGTGCGCTGAAAAGCCACTGTTCTGTCGTGTGTGACGCATGATGAGGTTACGTCGCATTATTATCAGCATGGAAATCCCACTAAATTAATCCTTCCCAAACAATGACACATTTCCGAATTTCTGTTAACATTTCTGGAGACCGCTCACTGACTGCATACTTAACCTCAGACAACTTCCGACTAAAAGGAGAAATTAAAATATCCAATGTCAGATTTACCTTACAGGCTAACTAGAATTGGCATCTACGCGCATTGTCTAGCCTTTCTGACAAAGCTTAACCGACACTCAAATATATTTCCGATTAGGCGGGGCAATTTCAGGAGAGTTGTCATAGTTATTATCGTAAAACGTAGTTTCCAAATATTGAGTCAGATTCTGTAAACCGGCAAAAAACTTCCTCAGTTAAGATTACTAATTAAGAAGTAGAAATTGTGTTTCACTTAGTAATAGTACTCTTATAAATCCATATATACTTCTTAAAACGGTGTACAGAAAATTTTTTGTATTCCTATAGGTGAAAGTCGTACCTCCAACTGTAGTTTTTGTGTTACAAGTCAGAAAATATAAAAATTTTAGAACCATAAAATGCCCACTTATGCAACATTGAACTGCCCGATTGTTACTGCTGCTTATAATTTCCAGACCTTGGGATAGGAACCACCTCTCACAATTACCGAAGCAGGTTAGATTAACAGTATTAACCCCAATAAGGGGTAAGTAAATTTTTAGGTTGCTTTCCGGTTTCACAAATTAAGGGCATTGTTTTCGCACTTGAGCGAGACGAAACAAATATGCAGTGTTTTTTGTTCGAAGGAAGCAGTTTCCTCATTAGGCGATGCTCAGTGGATTAGGCTTGCTCTGAATTTAGGAAATGACCAAATCTAACATGACCATTAATTGTGAAATGGTTCCGATAGTTACTCGCAGAGTCAACAAAACCATGGGAAATGAAAGCACACATAACCAACAACCATCAACATTTATTCTCGTTTTGTTTATTACTGGTTCGGCTGTTGTTCCGCTTTCCAGATTTCAGCTAATGAAAAATTATAGTCGACGTTCGTACGTTCTAAGCGTGACCAGTTACTAACTGATCTCATGAAATGTTGACCAAATTATGATGTGTCTTTTTGGTTGGAATGTAACGCACGTGGGGTTGTGTTACTGATTATCATGTAGCATAAATCCGCAATAAACCAGTTAAGTCTTGGCGCAAATGCCTAAATGCATTTCTGATTGGCCGCTTGCAAGAACATGTCTGATAAAAAATAATCACTGAATAGTACATATTTGTTCACTGACTTTCGATATCTTTAAGAGTTCAAACATATTTTTCAACAGCACAGTCAGAATATCATTTCTTGTACTCGAATAGTAGTTAATTATATCTTCGACATTTTAAATCTGACGAGAGTGTATTTTGGTCAAAAACGGTTTGTTATTATGTGGTTTTTAAAGGCCGTGGAATGCTCACTTCATCAGCGTCTTATTTGTCCGTTTATTAGCGTTTATCGTGGAATATGCAACATAGTCCACATGCATCGTAGACTTTTATGAGTCCTTTTGCTCCTTCTCAATGAAGTAGGAAAATACCCAATTTCCTTACATGAAACGCATAGGGTTTTTAAACTATAAACTCTAAAAACAAATGCAACGGCAGATAGGCCCAGAATAATCGGTAAATCAAAAATTGTTTTGCAATTTAAACGTTACTTTTCTTTGTGGGTACACTTTGCTATCGACGTTATATTATGTTAAATGGATAAAGAAAGACATATTTTGACAACGTATTTAAAAAGTATGCTTGACCTTCCAAGGACGTCAAAATCAGTAGAACATCAATCTACATCAGCAGTCACTTATTACTAAATGTGGTTTTCGAAGCGGAAAGCAAACCAGCAAATTCAACAGCCAATATTGAGTGAAAGCGTAGATGTTGAAGAAAGTGAACGAGCAAACTCGATCAACAGGCATTTTATTTGTTCATAAAAAATGGTCGAACGCCAGGGCGCAGTTTGATGACTGTTTATTCTTGGATGCAGAAAAAAATTCATCAGGGACAAACAAAGTAATGAAACACTATGCTAGGTATGGAAGCACCAAAATGACAGGACAGTTTGGAATTTTCACATGAGATCTGGCCTGAGCATGTAAGATTGGGACACTTACCTAAAAGTTTGGTTATTGATAAGGGCATGCAAAACAGTTCTTGTTAGCGCTTTACTGCCTTAAGCTGGTTATCCAGCAACGGAATCTCACTTGCTAACACTTTATTGTCCAGGAATATGCGCATATAAAGATAACACAGGTGTTTTGGCAGTTTTCAAAGTAATTCACCTAGAATCCACCAGATGACTATCAGGCTCACGTCGTCCGGTAAGGCCTCATAGCTCAGATGGTTAGAGCGTTGGCTGTAGGAAAGCCTTCCCTTGCTGTCGAGTGTTCGAATCTCACTGAGGCACTGAGTTTTCACAGTCGTATCAAATTGAATTATTTTAAATCTGCCAAAATATCTATAAATTACGTGAGCCTGGTAGTCATCTGGTGGATTCCTCGAAAGTTGATCCACACAACTGGAGTAAGTCATTCAAAGCAAAGCTTTTTAGGACAGCGCTACATGTTGTTACACATATTTGAGCTGATATCCACCAGCAACTGCTCAATAACCACGTAGTACTCATATGCATCCAACAGGCAGAAAGCAGTACAAAAATACCAAATGACTCACCACACTGGCAGTATTGAAAGCTAATACCCGTCGTCAGTATGGTGACTCATAAGTCTGGCAATTTCCGCGTAGGAGCTGGAGTTTTAGGGAAGTTAGACGTATCAACAAAGTCACATTATCAAAAAGCCACCGAGGTCTGCCTCTCACTTTAAATTAGAACCATGTTATTTCATCAGTTGGCAGTCCTTCAAGCTGCGAATTTCCTCGCCTTATGATAGACTCAGGTGGGCCAGATTTATTGCAGTGCGTAACGCAGTGGGGCTTGCGAGAATGGATTCTTCATCAACAGCCTCTTCTAGCATTTGTCCCTCATACGCCAGTGGTCTGCGCGACTCAGCCTCTTGTAGGGGAGACTTGCAACGTCCCTTCCAGTGGGCTCGAACTTAATACCGGATCCAACATTCCTCTTGCCGAGAAAGGTCGAGAGGAAAGTATCGGACGCATGTTGTCAGCAATGCGTCTGAAGAGAATGGGTCTGTGTAACAGTAAATGGCCAAGACCGAGGGACAAGGATGTGCTAATTGGTTGTGGTTGGCCATAAAACTACAGAAGGCAGCTCAACTTCAGTTGACTTTTTAACCGAGTTGAGTCTAGAACGTCAGTCCTTTGCAGAGTAATATTTGAGAATGTCTGAAATAGCCGTGACAATAGACCAACATTTAATGAATCAGCACACCAGATCGTCTCTATCAAGCGGAACGTTGGACAAATGTTCAGTCGTCTGACACGACTTTATCGTTACTGTCAAACAGGAGGATGGCCACTGTGATTTCATTTGTAGTTTAAATATCACATTTTCACGTCTAAGCCGATGAAAGGACAAAACGTCTTACACTGAAGCTAGGTCGCAACATCTCGTTACCTATGTATACATCCCAGGCGGCTGCAGAATCCGTTACAGAGGAAAAGCGACTCAAAATTTTCTGGGCGCTTGTGCAAGATTTTTGATCGAGGGGGAGGAGAAGCCAGGACGTCTACCACGTGCTCTACGGAGTGAGTGGAGCACTAGTGACTTGCGTGGTATTTGCCACACTCTCACTTATCTCACCCACCTAACTCGGAAGGCAACGTCAAGACGGCCGGAGTTGAGCTCAGACACAGTGACTAACAAAGCCAAACAACCCGCCCTCGTGTATCACACAGAACCTAGTTTTTAAAGCATATACTAGATTTTGCGGGGCTGTTCAGATCTTTCATTCTCGAGAGCTCCATGACAACCGCATTAAGAAGCACCTGTTTCGGTCTGAATTGCCGTCAGAGGGAGAACTGGGTCCTCCCGTCAGCCGGTAACCTTTCAAGCCAAGACGTTTAACTCGTGGTAGATTAAAGCTCCTTGGGTTTATTTCACTGGAGAATACGCTGATTTATCGTAGAGGAATTCGTCGGCATTGGCATCAATGTCTCCTCCTTCTCTTCTATATCAATAAACGACTGGCACTTAGGTGGAAACCAATGTCTGACGTGGCATGGATGTCAAGATCAGATCGAACTACCCATTGGTTCAAGCCTTACTCCAAACGTCACCAAGTAGCTCAGTTTTGGGATGAAAGAGACTCACACACTTTTACGGATACGACCTTTTGGAGCGTACCGATCGCAAATGTTATACATTGAGGGAATGGTAGCCTAGGCTCAGGTCCACATCGCGCCAGCTACCTGCAAACGATTCTATCTTCTGCCTTCTTGACTCTCTCATAACACTAGGTCCGGAGGTTTGGTAGATAAGTAAGTGAAGAAGAAGACGTTTCGAGCACAGGAACATATTGTTTATTGTCCTGAGCTTTCTGACTCATGCAGGAGTCCATCGTCAGAGTTAGTAGCAGCAACAGATCAAGCCACAGTTATAGGTCATTTAAACCAATCATCGACAGGCGGCGCACGACTGGAGTTGACTGTGCAGGGCTCTGCACGCCGGAGCCAGATCGATAAATTGACTGACTGAGTTCTGAAGATGAAGATGCGATCACTGGGACAAGAAGTTTATTGGCCTGACGTTTCGGGTTCTCACTCGAGCCCATCATCAGAGACATTCGCAGATAGAGGTAAAGGTGGCACCAGGAATGCAGTATTTATAGCACGTGGCTGCCGTGGGACCGTATGCGCACTGCAATTAACAGTTCTCACAATCGCCGCTGGGGTCGTAATTGATGCGGCGGTGGCTTGGCGGTCCGAGTCCGAGTTGTTAATTGCCGCGATTTCGTCATCCGTGCTCGATGCTGGTGTGACGATTGCTCGGCAAACTGGCTCACTGTCACCGTGATAATTGCTCACCCGCGCCCTCCCCACGTGACTGATTCTCCTGCCCAGGGAAAATCGCAATACGGAATAGGCCACCGGGAGGTCATTGTGTTTGTTGATGGATTGCGGGCCTGAGAACCATGACTCGAGCAGCTCGCGGCTCACGCGGTTGTCACCCCTTGCGAGGACTTCGGCCTCTTGAAATTTGAAATTATGGCCGGGTCCCGTCGAGTGTGCCGCCACCTGAGAGTTAGCGTCTCCCCGCCTCACTGCTGCTGCGTGCTCGGCAAGTCGCGTACGGAGTAATCTCCCAGTTTCTCCGACATAATTGCTTTGTCCGCAACTACACCAGATCCGGTAAACGACTCCAGACGTTTCCTGCCGTGGCAGCGGGTCTTTTGGCCTCATTACTTGGCGCCTAATGGTTGCTTCCGGCCTGTGTGCAACACCAACTCCAAGTGGAGTGAGAAGACGACTGACGGCTTCCGAGACGTTCTTCACGTACGGAAGAGCCCGCCAAAATTTGGGGCTAGTTGGATTTGGTCTCTGGTGTCCTTTTCGTATGCATTGGTTGACAAAGTTGCGCGGGTAGCCATTGGCTCTCATTACCCGTCGAAGATATTGTAATTCAGCAACCTTGTCTTCCATTTCACTGCAGTGCGTCTCAACACGCCGGTATAGCGCCCTTACGCAACTGCGTTTGTGACTGATCGGGTGGTCGCTATTGAAGTTCAGTATTTGCGTCGTATTTGTCGCTTTCCTGAACACTTTGGTTTTTAGGCCACCACAATCTTTGCGGCAGACGAGGACATCCAGGAAGGCCAGCTGATTGTTTTCCTCCTCCTCCATCGTAAATTGAATGTCCGGGAAGACGGCGTTGAGTTGAGTCAGCACCTGATCCCGTTCGATGACGACGAAGGTGTCATCCACATACCGAGCCCAGAATTTCGGTCTGTGGTGTCGGAAAACCAGCGACTCCAGCCGTTGAAGGACCGCCTCGGCTATGAGTCCCGAAATCGGCGAACCCATTGGCGTTCCCTTCACCTGCTCGTAGATTGTTCCGTCGAATGTAAAGTACGTCTTGAGACAGAACTTCAGGAGCTGGATGATTTGGGCGTGTCCGAGGCGATTCTCCGTTTCGTCGTACTTCTCTCGTAGGAGTAGTTCGATTGTCTCGACTGCCAGGTCCTGCGGGATAGAAGTAAAAAGGGACGTGACATCAAAGGAAACCATGATATCACTTGGCAGGAGACTTACTCCTTTAAGTTTCTCCAAGAATTGCGTTGACGAGCTGACTGTGGTGTTCGAATCGGAGGTCAGAAACTTGAGGCGTTGGAACAGCCACTTTGCGAGTCCGTAGGTTGGAGGGCCCTTTAGTGACACGATAGGCCGGAGAGGAGCGCCCTCTTTGTGCACTTTTGGGAGACCGTAGAATCGGGCTAGGGCCGTTTCTTGTGCTCTCGCCATGCGTCGGTCGATTGGCGATATTGCACCTGAGTTCTCCATTGCCAACAGCGTCGCGTTAATCTCGCGTGTCAGCGTTTTCATGGGGTTGGATTCGCATGGCACATAGGACTGACAATCATCCAACAAGCTTTTGGCTCTTTGATTGTAGTCTGTCCTGTCCAATACGACCGTTGAACGCCCCTTGTCCGCAGGCACGATAACGAGGTCGTTGTCGGCCCTGAGTTCTTTAAGTGCATCACGCTCGACCTTGGAAAGCAGGCTTTAATCAAACCTCGGTCTGTCTTGTTTCCGGCGTGGGCGCCTATTTTGGCGTCTGCGAAGTTAAACTCGTGACCCATTTCGTAGGTGTAGGCGGCCACTTGTGATAATGCGTCGCTTCGTCGCAAAGTCAGCTTATGTTCGTGTATGTTCGATCCGAGTATACGTCAAGTCTGGCCTGCGTAGTTACAAGAACATTTTTGACACGGGATGCGATACACCACTCCGGATTGCTCTTCAGGCTTTAAACGGTCTTCGATGTTCATGTCCTTAGTGCGCATGGTGGCTTTGGGGCGGTGTACAAGTCCAACACCTAGCTCGGCAGCAATGCGATTGACTGCTTCTGAAACGCCCTTGATGTATGGCAGAGAATGCCATATCGTCGGTGATGTTGATGTTCGAGTCCTTTGGTGGCGACCGCGTAGGCAGCGACTGATGAATGCCCTCGGGTTGCCATTTTGTACAAACTGGTCGTGGAGATAACGGGCCTCACGCGCTCTGTTCTCCGGTTTGTTGTTGTGAGTTTTAATCCATTTGGATGCTTCGAAAATGCGCTATCATCGTAAACCAATTCACACTCAAATCACGTCTCCGAGCCCATTCTCACATGAACGTCATCTGTAACGACGGTCGAACTACTGTGTAGGCTGAGTATGCTGCATGTGGGAGTGTATGGAGACGGCTATCTCCCTTTTGTGTAAAATCCGTGTGTTTGTGGTTCCGGGGGGATGGTCGGGACAGGTCGTGTGCCTAGCAAACGCAGACGAGGTCAGTAGTTATTTCAATAAACTGCGCCCACTTCCGGCGCCAAACAACTGACCTGTTCGGATACTGGCTAGGGTCTGGGAGTGGGAATACAGTCATTGAACTTTCTGTTGCTTATTTAATTTTAGAAATCTATCGTGTTCCCTTTTTAATAATGTATTTGGTCATCTTATGGGAATCTTGTTTTTTCTTATTTTCCTCGGACTGTGCGGTCAATCATGTTACTAATGAAATCAGTCAGATTCGCAATCAAAGTCAGGAAACCAGGCTGGATGATTGTGACATTCGAATAGAGGATTAATGAGAAAATCAGTTTGTCACTCAGGAAAACAGGCGTGAGACCGGTGGAGGGGGGGGGTTGTTAATTTGATTTTTAGATAATCATAAAAACAAATCGTTCACAAGAGTCGAAGTCGTTCAAATAATCAGCCGAATGAGCTGGGACGCATGCTGGCTCTGACGAGCGCGGGAACGCGTAGAGTGCATGTAAACGGGATGACAGCCAGCCAGGACGTTCCACTGGTCTGAATGCTGCTGCTATGAGTATTGGAGGGGCGGCGTTAAGAGCAGTATTTCTGCATTTAGCACATTTTCGGCACCAGACAACCTACCAGCCCGGACAGTGGCTGAGGTCTGGGTGTGGGAATTGAGAGTGAGGTCGACGTGTCAGCGCATTTTCCTCACTATAAATAACCTGACGCACTTGAAGCTTTCACGGTGAGCTACAAGCTGTGGTTTGCAAGATCTCCAACTGACGGGATAAGTGAGACCTCGTAATCAGTGTGTTTGTGTGAATTGTCGAACTGAGAGCCAGAGTGCAATGGCTCCTTCGTTATGTGGCCTCTATGGAACTCTTACTATGACGGACCAGGGCCCTTTGTAGTGACATACCTAGGGGCGGCTGCGTCTGCGTCAGTTCCCGTGCCCCCCGCCCCTAAAAAAATCCGGTCTTCTTGATCTTGTTTTGACGCCGGACTAGAGAGTGCGATAGATACTCCGCCAGTTACTGTCTCCTTGAACGTAACAAGCCACCGTGTTGTGAAGACCATTGTGAACATCGTCTCATGCCGAGATAGATACGATTTAAGAAGGTCTGCTTTGAACTCCTTATGGAAGGTTTTTGTGCTTGCGTAAATTCGGTGGGTCCATGCGGCAGCTAGGTCTCCGGCATGGTATTCGCATGGGAAAAATGTGTGGCGGCCGATTCCCAGTGTTCCGGGCATGGATTTGTAGACAACCGTTTAGACCAGGATTTGACTGCAATTTGCGTCCGTAGTTTGGATGCATTAGCACTCTCCTTAGACTGCTTATAGTGACTAGTTTCCATTGCGCCCTGTAATTTTTTTCCGTTGAAATGAATAAGAAGATGCCTGATCAGGTCAAATTTTAACTGGAATATGGTTATATGAGCAGAGTTTTGAGCAATGATATAATTTACACGCGAGTCACGTCTCCGAACATCGTCAGTAACGGCAGTCGAACTACTGTGTAGCCTGAGTATGCAGCGCGTGTGAGCGTATGGTGACGGCCGTGTCCATTTTTTGTGAAATCCTTGTGCCTGTTTCTGGGGTAGGGGGGCAGGTCGTGTGCCTAGGACGCGCAGACGAGGTCAGTAGATATGTCAATATACTGCGCCCACTCCCCGCACTAGACAACTGACCGACTCGGATAGTGGCTGGGGTCTGGCAGTGGAAATACAGTCATTGAACTTTCTGTTCCTTAATTATTTCTAGATATTTGTCGGCTCCTACATTTATTAATGTATTTGGCCATCTTACGGGAATCTGGATTTTTCTTATTTCCCTCGCATTACGCGGTCAATCATGTTACCAAGTAAATCAGTCAGATTTGCAGTCAGAGGCATCTAACTAGGCCGGACGGATGGGACATTCGAACAGACGATTAATGAGGAAATCAGCTTGTCAGTCAGGAAAACAGGCGTGAGACCGGTGGGTGGAATTCGTTTATTTGATTTTTAGATAATCATGAAAACAAATCGTCCACAAGAGTTCTAGGCGTTCACATAATCAGCCAAATGAGCTGAGGCGCATGCTGGTTCTGACGAGCGCGGGAACGCGAAAAGCGCATGTGAACAAAGTGATAACCGGCCACGACGCTCCATTCGTCTAAATGCTACCGCTATAAGTATTGGAGGGGCGATGTTTAGAGCAGTATTTCTACATTTCGTGTATTTCAGACACCTGGCAACTGACCAGCCTGGACAGCGGCTGGGGTCTCGGAGGAGGAATTGAGAGTGAGCTCGGCCTCACTATAAACAATCTGACACACTTGAAGCTATCACCGTGAGCTGAGTACAGTGGTTTGAAAGATTTCCAACCGACGGGATAATTTAGACCTCGCAATTAGTCCACTGTCTGTTTGTGTGAATTGGCTGACTGGCGGACTGACAGTCAGATTGCAATGGCTCCTTCATAATGTGGTCTCTATGGCATATGGAATATAGTTAAGCGAGCAGAGTTTTGAGCAATAATGATTTCTCTTTGGGCAGGGTTGGGGGTCGACATTTTAAAGATCCAGTCGAGTGTTCGACGCTTGCCGACAGCGTGCTGATACTGATGACGTTGGCGGCTTGGTTTTTTTTGAAGTAGGAGACACGATCGCTGAGACAAGAGCTGTCGTAGCCTGGCGTTTCGGATTCCTGCTCGAACCCATCATCTGAGACGAAAGCAGATACGAGTGGTTCATGCACAAGGAGCTGCAGTATTTATAGGATACAGTAGCCATGCTACCGCATACCTATGAATGTTCACGGCTCCCCCTTAATCAGGGATCGTTGAAAGTGGTGTGATGACTGCTTAATGGTCGACATTCGCGTCTTTAATTGCTGCAATTTCATCACATGCGTTGGATGTTGGTGTGACGATTGCTCGACCATTCGTCTCTGATGAAGGGTCCGAGCAGGAATCCGAAACATCAGACTAATAAGGCTCTTGTCCCAGCGATCGTGTCCGCTTCTTCAAGACTGCTTCCTGGGACTCGTCCCTTTGCCTCTATTGGCTTGGTTTTTCTTTATTTCAGACACACGCATCTCATTTTATTCACCTGCTCCTGCAATATGCGCAATTAGCCCTTCAGCTCTGTTCACGACCCTTGCCAGTGTTGTGTTAGCGATTTTCAAACCTCTTGTTTGACTTGAAGAAGCTTAATTCCCACTTTCAGAGTCACTGTTGTCTACCTTATTTGCGATTCCCCTTAGTTACACCCCAGTATGAGAGGCGTTTCGGCACGCGCTTATCGGCACTCGCTATAAACTGTTCACTCCACCATCTTCGAACTCACACCAGCACAGCAAAACTACTCAGCACGCTAGCTGACTCCACAAACTGCGAGTCTGAGGACCATTTCTACAACTTTGAATTTAGCATACTTCAGAAAATTTAAAAGTAGAAATTGTCACGTTCTCTCACTGTTTGATAGTTTGCCGGAGTTTCTGCACTGCAATTCAGCGAAAGGCCCGCTCGGTCCTAAAGACCTGATCTGCAATCTTATTGCCAAACTTTGGTGGTCCGCGATATGGTGATGCCAGTTAATGGAACTGAAATGTCGCCGCGAGAAAATTATCGCTAGGAATCCCTCCAAATTCGCGATTTGGTAGCTGTCACCAGTTGGTGCATGAACTGAGTCCACTGCAGTTGTATGCTTCTATGCGCAGTCTCCTGGTGTTTGTAACTGTTTGAACTTAGCCTGTGTTTGGTGGTTTTTATTCGTTTCGCTAGTTTACACCGAGGCATGCTCGGTCGACCCTCGGTAAACATTCGTCAACATTGCAGAGAGCGCGAGGTTGAGCGGGGGATTTGGGCAAGGATGCAGTCTTGCTTGACCACTTGTTGTCATTGCAAAATCTTTGCACGTTAATTCATCGTCCGCCGGGCTTCCCGTACAAAAGTAACAAACCAAATCCCTGCGAGGCAGCCGTTGTTACCGCGTGAGGGATACTGTTCTCGTTGTAGGATGTCAACAACTGCAGCCTTTAGCTGCATGTTTACAGGCTGAGAGAAGATTTACAGCTGGACTAACCACTCCTCCAACTGTCCGTAAATGTCTCTGTGGCTTAACTCAAAAACTTTAGCGTATACCATCTTCACACCCCTAAGAATGTGATGGTTATGAATCGTTTTTAGGCAGACTAAATTTCCCAAAACGGCGAAAGTGGGTGTAATAAATCATTAAATGTGATGAAATCAACAACAACCGGCAGTTAGCTCAAAGGTATTGACCAAAATTTCCATTTAGCATTGAAAACTATGAGTTGAATTCATTTGCGAGGAGAAATGTACGGAATGTTATTACGTTGACTAGGAACTGTAATTTTCATAAAAAACACCAAAGTGCGCATTATGTGTACAGTTCCTTTTTGACAACCAAATCTGCAGACAAATAGACGACGTTGTTATGGGCTCGCCTCTTGGAACTCTCTTAGCAGCCGTCATCGTGGGCAAGCTGGAAAGATTTCAACTAAGCGATCAGATCAAAATCTTAAACATTATGATCGCTACGTTGATAAAATCTTTGCGATTGAAACCACAGAAACCGACATTGCGGCCCTCCTAAATGCTAAAAACCGAGCACATCCGTCGATCATATTCACGTTGAAGATGGAATAGGCCAGTTCGCTTTCTTTCTTAGATGCCCTTCTAAACAGAAGAGCTGACGGTAGCATACGAAGAGGCGTCTATCGGAAGAAAACCTGGCCTGCACAATACACCAATTTCGTTAGTTTCGTACTTCTCCAACAAAAACGAAATTTAATCAGGTGTTTGACACAAAAAGCTAGAAGAACTTTGCTTAACGGATAGTATCGAGGACGAACTTAGAAAAATCAAGGATATGCTTCGCGAAAACGGGTATCCTGACAGGTTCATTACAAAACCCTTGCCAAACGACCCGCGAAACCCACCAAACTGACCGCCGCAAAGAAAATATTGTTCCTCAAAGTCCCTTTCCAAGGAGACGCTGCAAGTGAACTCCTAAGAAGACGTCTTGACCAAGATGTCTCGGAAACCATCCCAGCAGCAAGGGTTCGTATATCATACTCTACGAGCTCTATTTTACTCGGAGAAGGCAAGGATAGGCTGCCACCCCAGACCACCTCAGTGTGCATTTACTCATTCACTTGCTCCTGCGGAGCAAGTTATATTGGCCGTACGAGTCGGCACCTTTCCAAAAGAATACGAGAGCGCCTTCCCTGCATGGCTGGCGAAAGGTGAAAATAGGAAAGTAGACAGCGTCACCCCCGCGCATGCAGTGGATTCAGGGCATCGTGTGGACTTAGCTGACCCGTGCGATTTATAAGGTCGTCTCAAGCTACTCTAAGCTACTGGGCCAGCGCTTATTAGCAATAACAGAAGCGGTCGCCATCAGGTTACGAAAACTGATCCTATGCGCCCATGAGAACCTCGTTCAGGCAGCGCGTTTACCGTGGTCAAAGTTTGACTAACCACATACAACTTTCTGCGCCCTTCCGCTCTTGCCTAGCCTGTATTTCAAAAACTAACTTTTATCGATTTTTTCACTCACTGTACTTCGTCCCATATAGCTGTACTGGTTTGACGAGGGGTTATCGAAAACAACGTTCGCTCGCCAACTTTTCTTCCGAATGTGATAATTCATTATAATGTGAAGACAATCTTGACTAGGTGCGGAAGCAGTGACTCAAAAAGCTAAGCCACCCGTCTACGCGTGCCACGTACGAGATGCCCCCCACAACAGATGTACCGGGTAACAACGAAGGTGGCTCCGATCGCACGGACCAATGCACGTGATTAGAAACAAGCAATGCGGAGTTGGGGCATAAACTAAGTCTTTATGGATTTTTTCAATCACCGCACCCCGTCCCATATAACTGTACTGGCCTGCCGAGAAGGTATCGAAGGCAAAATTCGCTCACCACCTTGTTTTCTGAATATGGCTATGGGGATTTTCACAACTCTATATTTGCGAAATCTAATTTATTTCTCGATTTTCTTAAGACCTGCCCATGCAAAAACACAGGCATAACGTCATGTTAGTACGGTTCTGGGTCTGCGTACTTTGCTTGATTTTGCCTGTATAAATGATTTCACATGTCCAGACATTTCTCATCCGCCGAGGAATTGGAATATAACTGGCGAATGCAATCACGGATAAACTATATCTTTACGTATCGAAAGCGCTTTTCCCGCGAATGTACTGAAACGTTTCTGGTAACGGTACAGTCCGCTGTGTTTTCTGGCGGTTTTCGATGCTTTGAATCGACTACGGAAAAAATTCATGTAGTTTGTCTTCCTAAAATCCTACAAAATAGATTTCGTTCGGACGTTTGCATCTTGATTAAGATCTATCGGACACTGTTTTCATGGAGATGACTGCTTAAGACAGGAAAGAAAAGTAAAGAAAGTAAAGTTTCAAGACGAATAATTATGACAAATATACTGTTTATCAGTTCAAACCCCCCTGTAAATTATTGGTCTCATGAAACAGTGCCTGTTAGGTTATTTTGCCGATGAATGTGCACATTTTCTGTTTTTATCAAAGGAAGAATCTTTTGCTCCCCTCTATTCTTCGCCGAATGATATTAGTAATTAGTCTGCAACAAAGCCAAACTCCCTTTACTGTAAATCCCGTAACAAAGTGCTCTCTCTCTGCTTATCTTTTGATTTTGTGAGAGCCAAAAGGATGTCCGTCTGATGTCAGAAATCAGACAGCGGTAGGAGCCGATTTAGGCCTTCTATAGGACACATTGCTGCAAATTGACAGTTTGCTTTTGAATCACAACAAAACGTCCTTCCGGGGCGCGTGAGTGGCGGTGAGTGAATGTTGTTGACATGGGTCTGACAAATAGGAACAAGTGAACAGTTGAGTGCTGATCAAGCGATTGATCATTACATGAAATGAGTCTGGGATGCATGTTTACGTGTGCTGGGAGATAAAGAGCGATAAGCCATCCCGGATTACGCGTATACTAGTGGCGCCAATACGGCTGTCAAAACATCCTTTTAGAACAATTAATGCTGTTCCAAATGTCCATATAACCAGTAAACTCAATTTGTGCCCTGCAAATTCCAAATTATATATCAAAGTTTACTAGACCGCACAAAAAGTATCCTGCCTTATCCTCAAGCGTTAAATTAGCTCGCTGATGAAGGGTCTTTTCGGAATTACTTGTGACGCATATATACCAGCCTGGAGTGCGTTAGAACAAAAAACGGTTTTTGTGCGTTATTAATACTTTCCTAACATACAATTACATTAAATCAAGGGTTAGAATTTGCAGGAGGGGAAAATCTTCATATTCATTTACATTATAGCCCACCTACATTACGCGCGCAGAAAATTTAAGCTTCCAGTTGGCGACATTTGACCTAATAAATTTTTCTAAGCTAGACTAATTCATTTGGGCGGATAAGACCCACATACCCCCCAGCGTTGTTAGCATCGCAAATTGTCAAGCAACGTCGATTTCATCCAAAAGTGTAACTATCTCCTGATGAATAATTGGGAAACATATTTTTGTAGCGGGAAAGACTTTGTGCGCAACACGTAGTGATAATAAATAAAAACCAGTGTTTGAAATACCGCGGACAGTCTTTTGGATTTTGGTCATCAAGTTTAATTACTTGCTTCACCTCATGTGAGTTATGAAGAGTGCTGCATCACAGATTTGCGTGAAATACGACTAGAAACCGGGAAACTTTCTTACTTGTATTGCCAAATTAAACTGTCCAAGCATGATCGTTTTTTGACTGTTGTTCACCAAAAAGCAATGAGTCGTCAAGTGGAAAATGCGCAGTGAGGTATATAGACAAATTCGATAGATTCCTTTTGTCACACTGGTTATATAATTTAAGCTGTTTGTTTAGGTACGAAAGCCGTCGCGCATATTTCCCTTTTTTAATTATTTCGTTCTTTAACGACATTAAGAATCCTTTTATATTATTTTTGTTCAAAATTAGAAAATTCGGAAATGGGAACAATTACTAAGTAAAAGTTTCTACAGAAAACGTTGGCATCGGAGACTGTTCGGAATATTAATGTAGCACTTTGTTACACAGTAGACAGTATAAAAATGGTCTGGGAAATTTCATTTTGGCAAATATGATCTCGCAAATAGGCCACGTGGTCGCCAGAATCGAAGGTAGATGATGAACTGACAGTCACCATCGAGTCAGATCTATCTCACACTGCGCACGAATTATTGCTGGTATTCAGTGTTACCAAGAATGTAATATTAACTCGCCAAGCCCAAGTCGGTAAAGTGGAGATTAGGATATGTGGGTTCCACATAAACAATATGGGAAGCAGAAACAACAGTGTTCGGAAGCTTGTAGGGTACTGTTTTTCGTCACAAAAATAATATATTTAAATCGAATTGAAACGTGTAATGAGACATGGCTAAAATACGAACAAACTTTGTCCAACAAGGGGTTGAAAAAAGGTAAGGTAGCATAACACAGCCCATGACGCAATCTTCATCAAATAGCTGGTGGTAAGTGTTTCATGGCTTGACGAAAGATGTGATTTATGGCGAGTTTATGAAAGCAGGCTCATCGACTACGGCTAGATACTGAAATAAACTTACAGCTAATTAACAAACATGTAAAAAACTCTAATGAAGGCGAAAGTTTAAGTTCCGGGTGTATGCATAAGTGAAGAAGGGAGGTCGAGCACCGAAACACTCAGTTTATTGTTCTGAGCTCTCGAACTCCTGCATGAGTCCGTCATCAGAGGTGATAGCAGCGACGGAAAAAACGACAATTATAGGGTGCGTCAGGCGATCATCGATCGACGGAAAAAGACTAGAGATGACGGCGCAGGACTCCATAGGCCGGCACCAGATGGATAAATCGGTTGGCTGAGTTCTCATCAGAGGCCCAGTTTTCAATCAATCCCCGGCCTGTCCTGTCCCCAGCGTGGGCGATTATTCTGGTAGCAGCGATGTAAAACTCATTGCTCGTTTCGTAGGTGTGGGCGGCCACTTGCTATAATGCGTAGTTTCGTCGCACAGGCAGCTTATGTTCGTTTATGCGCGATCCGACCATGCGTCCACTCTGGCCTGTGTAGTAAGAAGGACTGCGTTTAAGGCAACTATTTCTCAACCACTCAAAATACAATCGCGCATTCCCAATAGCCTTTCTTTTTCATACAATTACTTGACCTCGTCGCCTGTGCGTTCATCGTCATCATTACCACCGGTTCCTAATTACAGGTGGCTCGGATTTGTTTACTTCAGGTGGAGCTACATAACCACATCTGATGCATCTAGTCCCCACAAACCACCACTTCTTTCGAAACTTGCACAATTTTTTTCCTAGTTAGACACCTTACTTCCGATATTGCTGTCAAATAGGACTTTCAAGATTTCATTTAATCTCGATTACCATGCGTTTACACTGCTGGACTGAACAGGCTACCACGAAAATGGCAAAAGTGTATTGAAAATATGGGTGCATTCCTTAACGAATGAAACTCCTCCCTGTGCTTATTAAAAATTAACAAACTTTGCTGATTTTCTACGAAGTGCGCACTTCAGGAACTAAGAATAAGCATTTGTTAGCTAGGCTTAATTCCGCCCTGGCAGAAAGCATCCAAAAGCAGCGCTTCCATTCTGGAGAAAAAGAAGCTCGTGGTGAAAAATAGACACCAAGAGGAAGGGAAAGAATGCTAAAGATGACGTACCACTTAAAATCCTCACAGCGAAGACGTCTGCATCCCCAGCATGGATTATTCTCCTGCAAAGTGTCAGTGCAGACAAAATCCACTGCATCCGCCCAGTGCAACAGGTAATGGCGCAGGGCTACTGTTAATATCCAACAGCTGATTATTTTTCTTCCCTATTTAGCGTTTATTTTCACTGAAAAACCTTTGGTCTTTACCACATTTCACTCCATTCCGAATCTGAATCAAAATGAAGCTGCTCATAATCGGCCATTACTTTATATAAACAATTGACATCTTCACTGTGAATTATAAAAAATTTTGGGCCAAAAATTTGATACTGAAATAAACAAAATATGAATTATACTAGTCGGAAACATGTAGTAGTTGACCTATCTCGGAAAATACTAAGAAAACTTTAGCACGCACAGTCAATTAAAAAAATCATTTACGTAGAGCTGTGCTATTGGTTATTGTGCGGCATAACGTGAAGATTCTTTAGTCATGCCAGGAAATTAGCCTTTGAACGAACCTCTATTTAACCGTCTGCAAAACTCATACCCAGCACTAAACGTTCATACAAGTAGTACATGTCTGTTTAGTCGGTTTTAGACCCCCTTGTAAAATCAAGTATATATAATAGAAAGCGTGTTAGAAACGCCCCATCTGTGCTTATAAAGTATCTAATCGCATTCTTTTTAAATCATATATTCAAAGAAAGGTATAATAAAATTTTGAACAATTTGCAATTACGAGGGTTTGAAAAATTGTTTAACGTTCATTTACAGAGTATAGCATGTGTTCATCAGTGTCATTATAAATTACCCAAAATAGGCGTATTCATTGCAATATTTATGAGCTTTATATTCATGGGAAGTATCTAAAAGGCTCTTTTGAAACCTTAAGTGCAAGCGCAGCTGTAGGTCGGTTTCAATATAATTGGGCAATTTAAAAGTTTTCTTAAAACATAAAGATGCAATTCTGTGGAGTCTTAAGTCCTAAAAAGACGTTATTTGCTACCGGAAAAGCACAGAAGAAAATATTTTGCACGCGCCTTCCATTACTAATAATCTTATTTACATAGGCGTGTGGAGATTAAATTTGCCTGCGTGAGCAATTTCTAGGCAGTTTCCAAATGAACCTCCTGGCGTTCTCACTCATGAGAAAAGAGAAACATGATAGCTAGAAGGGGGATTTTATTCTTCTGACGTGTCAGCCTCCCATTCGAATCCACCACCAAAGGCAGCTACAGATTACGGTGAGGAACCTATTAGGAGTGCAAGTTGTTCAGAAGATAAAGATGCGATCGCCAAAACAGAAAAATGATTGGTCTGACGTTTCGGATTCTCAGTCGAGCCCATCATCAGAGACAGTCGCAGAAAAGGGTGATGGTGGCACATGGATTGCAAAATTTATAGCATATAGTTGATGTGGAACCATATGCGTACTATAATTGACATCTCTTGCAATCACCGCTAGCGGGCGAACGGGATCAGGTGCTGACATCGAAAAGACATCTCAACGCTGTCTTCTCGGACATTCAATTTACGATGGAGGAGGAAGAAAACGACCAGCTGGACTTCCTGGATATCCTCGTCTGCCGCAACGATTGTGGTGGCTTAAAAGCGAAAGTTTTCAGGAAAGCGACAAATACTGAATTTCAACAGCAACCACCCGATCAATCACGAACACGGATGCTTTGAGGCGCTATACCGGCGCTCTAAGAAGCATTGCAGTTAAACGGAAGATGAGGTTGATAAATTACAATATCTCCGATGGATAATGATAACTAAGGGCTACCCGCGCAACTTTGTCAACCAGTGCATACGAATACGACACCTGAGGCCAGATCTAACTGGCACTAAATTTTGGCTGGCTCTCGCGTACGCGAAGAACGTCTCGGAAGCCATCAGTAGTCTTCTCACTGCACTTGGGTTAGGGTTGCACACAGGTCGGAAGCAACCATTAGGCGCCAAGTCATGAGGTCGAAAGACCCACTGCCAAGACAAAAAACGTCTGAAATAGTTTACTGGATCTGGTGCAGCTGCAGACAATGCATATAGTTCGGAGAAACTGGGAGATTACCCTGACGAGACTGGTTGAGCTCGCAGCGACGGCGAGGCGGGGAGACGGTAGCTCTCGGGTGGCAGCTTATTCGACACGAACCGGCCATATTTTCGGGTTCCGAGAGACCGAAATCCTCTCAAATGGTGAGGACCGCGTGAGCCGCAAGCTGTTCGAGTCATGGTTCTCAGGCCCGTAATCCATCAACAAGCGCAATGATCGCCCGGTACCATATTGCGTGCTGCGATTTTCTCTGGGCAGGAGAATCATTCATGTGGGGAGGGCGCGGGCGAGCAATTATCACAGCGACAGGGAGCCAATTCGCCGAGCAATCGTCATACCAGCATCCAACACGGATGACGAAACCGTGGTAGTCATCGAATCGGGCACGGACTGACAACCATAAGAAGACAAAAATGCGATCATTGGAACAAGAAATTAATTGGCCTGATGTTTTCTATTCTTAATCTAATCCATCACCAGGGACAGTCGCAGATAATGGTCATCATCATACCCACTACGACCCCATAGGTGATTGCGAGATCTAATAGTTAAAGTACGCATTTGGTGCAAAGGCAGCTACGGGCTACAATTACCGCACTCCTTGTGCCGGCATTACCCTTATTTGCGACTGCCTCGGATAATGGGCTCGAGTGAGAATCCGAAACTTCAGGCCAATAAATTTCTTGTTCCAGTAATCGCACCTCCTTCTCCTCCTGAACTGCTTCCCGGAACTCGCCTATTCGCTTTTATCGAGCAGACGCATGATTTCGATAAATTATCAATCACCAGTGCACTTAAATATGAATTGGACAAAATTATCATAAATTGATCACAGCTCGTCTTTTGATATAAGTGCGACATTGGAACAGGGGAAAGGTTAGGAGACTGTGGGTTAGGAAGCAGTGAGTAGGGCGGGGGTAGATGCATGCAGTTAACAGGAATATGGCCACGGTAGGCGAAGGACTTGTACAAGCTCCTTCTGTGCTCACATGACATGCTTTTGTAACCGAATAATACAGTGACTGACTCAGTGACCTAGGACAATTCGGTAGGACCTTTTAAATCACATGGAAGGTTGCGTTAAGGTCCGCACGACACCAGGAATCAACGGTGTATACGAAAAGAACATTGTTTGTGCTTTTGATTTTGCATTTTGTAAACTCCATCTGGAGGGGTTTTCGCTTTCTTTGCTCACTTGAAGGCGCATATACGCTCGCCAAGCGGTCTTAATTTTTTTATAGGAATTTTCGCTATTATGTCAAATCCTGGTTTTCTTTATAGGCCCCAACCTTGCCATCTGTTTATCGCAATCTTGCACTTCACCCAATAAGCCCCTTTACAAAAATATTTCAGCCGTTTGATGCCTTTGTAAGTGATCTCAATTTCTATACATTTTTAGGTATCTCTTTCACACAGCAAGTTTAAAGTTGACAAATTCGAACTATCTTGTCATTTTTAAGTTAGTTCTATTAAGATGTCTTCTGAATCTTCTGTTTTAAGTTTGCAATAAAATGAAAAAATAACTCATCTTAATTGCCGTTTCCTCAAAATTTCATCAAATGAATTTCCTAGATTAGGACGCACAAACGATTGAATTAGGAGGCTGCATAAGTATCTTTGTCTCATCAGCACATAAATCATTATTCTGAGGGTCGGGTAGATTTGCGTGATTTCCGCTTATTAGAACGATTTAGTCGATCAGCTCTTAGAGGAAAAATATGTGGTTTTTGTGTAGGAGGATGTAGGCAGTTTGAATTATGCTGGGTAAATGAAGGCAGTTAAATACTTTGTAGAATCACTTATTTCAGCTTTGATTCCGAGAGCACGGGGATTGGGAAAAATAAGGTGGACAGTTTTTGCACGATCGACTTTCTTTATTTTGATCCCAGCATTATGCACGTAAAATAGACATCGTGCAATTACTTCAGCGGTTGCATAAAACATAACATAATGTTACAAAAGGGTTCTTTTTTGTTTACAACACTGGTGTCCTACGGGAATATCTCTACTCGGTTCGAGGCAAGCGGTCGCAAATATGCCCTGGCGTGCGCTTGTGGGTACCTTTGGAGGGTGAAATTCAACCCAACATTCGTTAAGAAAGAAAAAAATGCTCCTGTCTGGAACTCCAATTAAAACATTTCTCTAGGAATAACTCCTCCGGACTGAAGGATTAGCCGGATTGATTTGACAGGTAAAATGCCCGGAAGTCTAGTCATGACAGAAGCTTCTATCTTCAACGCGTTTCCGAAAACCCATTGGTAATTGTGAGCAGTTTTCCAAAGGGCATACATGCTGTTAAATAGTACTTAAGTGAGCTTCGTTCCTGTAATCTGATGCCAGTTCGGTAAAGTCATTTTTGAACAATATTCACAACCCTTTTGCCGTAGCTCCTCGTTTTTCCCAGATTAGAGATTATTTGAGTTTCGGATCGGTTAACGTCGGCGGGATGCTTACATCTCCGACAATCGTAACGTTTGCTAGTCCAAAAACATTGATGGGTTGGCTGAAATCACAGTTTCGTTTGTACAAAGTAAAATTGCCTGCTTAGATAATCGCGATTTTAACGGCGTTCCTGTTATTGAAATTAATATTTAAATTTCGCCGCGAGAGTACTCGTATGGACGGATCTTTGATTACCTCACGTAAGTCTTTGTAAATACCTTAAAAAAATTAGAACAATGTTATCGGGGAAGATCAGTAAACGGTAGACAGAGATACAACAAAAGAGGCAGAGCTTATTAACCATTGATCAACAGCCGAATTCAAACGTATTTCAGTAAAGCCACGTCTTCTCTGGTCGGAAGATATGCGAAGTTTAAGGCCGGTAACAACGCGGAGTCTTCAAAAGCAAGTACGGTTTGCGTTTACTCAGTCACCTGATTAAAAGGCTAAAATGACATTCCTTTATTGTTCCAGAACCAGGAGAAATAACTCCTACATCCATCGTGAGCTTTTGCAAAATCAATATTACATAGACCTACTACGAATACAAAAACGATATTAGTGCACAAGGGTTAGAGTATTTACAGGATGCAATTGACGGATCTCTGCATACGTTCGTAATATAAAATCTCCGCACTCATCACCCCTGAATACACTAAATTCGGTAATTGCTTGAGTGTCCGTCGTTGGGTCGTTTAATATCAAAATTTGGCCGCCGATGTTAGTAATTTACGCGACTGGTGTTCGGCCATTTGGATCACAAATAGGGCTACTGATAGCAGCCTCCATGCATACTCTAAGTGCTTCCAAATACTTTGTTCAGGCAGGATTTTGACAATGCACAGAGCACAGATAACTCACTGCGCAGGTTGTCCGTATCATGGTCATTCGTGTAAGTCGTGATTCACGTGGCCGTTTGATCCCTCACCATAGCAGGAAACCTCTGGAGTCGTTAATCGGACCTGATGAAGATTTGAGCACAGTAAATTCGTCCGAAAAAATGAAAAACAATACCCAAAGGCGGACGATCCGTTACACAGCAGCGGTGAGGAGAAGAGCCGCTAGCTTCCATATCGCTACATTTATGATGGGACTAGACCACAAATCGAAATCCGATGAGGTTGGTGTTGTTGCGAGAGCTGGCAGTTGCGTAAACCCTAATCTGCTCAAGCCATGGGTCAATAACACGCAGTTCATTAACAAGCACTATGGCCACTCCCTGAATATGCTGTGTTGAAGCCTAGTTATGGCAGACTAGTTTAGCCACAAGTGGGGAGCGTGGACAAACACTGCTTCCTGTGTCGCTGTCGGTGTGCCGAACAAGGATCGTACCAATGATCAGAAGGTCCACCCGTAATTAAACATAATACGGATTCAACAGAAACTGACAAGAAGAAGGAGACACGATCGTCGGGACAAGAGCTGTCTTAGTCTGGCGTTTCCGATTTCTGCTCAGACCCATTATCAGAGACGAAAGCAGATACGGGTGATTCATGCACAAGGAGTTGCAGTATTTATAGGATGCAGTCGCCATGCTACCGCATACCTATGAATGCTCACGGCTCCCCCTTCATAAGGAATAGTTGCACGTGGTGTGGTGAGTGTTTGATAGCAGACATTTGCGTCGTAAATTGCTGCAATTTCATCACGTGTGTCGGATGTTGGTGTGATGATTGCTCGACCATCTGACGCACCGACGCTGGTGTTGGGAAAAGTGTTCACCTGTGCACTCCCCCCGTGGCTAATTTCCATATCTTAAACGTAAAACTGCATTATGTACATCCCAGTTCCTCCAAAAGAACTACATCTGGCCGTAAACGATACTCTGCTCACCAACGCCGCGGACAACTGCGGCCATGAAGAGGAGGCAGTTGACGAGAATACCAACGAGGAGGAGGGCTGTGGGCAGGTCACCAACTGGATCGAGATTGACGATCCGGTGCGAATCACTTGCAGCAGTGAGCCCTCGTTGCCGGCAGCCCAGCTTGAATGGCTAGTAAACGGTGAGGTTCCGCAATTCGACACCTACAGGGCGGTCGATCTGCCAGTTGACCAGTCTCCGTTGAGGTCCGTCGGGGACAGCTGTCAGTGTGGCCATGTCTGCGGCGGTCGGGAGCAGGCGACTGACATGACGCGACAGTTGAATAACGGCGTGATCGCCCGGTTGAGGACATATACGGTGAAGATATGCGGCATGGCGAATAATGCAGAGAAGTTGTAAGCAATTGAAATTCATGCAGTAATTTACATCTTTCCCTCAGTAACCCCTTTGGACTTAAATACGTTTTTGACTCAGCGCACTTTTTTCTACTTATGATGATATAATGGAACAAGTAAGACTGCGCCAAATGGAAACGAAGTTTGAGTGGAACTACTCCCCCCAAAGCGACAAAGCAGGTCTAGTCGGCTGGATTATGCAACAACCACTGACTCCGGTTCATATCTAAAAACTGTAATGATAATGCGTGCTCGATTTCAAACACATCTTATGTATACGTAATCAATCAAAAGAATATTCGAAGTCGACACTAGAAACCCAGTAAAGTGGCACGTTCATCCATGTATAAACATTCGAATATAATCAACTTTTTTCAACCAACCTGCATTGAGTAAAATATTTACTTTGGCTATTTCAAGCGGTGTTTCTAAAGCGTTGCATTCTTGGGTCTGCTTTTGAAGCACAAATTCGTGATAATTCTGCATAAAGAGTATAGAATTAACGGCATTTTAACTGCCCACTGCTAGCGAGTGCTTTGATTTCATGTCAAGTGTGAAAATGTGACGCAATATTTTGAGTAGCTTGAAATCCTCATCTTAGAATGAGTATTGGTGAATAAACTCCACTTTCAGATTTAGGTCATCTTCTACAATGTTGCTTTCTCATCTGCTCGTAATCTATTAGGAAAATAACTA
The DNA here is from genome assembly GCA_902702965.1 of Spirometra erinaceieuropaei. NCBI lineage: Eukaryota > Metazoa > Platyhelminthes > Cestoda > Diphyllobothriidea > Diphyllobothriidae > Spirometra > Spirometra erinaceieuropaei. The sequence continues at coordinate 79,292 of CACRXP010000461.1, read as the reverse complement.
GGGTGCGTACGACTGAAAAAGTTTTGTTATACGCAAGTGAAATATACACTACGGAGATTCCGATCGCTTGGTTGTACTATGCAAAGTAGGGCCGATCTTGATGAAAATTGAATTTAGCCGAAACGAATCGGTGGAGGGCAATCTGAGAGTCAGGATATCCAACGACATCTCGACTAAAAATTGGGATTTCCTCTCGGGCACTCGTGTCCATCTTCTGGACCACGCATACATAATTAAAGCCTACAGCAGCATTCTCCGTGTTACAAGAGCATTGGGATGTCTTGGCTGCGTCTTCTCAGGCATTTTTAAATAACCGTACGCACACAGTTGCATACTGCTTGGCTGCTAATGTCCGTGAAATGCGAAAACACCATGCCTTATTTCATAAATATTCTGGGCATTTCTTGCAAATTCAAGTAAGTCGTACGCACGATGAGGCTTGAAAAACCAGTTCGTCAGACGAACCGAGGCCTTTCTCATGAGCAAAAGAGGACAGAATGATCAAAATTAAAAAAACAGCCCTGAATGGGAGCCTCTCAAAATGAAACAGCGGTGGGTTTGAATGTCCCGCTTGTAGCGTAAAATCGAGTGCAGTGAACAGAGGAACCACATGGACTGAAGCACCTCGAATGAGGTCATAAAGTTGTGGAAATTAGGCACGAGTCCCAAGGATCGATTTCAAAGTCCGAGCCTTGTCTGCTGAACGGGCTGTTCTAATGGGTAAACTCGCGTGTTTTTCGTGGTAGCAAACACAAAAACATTCTTTAAAAGCCAGGTTGGAATCCAATCCCTTCACAATGAGGATTTCTAATAAGAGATTCCTGCGAATTTGTCTATAACCCATAAGAAAGCGGTCCGTATTCGTTAGCGAAGTTGTTAGTGGAAAAGAGCTTTGAAGTCCAAACATTTTCGTGGTTCTCCGTGGGACTCTTTCAGGACTTAAATCTCGAATCGCTCGTCGTCATCAGGCTTATATGCTGCATTCCGAATGCGACCTCACAAATATCCTGAATACCCGAGAGAAATGGTCTTCATCACAATCCATAAATACTCGCTTGATGACGTTCAGTACGAGGACTGCGATTTTGCCACTCCTGAAATTTTCGCCAGCCCATCGAGATTCTTCGGAGTCTCCAGGTAGTTTATTTTGTTTGCAGAGCTGTCTGGGTAGTCTAGGCGAATTCCGGTAAAGTTACCAACGTAAAACGCATGAGTCGGAAATCTGACCACTACTTCAACCGATTTAGGTTGATCTGCAGTTCATCGTTGTGGTCTAAGCCCCAACTTACATTCCAGGTCCTCATGTAGCCCGCAAGCATTGCTGCCTTGCATTCTAAATCATTTCTGCGAGCGTCCGTGCATACCGGGAACGAAATTAGTTCCGTGTCAGAGCCCGCGGGAATCCCACTCTTGACTGCAGCTGGCTTTTATTTTTATCGACCGCCGTAAACAACCTGGCGCCCACCCAAAAAGGACGTTTTTGATCCACTTCGGGAAGTTATCTCTAATTTCTACTATTTTTAGCCTGCACGACAGTATTTAGTGCGGCACAGTGACGGGGGTTTTTGGAGGCAACGAAGGCGATGCGAACCGCGTGCATGTCGTCGAGAGCTCGGGTACAGTCCTGGAGAGATTGCAGCAGATTTTTCGTCTTTTCCGGAACGAACGTTGACAGCTGGATATCAAGTCGCGGACTCCGAGGAGCTATATATCCGCTCTTCATGATCTCCATACATTTGCGCAGAATGCATGTCAAACTTATGACCTGTGATTTGTCATCGTCGCCAGGCCATCGCTCTTGTATGGGGGAGTTATATACGCCGACTTCCAATGGATTGGGAGTGTTCCGGTGTCAAATGATCTTTTAAAGAGCGTCGACCGAGGTATAGAATGCCTGCTGGCAGCCTTACCTTCAACGCAAAGTTTCCTATTACCATCAGTCATACAGTTTTCCCCCACGGATAATGTTAACCAGTCAATAGAATCTTTACGACATATCCAAGTAATTAAGAGGCCTGATTGTGGTTAATTCAGATGTAATATTTCTTGATTGTAGACTTTCCACCACTTCAGAGCTTCTCCTTACTGTTCAGTCCGCCTCACTGGACAAAATTGATGTTTGCTGTCGCCTTCGAAACATGAATGACTTCCTTTTAAAAGGCCCATTTCGACAAATTTCACCTTCGAAAAACAATGATACACAGAGAACTACGTGTGGATTAAATTCAAGATTCATTCTACTTCGAGTGCACAGTAGGTTCACAGGTTTTTGAAAATGTCCCTTTAGATTTCAATTATTCTTCTTATCCGTTCTTTGTTTTTGACATCATATTTTGCAGTCCGTGTCAGTTGCGGCCGGACCAATTGAACTTGGTTGTAAAATGTCAAAGGTTTTGATTTGAATTTGGACCGCGCCCATGGAATGCCCCAAAAGTACATATATTTACTTTAGGTAATGGTACTGTCGATGCATAGCAAAATGAATTTCGCTTTTGAAATGTGATGATACACACGTAGGTCATTTGTTTGTTTCGTAAACATCCGTTTTATAATTGCCGTTTGCTCTGTTTTAAACATTGCTGACGAAGGAAATCAATGGGATCGGACACATCGGTGATTGAGTGCCAGTTTTGTAGCTTGGGCTTTATATTTTATGCATCATTATGAATGGTCTGTTGAACAAGGAGAATATTATATGGAATCCGTGGTCCAATTCCATCTGCTTTGACAGATCTCACGATGATGCCGTTCTATGTCACGATGATGATGTGTGGGTATGCCGTTTACCTACAAATAAACCACTTGAACTTTAAAAACCTCTTGAATGCTGAGATGACGGGATGTCGCGGGGAGGTAATGTAAGCAAAGTCGGCCACAACAGCATAGTAATGAATGATGAAGTCATTGCACTTAAAGTAGGCGCGCTAAATCATGAAATGTTAACTGAAATTCTGAAATGCGTTTTCGTTTCAAAAAGATTAATTAAGTACGGTTGTAAAATAATCAGCCTGTAGTATAATTCTATAATAATCCAGTTACCTCAGGATGCCGGCTTTCGAAAGTACTTCCTTCCGGCTGCATGCGAAAACTAGACTCTGTAGTGAATGACTACTTTTGTAGCGTGCATCTTTCTCTTTGATTTTCGATACCCCTTAAATTCCAATCATATTTCATGGAAAACATGCATAACAATATTCATTCACCCACTCATTCGGTAGAAATTTACGCCTTCACTCAATTTTTTTCGCTCGAATGAGGGACATTATTCGGTTTTAAAAAGTTTCTAATTGTGAGACTTTTGAATACCGTGAAATGGCCGCCTATAAAACGTCATGTCGCTGTATTTACCAATGTGGCTTGTAATGTTAACAATATGGATCGAATCAAATGCTAAATTTTATGAACTCCATATGGTCTCTTCTTAATACCGTCGAGAAATGTGTGGTTTACCGCACGCGGAAAATGCATGACCTGTATTATGGAAACCCTGAACGCAAGTGTCACGGCAGAGCGAGTTCAAGAGTTCTCGGGAATTGGAAGAGGTTTTGAAACCGACTAATACCCTTTTTGAGTATACAATTGAAAGAAGGCGTAATTTTCTACCGAATGAGCGGAAGAATGCATATTTTAATGCATGTTTTTTTAATGAAATATAATAAAATTTTAGGGGCATCGTAAATCAATAAGAAGAATGCATGCCACATAAATAGGCCCTTTTGACAGTGTATAGTTTTTGCATGCGATCTAAAGGAAGATCTTTCGAAAGGCGGCATCCTGAGATGACTGAATTATTGTAGATTGTTACTTCGGTCTGATTAGTTTTACAAACCTACTTAATTAATCTTTTCGAAACGATAACGCATTTCGGAATTCCGGTTGACATTTCATATGTTAGCCCACCTACTGTAGTTATAAAATAGACCAAACTTTTATTTCTGACAAATTGATTCGTTGTACCACAATGTCATGCGGAACGTCAGAACCCCAGTAGGTTTAAGTTTGGCGGTCGACTACATCATTTAATTTTAATACAGTTTCAATGTTTGTTCAGGCCAGACTTTTCATATGAATTTTCTATTGTTAGCTCTCTAAACTAAAGGGGACGCTTGTTTTTGAGAGTAGCATCAAGCAAATCCTCACCTATCAGAGTGTTTATACATTAGCGGGGCCAAACCCCAGAGGAGTATATGAAACCCTGCTGTCCGAAACGAATTGTAAATATAGCTTCACTCAAAACCCTGTTAATGATCAAAACGACGCTCTGATGATCTTGGTCAGCACAACAACGGATCTATACCGAAGCCTCTAGAAGTTACTTTAGGTAAATGAAATGGTTGATCTCAATGTCCGTTGGTTTTTTAATGTGATCCATAGTCTACTTTCAAAGACTGAAGGTGCAAAGAAAATTTAGATTATGCTGGAGGCCCAATCTAACTTTCATGCCCCTTATGACATCTTTCCATGGCTACTGCAGCCCTTTTTGCTGACCGAAATTGCCTCCACTCCACTAGATTTGCCGCGCCTGCGAGAACTAACCAAATTTGCTTGTTGAGCTCTATCTAACCTTCTGACTTTTTAAGAATTCCAGCCGTTTTTAGGATACAATTATGCTCCCATAGTAGCGTACCTGTGTTCGAATGCATCCTTCTGAGAATTACGACTGTTACTATCATATTAATTTGCTGAATTATTTGCGGTACCGCAGTTAAGGATTTCAGGAATAAATGGTGATAGTTATCTTCTAAGTGAGATCAAAACGCAATTGCAGAAATGTCGCCTATAGGCCTGCTCAACTTTGATACGAATTACAAGACCGGTGGGGGCAAAAGTTTTTAGAAGAAACTGTGTTTGTATCGCACTTTCTCTAGGTGGAGTATAACATAACGATAAGTAATTAAAAACTAGATAACAAAGCCAAAACCTAGTTCTGACATTCCATATGCAATTATACGGTAAAATGCTATTAAAACACAAAGGATGTATTATTCAAATAAACACTGGTTTGGTTTAGAATGTTAAAAGTCCGAGTCAAGCAAAGAGAGTTCGCTGTTGTCTAGAATAAAATGGACTTAGGACAAAAGAATGAAAATAGAACATAGCTTGGTAAAGGACCAAACAGTTCCTCATCTACTTATTTAACGCCAAATGCGAACGGTAAAATTTAATTATCTGGCTTAGTAAAATCGCTGGAGTATGTCGTATTTTTCAGCAGAGAAAAATTTGCTTGGTGATCTCAGAAGCGCATCATTGCTGGGTCTCAAATCTGGGATAAATTTAATCCCATGATTAATTTGATTGTTGTGTACAGTGGATTATGTTCCCGTTAACTGTAAGCCCCATGTTTTCCTTCGGTTGTTGTTTCTCATCTCAAGGGCAAAATATTGCAGCCAGTGGAGGTAACTGGTGCCTTTATATAAGGACATTGTTTTAAAACGTTGTTTCTCCAATCTCTCGCTTAAAAAGACTACGAAAGCAAGAGATATTAATGCAAAGATACCTTGACTTTATGACAGATTTACTAATTTTAAGGATGCTGCATTATGCTGCTGATTCGGTATTTAACTGCGACTCTGAGATTCGACTAAAAAATCTTTTCAGGTTTTCTCAAAAACGAGAAAAACGATTCAAAAATCTAGTTAACTCTTATTTTAAAAACAGGTATTTGATTCCCTTTTCAATTATTTAAATGCATATAATGTCATGTAACTTTAAATTGAGTGCAGAAAAATAAATAATATCTGTGCTGCAGAGCGCCTTGTTTGAATTTCGTTAATTACGCTCTTATAACGCTTTTGGATATTTTGGCATAAAACGGGTTTGCTCGATAGTAATCTCAATGTTACCGTTCGAATTTGGAAAATTTTTTGATGAAAGCGCAGTCTAGTCGTCCAGCCACTTGTTTGTTTAAAAAGTGATTACAACCTGCCACATGCATCAAATTACTGTTTTTAATTTAGATATCCGAAACGTATCCATAAAGTTTTTGGACGCCGGCGTTCTCCGCGAAAATCACTCTGCTAAGTTCCGATGTGCCGTTAAACCCGAACCCACAAAGGAGCAAAGTCTGGAATTCCAGTAAGTGTACGTACCTCGAGATCGAAATTAGCTTCCAAAATTCCCGTCCAATGAATGCTGATTAAGGGGTCGTTTTATTTACACCGCAAGGATACTGAGCCATAATAACTTATTTCCTGACATTCGTTGCTTGACAAAAGCATTCCACTGCGACGGCTTCGTTAATTCGTTGAAAAAAGAGTTTCAAATGTGAAATTGTAAAAAGCTCCAAGAAAACTAATTACACTGGTAATTTAAAAACCCGCATGTTGACGAAGACATTGAGTTTTTTAGCGCATATGTAATCCGGCATTTAATCTCAAAATATTCCTAAAGAAGTTTATGTTTAAGTTTTGGAAAGCGCAAGAAATTTTGTTTTAAACGCAAGGAGTGGTATTGCTCCTTCAGAATTGAGAGCCTTTGAACTTAATTCGGTATGATTTCAGCGGGTCAAAAGTAAACGAACATTAAGCGCAGGACACATTCGCAAACGTTTACATATTCCTTCCGCTTTGCTGAGTTTTCGACAAAATCTGAGACATCGATTTTTGACTTATTTTCAGTTTCCACTTTATCGCTGACAGCCATAAGTTAGAGAAAAAAGCTTTTCACGAAGTTTCAAAGCCTACCAAAAATTATCCCTAATGTTTAAAGTAAAACATTTGGAGTCTGATGACGTTTAAGACATTGGGTAGGAAAACCACAAATAAACATTTATTGCTCTTCATTACGACACTTAAACAATACACAAAATACTGCCTCCGATGTTCAAACTAATATTGGTTACAATTTTTTACCCGCGATTTGGCATATTAAAAGAGAGTGAGTATAATGACACTTCCTAATTTGCATAAAAACATTTTGGGTGTTTGTTCGATGATCACCGGCAACCTTGAGTGGAAGCAAACGAAAGCTTTAAAGTGTTTAATTTTGTAGATATATCCTCATAGTTTGTAGGTTTCGCAAGCAAAATGGGAAAAATCTTTGGACGTCAGAATTTCTGAAAATCAGAATAAAAACCATCATTTATCAGATAGTTTGTAAGCGCGGGCTATGACTTCAAATTTCATTGCGATGTCAAATGAATTTTAATGCGTAAGTTGTACTGACGGATTACTTACCCCTTTTAATTTAGTAAATTACCGGTAATTAGAAAGTTAAAGTTTGACAAATTTTAAGCATGTGAGGTTAACAACCTGAGGGTCTAATCTTATAGATAAGCACCGGTCAGAAGTGACGCTCATTGCAGAATCAAGGGAGAAACAATTCAATCCATTTGGAGTAGATTACTATGTCACTAGTAATTAAGGAAATCCCGTCAATACATTCAAAGTTATTTGATTCGAAAGATGTCTCACTACAAATACTGTGAATTAAGGGACCTGGGCAGAATTCCTATTCTGTTCTATTAGTGTTTGCTACGTCTTGTTAGAAGTTTATGTTTTTTTATGAAGCCTTTGTTTATTAAACCGCATTTTAGTCTTATCATTGTGGACTGGTTTGTGAAATGTGATCATACATACTAAATTTGAAAAAAGCTGTGTATGTGGAAACCAAATACACGTTTATTTCGTAAAATTGATAGATATCTCTCCGGTGTTATAGTAACCAGAGGATGGGCAGTGATAACTTATCAACCATTGAGTCGCGTCCAATAACAAGGAGGAGAGGTTTATTAATTGTGCACTTTTTCGCTTATTGAAATGCGACATTCAGTACTAATTGGCAGTAGGGCATTTTGCTCCGTAAACTTCTGTTCGCAGTATCAACATCGTGAATGATATTTATTTAACACCCCCCTGCATCCAGAAACACGATATGTTGAACACCAGTGCAAAATATCTTATGGATTTACTATGTGGCGTTCCTCTGAAAACCTTGGATGTGCTTGATTACTGGAGCTCGCCTAAACTTAACTCACGGTTCCCTTGAAGCATAACGTGTCTTTAAATTTCATGGACATTTACTTTGTTCACTTCCTTGGCAGACTTCGCGGGTTTTTTTCCTTATACAAAAGAAATGGCTCAGTGAGCTTCCGTTTAGATGAATTGTATTTAAAGAACGCACCCAAGCAAACGTTTGCGGAAACTGTGGCTAGGGAACCACCAAAATTTATGGGCAAAAAAACCAGGCGGTATATGTGCAAACCTTTAATAAAAACATCATTAAAATCATTCAGTTAATAGTCAGAATATACCTTTCCATGCGCGCCTCCCTAAAACAGTTGAAATCAGTTCATTTTGCTTTAATGAACAAAATATGCTTCAACAGCAGTTCAAAACTTACTGACCAAGAGGTCAGTAGCTTAAATGCTGGTAGCGCGTCTGTTTGTTTATTTCGATCGGATCATTTTGGCGGTTGAGATGGGTTTACGAGGCCGAAAAACATACAAGGTTATTGACGAAATATGCAAACGTCTTATAGGTTCGAATTTCGACATAATAAATTGAAATATTCTCACGAAGTCTCTGGTAGAAAGAGACTAGTTGCATCTTGGACAAGTGTTGGAAACAATGCCATAGCAACGTTGAATGACCATCCAGTAACGGATTGCCACTAAAAAGGCCTAAACTACAAAGCTTTTGAAGACGGACCGTGACAAGACGTTTCCAGATAAATTTAAGGACACACTCTGAGTATTTTCCAGATAGTGTAGTCATTTTAAAAGCCATTACCTGCGTGTGGCTGGTCTGGAAACCAGATAAGTACTAGATTTAGCACTGAAGTAACTTACAAAACACCTTATCTATACCAGAGAGCATAAGCTTCAGTCTTGTATAAGACATATGATGTAGTATGTGAATGCTGTGTGAAATGTGCAATTTTTTACCGTACTGACATCACAGGTACTAGATAAAAGTCCGGGCACGCGTGTTACGCCGATCTTGCGCCGCTGCCTGACGAAGCTGCGAGGGTTCGCTGGAGGCTGGGAGGACCCACTGATGAGCCGAACCCATCACGTGTATCTGGGCGTTTAGCAAATACCTCTGTTGTCAGTACAGTAAATAACTGCACAATTCGCCACTAATTGCTGCCTGTTTGCGGTTTATGAATATTACGCGTTTATTCTGCAGTAGCTGACATATTTCAGCTCACATGTTCATATCAACTATCGGACCGTGCTTGTAAAGGACTATTTTGAGGCATTTACTCCGAGTTCGCGCATTAATTACGTCGGAAATTAAATTAATTATCGCTGTATGAGTTACGCAACTGCATAACCCTATTAATCCTCAGTATTTCGAAGAGGGACAATATATGGCTACTTGGAGTAGGCGGACTGGTTAACCTGCTGCCAAGTTGTTAGAATGTCTGCTGGTAGAACTTTTTCCCCTTTCATCCACTGTAAGCATCGCATGGAATTATGCACGAAAATTTTGTTCTATTCAGATAACCAAACATATTTTAAGGCTGTACTTTGCTTGTGAGGGAACACGCATTGTCGATTTCTGTCCTACCAAGAAATGCTTAAAGCTTCTTGTAAGCCTATAGTCAGGCGAATAATATATAATAATCGGCATGTTTAGTAAGATTCCATGTTCACAACGCTCTGAGCTAAAACGAAAGTGAGGATAATTATTCAATCCATAATGACGTATACGGCGGCTGCTTGTTGGCATAAGTACCGATTTTAAGCAGGTCTGAAACGTTGACTGTTTCAGCACACCTACTTAATGTCTGACGACGACCTGGGGAAATAGCATCGGAATTCAACCAATAAAGTTTTCTACTTTTTCCAGAGAACGTATTTGACTTGAGATATATGCAAAGTTTCGCATTCGGTACTGTTGCATAATAATTGTAGTGTATGACGATCTACGTATAGAACATTCTCATAAGCTTACAAACCGATACCAAATTTCAAGTCAAAAAGTGATAAATAAACAAACAATATCTCGCCGTAATTTTTGATGGTCTGAGCGTGAGTCCGATCATTTGAGGAACAGGACTCTACCCGTTAATATTCCGAAAACGTTACCACGAATCTCTTGGCAGATCTAACTATATTGTGTCCGATAGGTGAACCCTATTTATGATACCGAGTTCTGAAAGACGACACCAACATATAATAAATAAGTGTAAATGGCACTTACTGACTATACTTCCAAAACGGGTTCGAGTTAAAACCTCAAACCCCTATGTTGTCAACTTTCCAGCTTCTCACATCGTTCAACCGGAGGATTGGATTCATCGGTTAATATCCGGCAGAATTTTATTCACTACAATTCAGGGTGTCATATTTAATTTTGATAAACGCCGAAATTTAATGACTTCAGTTGCCCTGAAGAGTACTTTTTGCCAACGGTCTGGCATACAGTATGACAATGAGATCTAGTTGTTATATAATTTAAGAAGTTTGGCCGCTGTATATTCAAACTTGCAGATTTAGCGGTGTATTTGCTGGCCTTAAATCAGGCTAATGTTGCTGAACGAACTGATTAAAGTAAGTCATTTATTTTCCCCTGTAATCAAGAACTAAGTGCTCTCAAAATTACAAATATCTCAAAAGAACCTAAGGCAACCTTCCTTGCTTAATAATTAGATGCGTTTTAGCCGCTTCTACAATCAAGAATACACGAAAAAAGCATCAAAGCGAACGATGTTTCGGTAGATTTATCTAAGGCAAAGTCAAAAAATCCACTAAAGTGCTCAATAATTAAATTACTTAGATCGGAACGATTAGAAATAGTATTCTGCAAATCTTTTGCCTACTTAAAAGAATTTTATGAGGAATGAATATTGCATTTGCATTTCAAAATTGCGCGGATTTAGAGGAGACGTTTTAGACTAAAGTTTAAGTCAATCATCTACTCTTCGTTTTTTTTATAATGTTTTTTTTATCGAAATAGTATGGTAATAATTTTTGTCATACCGTCAAATTTTAGTCTGTCCACTTAATCAAAGAGGTATATTTTGAGGCATTTGACCGCATATATAAAATGATGAAAGATTTGTTTGTCAGCAATAAGACGGAGGTCATTCCAGTTGGTGGATGTTGACTTCTGAAATGTCATTGGGAAAAAAATATAATATTAAAGGAAGTTAAAAATTGCATTTCCACAAAATTTCCAATTTTGGCCCAATTATGACAAATTCAAAAAGTCCACTTTCAAAGAATTATTCTTACGTATAAATTTTATTGTCAAGAGAAGTTTGCTGTCTGCAGATCTTATATCAGCTGGTAGGTATGCACCTTGAAGATATTCAAAAACAGTAATTGCTGCAAGTAAAAACTGGAAAAATTGTGGATAAAATCCTATGGAGTGTAAATAATGAAGGTTTTTCTATAAAAGACGGAAGTATGGCACAAATGTCTTTCATGAGAAAAATTGGCACTTTTATGAAAAAAGCATCAAAATTTTGCAAACACTATGTTGTAGGTTTTAATATTAAAACGTGAGCATGCCAAGTGAATTGTGCGTCCTGGGATATATAAAGCCCTTAAAATTTGCAATGTCATGCGATTTTAAAGGGCCTGTCAGATTTTCGGCGACAAATATAGGGCGAGTCAAGTGAAAAAACATTTGTCTCATAATCACATGAAAAAGAATGTTTGGCGGTCCGTGCCGCTGAAAGAATGCACGCGTTTTTCCGCGTGATCTGTACTATGTAGCAGTTTCAACGGCAAAGCGTTAAGAATTTAAATTAAACATTTTACCCAAAATACTTTCCTTAAACGAAACGATTACGCACGGCCGTAGTTGCACAGACTGCTTGGTAATAAAGATTTATATGGTGATAATTGTTTTATTTGTAGCCCTTGTTCCGGAAGTCGAATTAGAAAGATCTCGAAATTTCGTTAATTAGCCGACGGCCTGGCTTTTTGCCTAATCGCTAGATTTAACCAACTTCCTTATTAATTTATTCTCCTAGTTCATAGAGCGAAATAGCCAAACGTAAAGTTATGGTGGCTTGCAGATTTATGGTCACTTAGGTCAACGTTGTTTTATGTTGTTTCATGGATATTTGGCAACATATGTTCATTTCAACCTGAAATCAAAGCCTCTGTTTACATTAACGCAAACGCATACTTGGGATATGAGGGCAACTGTATTTATTTCTTCTTGTCGGTGGGTGAACTTGAGGACAGTTCTAGTCAAAATGCGAATTAAGACCATACTCATGTAACAAACATGTAAAGATGAATTCTTGAACAACGAGCTACTCTTCAATTCGTTCGATCTCCATCTTCCTCGCAAATCAGACGTATTCGTTAAACCAATTTTTCCACACGTATTACACTTTTGCGCGTTCCCCTACATTTTTTCGGAAGGATTAAGCAGTTTGATAAATGCGAGCATGTGTGTACACGGATTAGACCACTGGCCAATTTTAGTTAGAAAATATGCTTAATCACTTTCATAACAACCACGACGACTGGTGTCTCCGCGTTTATTTAAATCAAGATAACCCACAAATATGAGGATTTTTAGACAAAACAAAACCCGTCCAAAAATCCTGTCCTTGGCTAACCTCGGGCATTTACTTCCTTTTAATAACGGATTATTGGCTAGGACGCTATATTTAACAGCAGTGCCAGGGTACGGAGTCCGTTATGTTCACGAATGTTACGCGCAGTGTATTCCGATAACAAACCGAACGATCTATAATAGAAGCCCAAAGTCAATGCGGTATTTAAGACAAAAGCAAGCGGAACGGCGAAGTCACCCTTGCTGCTGACATTGGCCAGCATTTCCTCAAGCGCAGGATCTACAGGCTTAGGCCTTGAGCCTAAAAGAGGTTGTTCGATGTCAAATACCTTAGGATTAAGCCATTGGCTTAGCCTCTAGAGGGTTAAACGTTACATGATAGTGACATTTACCCGGTGTGTTCTTTGTGCCGGATAGAATCGGTAACTGTCGTCTTCACTTGGAGCTCTGGTCTGTGTCGCCGGACATCTGCTACTCTGCGCCTCAAACAGGACAAAACGAGTCCGGAGCTAGTCTCGGACCTGTAGTCTGGTGCCGACTGGCCTTACCCAATGAACTGGAAAGGCTCAATCTGAACGTTTTACTTTGTCGTTTACACATCCCGATCTTCTATTTTGATGCTGCTTCTGTGTAGTAGCAGTACCATAGGCGAAATTTGCGAAACCAAATGGCTGCATCCGTTGCGTGTGAAAAGTAGAAAGCGTGAAACCAAACAAACAAAGACATTTAGTCCCTGATTTTCCAGAGTGGGGCCTTAGCTGACATCCTCTCATTCAGAGAACTTTTGAAAAGATAAATCCTCCCCGTTGTCTAGTATGCTTTGTGGTTTCCGCATGCCCCCTCCCATTTTGAAGCGACCGCAAACAGACAGTTATCTGAAATTTTTTTGAAAGTTGCCTGTAACTGACTGTGACGTGTTGTAAATTAAGAAAATAATCAACTAGACGAATGTGCAACTGCCTAAAGTAGGATAAGAAGATTTTTCGTTAAAATAAGCCTCTGGCAGAATTTGGAGGCAAATGGCTTGAAGGTTACAGTTAACCTTAGATTTTTCTGCCGCATGCCGAATGTCCCATCTGGCCTTCTATTACCATTAACCGGTGATTACCTGTTTTCCGTCTATTTACATATCACTATTTTGCTTCTTCCCATTTGCGTAGTCAGCTCCGAAATCTCATTGTAGCAGTAAAAGTAACACACAGTAGAAATGCGTGTTTTCCGACTGCCTTCCATAGACTGGGTTAACTGACGTGCATATCTGGCTTTTTGATATGACCAATATGTACATCCTTCCAGTATTTCAGGAGTTCCTGCGTTCTATTTCCCCGATGGGCCTGTATATTCTATCATTGCCTGCCAAGCAGATCGTCAGCTTAACCAGACTGCCTTTCAGAGGCTCTAATTCCTCATGGTCACGTGGAAGATGATGATAATTCGCCTTGTTACGAATGTGAGTCAAAATCAAAACGGCCTGGAAGAAGTAGGCTACGAAAATTTAATGCCCTTTAAAACAACCCACAAGAGCCGGAGAAGAAAATAAGTTAGGGTCTTCATCGCCTACTGTCGTATGTTTTTACAACATGATTGGCTACTCCAAGATTCCCAATGCAAAGTACAGGGATGACAGAGTTTTAGGACGACCTTCAGGGAAGCGAGGTGAGGGTACCTGTGACAGCAGGGAGAGGCCACAAGTGTTCTCACCAGTCGTGTCAGCGGCTGACATCGTTAGTCCGGGCGTGAACACTGCCAAGTTGCGACTAATCGATGAAGATCGAAATAACGATCTATGTTACGCATCGAAAATTTGAAGGTGGATAAACATGAGTAGCGCGCTGGCAATGGGGGGGGGGGGTTGACTGCCACTTACGCACTGGATTTCTCAAATTCGTATAAGATATGCGCTGGTTGGGACCGCACCAGATATATTTATAGAAGAAGTTCCTGTTAGTAAACATGACAGCTTTTGGCATCAAGAGGGTATTTGTAGCTGTGTTTAAATGCAGAATTGACAGTTTGACCGTCGGTTTAGACGACTTCTTCCGTGTGCCCCACAGCAGGACCAAAGCAGGCACAGTGAACTGAGCGTGATTTAGTTCAAAGACTTGCGCAGCATCTACCGCACACTGTCCTGCTCCTCATCCTAACTACCGGAATCTGTTGTCAAGATATCGTTAAGAAGACCAGCGGTGAGAAAGGTTATGGGTAACTGGCGTTGCCGGAGACGCTCCGTAGGAGTGCTACCGCACCGAGCTCCGTTCCCACTGATAAGATCTGCCATAGAGACCACATCAAGAAGGAGCCATTGCAGTCTGAATCTCAGTCCACCAGTCAGCCAATTCACACAAACGCACACTGGACTAATTGCGATGTCTAAATTATCCCGTCAGTTGGAAATCTTCCAAACCACCGTATTCAGCTCACGGTGATAGCTTCAAGTGCGTCAGATTGTTTATAGTTAGGTCGAACTCACTCTCAATTCCTCCTCCCAGACCCCAGCCACTGTCCAGGCTGGTCAGTGGCCGGTTGTCGTGAATGCGCGAAATGGAGAAATACTGCCCTAAACATCGCCCCTCCAATACTTATAGCGGTAGCATTTAGACCAGTGGAAAGCCCTAGCCGGTTGTCACCGCGTTCACATGCGCTCTACGCGTTCCCGCGCTCGTCCGAGCCACCATGCGCCCCAGCTCATTTGGCTGATTATGTGAACGCCTAGAACACTTGTGGGCGATTTGTTTTCATGATTATCTAAAAATCAAATAAACGAATTTCCCCCACCGGTCTCATGCCTGTTTTCCTGACTGACAACCTGATTTCCTCATTAATCGTCTGTTTGAATGTCCCATCCATCCGGCCTAGTAAGATGCCTTTGACTGCGAATCTGACTGATTTACTTAGTAACATGATTGACAGCGTAATGCCAGGGAAATAAGAAAAAACCAGATTCCCGTAAGATGGCCAAATACATGACTAAATGTAGGACCCGACAAATATCTACAAATAATTAAGGAACAGAAAGTTCAATGACTGAATTTCCACTGCCAGACCCCAGCCACTATCCAAGCCGGTCAGTTGTCTAGTGCGGGAAGTGGGCGCATTATATTGACATGTCTACTGACCTCGTCTGCGCGTGCTAGGCACTCGACCTGCTCCTCTACCCCAGAAACTAACACAAGGATTTTACACAAAAGTGACACGGCCGTCAGCATACGCTCACACGCGCAGCATACTCAGGCTACACAGTAGTTCGACTGCCGTTACTGATAATGTTCGGAGACGTGACTCGCGTGTAAATTAGATCATTGCTCTAAACTCTGCTCACATAACCATATTCCAGTTCAGATTTGACCTGATCAGGCATCTTCATATTCATAAAAACGGAAAATAATTACTGAGCGCAATGGAGACTAGTCACTATCAGCAGTCTAGGGAGAATGTCAATGCGTCCAATCTACGGACGTAAATTGCGGTCAAATCCTGGTCTAAACGGTTGTCTACAAATCCATGCCCGGAACACTGGGAATCGGCTGTCACATATTTTTCCCGCGCTAATACCATGCCGGAACCCTAGCCGCCGCATGGACTGATTAGATGAACGCCTATGATTCTTGTGGACGATTTGCTTTCATGATTATCTAGAAACTAAACAAAACACCCCGTCCTTCCCCCAACCGGTCTCACACCTGTTTTCTTAACTGACAAGCTGATTTCCTCATCAGTCGTCCCATCGAGTGTCTCATCCATCCAGCCTAGTTAACTGACTTTGATTGCGAATCTGACTGATTTCATTAGTAACGTGATTGACCACGTAAATAAACAAGAAGTTCCAAATTCCAGTATAATAGTTGAATGCATTACTAGATGTGGGACCCGGCAGATTTCTAGGAGTACTTATGCAGCAAAAAGTTTTATTACTGTAGATGTTGATGAAAATAGCCAATTATTAAAATTCAAATGTAAAACACCTCCTTCTGCTTGCTAAGGCTGCACTCTTCAGATAGTTTTAAAGAGGAAATCTCTCTGTGCATAGGGTGAAACATTTTTCGTCAAGTTAGACCTATAGGTTGTCCCATAGTGATAAGATCACGTGTTTTCGTCGACTATTTCTAAAATGTTACAGTGAACAATCCGTCTTTGTCCCCAAAGAAAATAGCAAGTGAGAACATTCAAATAAAACAGCTTTAGATTTCGGCAATTGCAAAGTGATTTAAGATGATATCAACTAACAACATACTCGAAGCTTTCCAAGTCATTACACTACCATCTTCGCACAATCGTCTACTATGGGTTTCAAGATACTGACTCAAGTTATGCTAGACCGTGCAAAGTAGAATTTATTTCCTTGAAGAGGACGGCGCTGTGCCACTGGTTTGTCCTGATTATGGGGTTTTCAGTCCAACCTCCTCGTTAGCCAATGGTTCCTTGTCACCGGTTACATTTGTCGAAACATTTCCGGGAAAAGAACTTTCTGGGATTTTACGGAGTCATTTTGTGTTCACAGAGTGACGGTTAATACTGGTGTTAATGAGGTTATTAGGTTGCCATCTATATATGGCACCATGAACTGAAGAATTCGCACGATAATGAGCATGCGGTTACTTCTCGAGGCTATCTCATCTAGTATTGTTCTTTTCCGTAAGAAGTAAAGGACCTCATAATTCCACTCCACTTACCTTTACTGAAGATTTTTGCAAGCTAAATTGAAGTTAATTGCCATGGTTTTTGAGTTTTTCGAGCCTTTTTGAATACTCCACTAGAATCTATGACCCGTGGGCTCAGAATTTCGACTCGCCCAATATTTGTCGGCTCGAGAACGGCGTGTTAAGACTAAAGTCGGACGATTTTCAGAATCGAATTCAACTTCGAAGTGTCTTTCGAGAAATTGTTTGCATTCAACTGATCGGCGATGACAAACGCTGCATAATGAACACAAATCAAGACTAAAATTCATCACCCGCGTGGTTCAGACTCGCCCAGTTGCTGGCGTATTAGGTGGATGCATAATTGTGAATTGAACATCATTTTACCAGAATCAATATTTACTATTTTAATAAGTCATGCAGTGCAGCAGAGTCAGTAGATATATTTCACTCCTGCCGTCCAATGTGGTTCATCTACCCAAAAACCTACTGGATCCCCAGAATAGGCTCTTAGGAGTTCCGACCCTGCCTGCCGTTTCAATGATGGTTATTGTGAGGCCACACTATAAGCCAGTTCTTATTTAGTCTTTCATTCCGCAAATTTCCAGGAAGATAACTTTCCGGGATTCTACGGAGTCATTTTGTGCTCACAGATTGACGGTAAATACTGGTGTTAATGAGGTCATTAGATTGCCACCGTGGGTCGTGGCTAAAGCACCCGAGAAGATCACCGTGTCTGACCTGAAGAATGTTCAAAGTTTAACAACTTCCACGGTGAACCGTCTCGGTCGCCATTTTATGCGTTTTTATCAGCTCGTCTGTTAAACCCAAACGCACAGCTATCCCTTATCCCTGTTAAATTAACGGTAGACGGCGACTGTACCTTATTATTAAATTGCTTACGTCAAGGCATAGTCTGGCAAATATGAGTATCTAAAAACTTCAAAAACGGGTGAACAGGGGGAATTTCTGGTCTATCACGAGTGTTTTAGCAAGCTAGCATAGGTTACGTATCAAAAAACAACTACAGACAGAATGGCTGTCGACGGCGGATGCTTGCTTGTTTATTGGCGCGAAAGCTCAACCTCTAGGACCGTAATTCTGCCTAAATATCCACGGCAATTGTGTCGCACACAGTAGAGCATCTAGCACACCTTTTTGTGTTTAAATTAAAGCTTGGTCGAAGGGCACTTGCCGATAGCACTCGTTCCCTTTTGCCGTGCGTCTCTCCACCGAGCTACTCCAGCAGCCGCACAGCGGCACAGAGACGGATAGTGTGCGAGACGTGATCACTCCAGTATCCCTTGTCTTTTTCACTAATGCTATTCTGCTTAGATTAAGGCTTTTTTTAAATCCAACTTCATGAGCTAATGCAACTGGACCAGAAATATAGATCAGATGTGGCCCTACCTGAAGTAAACAAGCCCCGACCACCTATAATACGGAACCGGTGGTAATAGGATTTTTTACAGGTGGGGCAGGGGAACGCATAGGCAACGAGATAAAGCAGTTGTATGCAAAATAAAAGCTATTGGGAATGCGCGGTTGTACTTCGAGTGTTTGAAAAATAGTTGCTCTTACCCCTAACTCTAACAATTAACCCTAACCCCTAATGTTAACCCCTAACCCTAACCCCTAACCCCAAATCCAACCGTATTCTATCCATCAGGTGGGGCTACATAACTACATCTTTCCGAAATATCAATAGAATTACCAATTCGTATCAGGACCGCTGAAAGTTACGCGGTGTTGACGTGCGTGTTCGTGGTTTTAAATTCCTTGGGATAGTGAATTAAGGCACAAATGAGCATCTCAGCGCAACTTAATTAAAAAGTAGCCATGTTCCTAAAACGCTGTTTGGTCTATTCGCGCTGACGGACGGGGAGGGTGAAGTTGACTTTTTGCGATAAAAACTAACCCTCTACTAAACCCAGGTGGAAGAGGTCTGTCGGAATCAGTATCTTACGGCGGATAGTTCAGTGTCACTGCTGTAAGCATACAGCATAACTTATACCAACTCTCACCCTTCCTTCTAATCAACTTCCTGGGACTAAGCTTTTTGCAGGAATTGGCGAGGAGGCCATAAATTACACAGAGGGAACAGTCGATTCTACTCCCACCAGACGGTACTGGGACGCAAGTTCGGGCCTGCACGTCTATACTTCATCTAGTAGAAGCAGTGGCTTTCAAATTTTCAGGGAAATTAGCGAAGTGATTTGCAGTGGCTCAAAATACAGTAGATGTGCTAACTCATTAAATGTCAACCAAAATTTCGAAATGCGTTCTCGTTTCGAAAAGCTAAATTAAGTGGTGTTGTAAAGCTAATCATGATGCAGCATAAATCTATAATGATCCAGTTACCGCAGGGTGTCGACTTTCGAGAGAAATTATTTTCGACTGCATGCAAGATCTAGACTCTGCAAAAAATGACTGCTTAAGTAATATGCAATTTTCTCATTGATTTTCGATGCCCTTGAAAATTAAATTATATTTTATGGGAAACATGCATAAAATATTCATTTTTTAATTATTCAGTAGAAAATCACGTCTTTTTCCAATTTCAAACTCAAAAGAAGAGTATAATTCAGTTTTTAAAAAAGTTTCTAATTGTGAGATTTCTTAATACCGTTGAATGGCCGTTCATGAAACGTCCTGTATCTGCATTCACGAATGTGGCTTGTAAAGTTAACAATATTGCTCAAATCCACTCCTTAATTTTATGAACCTCATATAGTCTCATATAGTCTCCTCTTAACACCTTAGAGAAATGCATGGTTTTCCGTACACGGAAAAAATACAGCTCGTAGTTTTGAAACCCTGAATGCAAGTTTAACAGCAGGTCGGGTTCAAAATTATTCGGGAATTAGAAAAGTTTTTTAAAACCGAATTATACTCATCTTTTGAGTATGAAATTGGAAGGAGACGTGATTCTTTACTGAATAAGTAAAAAATGAATATTTTTATTTATGAGATGATACCGACAAAGACAAGGGAGACCGGAATGGCCATTTCTGGCTTATTAGCCGTCATCAGCCAGTCATACCCAACCCCAAGTGTGGATCACTTGAGATTCGAACCCGGGATCTTTGGTCATGGAGTTGAACGCTCTACCATTGAGCCACGGGCCCGTTGTCCTGTCGGTTGTGATCGGGAATATTAATTATGACAGTGGGCGCTCGCCGATCAGGTTACGGAACATGCTCGTTCCGTTGTGCCTTGGGGCTCATACTTAAACCCTCGCAGGCAGTCGCACAGCGACTAGTAGTAGACATAGATGAGATGATACCGACAAAGACAAGGGAGACCGGAATGGCCATTTCTGGCTTATTAGCCGTCATCAGCCAGTCATACCCAACCCCAAGTGTGGATCACTTGAGATTCGAACCCGGGATCTTTGGTCATGGAGTTGAACGCTCTACCATTGAGCCACGGGCCCGTTGTCCTGTCGGTTGTGATCGGGAATATTAATTATGACAGTGGGCGCTCGCCGATCAGGTTACGGAACATGCTCGTTCCGTTGTGCCTTGGGGCTCATACTTAAACCCTCGCAGGCAGTCGCACAGCGACTAGTGATATATGTTGGAAAGGTAATACCGACAAAGACAAGGGAGACCGGAATGGCCATTTCTGGCTTATTAGCCGTCATCAGCCAGTCATACCCAACCCCAAGTGTGGATCACTTGAGATTCGAACCCGGGATCTTTGGTCATGGAGTTGA